>NQII01001345.1:169724-180999 GCA_002778355.1 Clitarchus hookeri
ATACATACATACACACATCAACATATATACTACTCGAAATTAAAAAAAGTAAAATCCGGAGGGTGTTTCTGGATTGTACTGGACGAAATTACCAAAATATTGCATAGGAAATTAAAATATAAATTTTACTACAATTTTGCAAAAAGAGGAGTTTCAGAAATTTTTTTCTAGAGACAGATTTCAAGTAGTATTTGCCTCAAACGGTACAGAAATGTCAAGTCAAAAACAGGATCCCTTAAAATATATCCCTTCTTCTCTTTTACGTCTGTCATTTCCCTTGGATGGAATGAAGGAAGTAAAAGGATCAGAATTTAAAAGATGGGGCACTTTACAAATTTTTTTTGCGTCTCTGTCCCTCTACAAAAGTTTTTACAGGCTGCTGATAAAGAGGATGCAGTCACATAACTTTTCCTCTTGATCAACGAAAAGCCACGCAGGATTCTCTTTACGTTCGGGTTCGGCATTAATGCAATATTTGCAGTCAATGCATATACTTCCAGCAAATACTTTTTTTTAAGTGTATATGAGGTAATTTGTGGGACGTGAACTATACAATGAAACATTATGTGCATTACGATTGTGTAAGATGCAATTAAATTATCTTCTGATTTCAAGTTGAAAAATTATTTATAGTAATTTACAGTTTTAATTATTATTTTATGGGACGATCTTTTCGTCATTGTTTACACGTGTCCTTCAAAGCTGTACTAATTTCGTGCTTAACTTTTAAATTACCATGTTACCCCCAAAGTAACTGCGGTAGTGTAATACATACTTCAGCTATTCAGGTGATAATTTATTTCATGATACGAAACTGGAACTTAAGAAGTTAGTTCCACTACATGCCGTTGTTTAAATGATGCTAAAATATTTAACCGGGGACATTTTTAAGTGAAATACTTGTCGCACTTATTTAATATATACTAAGAAGTTTTAAGCTAAAGGAAGAAAATTGTCTTTTCGTTAACGGGGCACCGAACTACTTGCATAAGGAATTTATCGTACTAGCAATACTTTGCCCGTATTTTAACTTCCGGAGAGTAATACACTGAAAAAGATTCATTTGCAAATTGATTTCAGGGCCATCAAAAGAAGCAGTTAATGTACGGTTTTTTTAAATTATAATTTTGCATGTAATTTTGCAACTCGTTATTTTGCCAACTTTCGACTTGATGTTTTTCGCATAGACCTGCGCAATGTACGTATTGGAAGAACGAAGCAGAACAAAGCAAATATTCGCGTGACGTGAAGATAAGAAAATGTTCACAGAATTTCTTGAATCTGGAGTTGTTTACAGCACGGATTAAATTGTTTTCCATCTCTTCTATCTGTGTTTTCCTGTAGACCGCATTACGCATGCATTGCCTCTGAATAAAACGCACTTGTACGTTCAATTAAAATTGGTAGCTGAGAAGAATTTTGATATGTCAGTAATAATTGTAAATTTTCCAAAATCCTTATTCCTAAACCTCTACTGATCTCCATTAAGTCACGGAATTACCTGCATGACTTTAGAGTCAGAAATTAAGGTGATTTGTGAGCGTTTAAGTCAACAGAAAGACGCTACAATGGCGAGTAGCAGTTATTAAATGCTTATCCACCCGAGTGTAAAGATGAGACGTTTCATTATGAAGATCCAAAGAGTAAAACGCTCACTTTTGCTTTATGGAGTGGGACTGTAAGGTAGAATTTATAACGAGAATCGAATTTACCTTCGCCTTTATGGCCACCACGTTCATGTTTAGTCTAACTGCGAGAGAGATACTAAATTGTAAAAAAAAAAAAAAAAAATCAGGGCGTGACCTTAAAATATTTGATTTATTAAGAAATACGCTCAGAGATACATATTAGTTTCATGTTCCTACATGAATATCGTGCCCCATTTCGAATTTAAAATCAGAAAAACAAAAATAAAACAATAACGATTTCTGAATTGCTGTTTGATAAGAAAGTGTCTTAACGAACTATGACTCATTTACATTTATGAGTGTATATATATATATATATATATATATATATATATACACACACATACACTAACAAACATACATTTTATGACCGATTCTGTGTGTAAGAACCAAAGCATCGTTATTCATTGAAATGGTATAAAAATAATTTCGTTGATATAAAAAGAAATATTTATATAATGAATAATAATTTTTTAAATATGTTTTATTAACACGCCTACATGGTGAAATGAAACGGTTCAATTTATCAATATGTATTAAAAATTCCATATCAAATTTTTTGGTGGTCCTTTATGAGTGTTTTTTATATGCTAACACTTGTTTGCAAGTCCCGCATGGAATTGATCAAATCCCAAGGAGCGATCCCTAGTTAAGTCACGAGATACTTCGAGGAAAAAGTTTACGATGTTTTGAAGGTTTTGTATTTACACGCTCTTTTTCACCGTAGAAGTAGGTCACGCGGTTGAGGTCTTTCAGTAGCACAAACATAAGATAATAGGAGGAACTTATAAGTAGTCACGTAAACCAGAGTTAACACAGATTTCAACTGCAGCGAGGCGAAGACTGCGCCTTATCGCTACTGGAACAAGCTCCTGCTTCAGCGAATTTTTCCATCCCCATTGGTTGTGACTGGATTTCATTCGAAAAACAAATATGGGAGGTAAGTCAGAAACGTGTGAATTAATAACAAACTTGAAGATGTGTTGAAGCGCAATTTTTTTAAAATACTGTGAACTTTGTTGTGACATGCGAATGATACATTTTAGAAATAGAGAGTCAGTAATCAGTCTGTAAAACTGAGCATGTTCATGAAATTTACGTGAAAAAAAAACGCTTAATTAAGCTGTTGAGGTCTCAGGAATTATTCGCACGTTCATATCTCTGAAATTCTTCTCACAGCATAATTGAGGACATATGTTTTCCTTTTTAGTCATTGCTGACTTTTTGCATAAGAAGAACATTTTTCTAAAACCTCAAATATATTATTAGCAGGGAAATTGCAAAATTCTAAAACGTAAAGATGTGTGCAGATATTTTCAGTAAATTTCATTAGCAGTTTCAAGCATCTACATTGTTAAATTTCTTTGAAACACGAACGTCAAAGGAGAAGATTAATCACCAATCTTAGAATGTCCCGTGAGCCACTATAGGATGAACTCATTTTACAGTCTCTAGCGAACGATGAAATATAATATTGTATAAACCGGATGAGCCGTGAAATGTTTTCATGATGCGACTAACTATTGCAGGAAATCAAGGTGATGTTTCAGACACAGCTAGGTGTTAATCGAGACAAAGAACCTCCGCAACTAAGAGCACTTCATAGAGATACGACTTATTAATTACTCAAACTAGTAATAAAGTTTAAGATGATGACTACTCTAATATGCAAATAATGCCGCTCATCAACAAGAAATAAAAAGGAATCATTTTTCAGTCTGGAGTAAGAAATAATTTGAAATCATACTAACTCCTAAATGAAGAGACGGCTCTTCTTGATTATTTTTACGCCAATCGAATTTAACACTAAATAATGAATTAAAAAGATAATTAATTAAATTTCATAAGTACAGTCTGTATGATCATAGTCTATTCGGAATACTAAAAATATCTCCGAAATACATTAAAATTTTTTTGGGAAACTTTTATCTTCTGTGTAGTGTGTTAACATTTTATTAAGCTGTAATATTTTTTACTGATAACGGGTCTTGATAGATACTGAAATATAAGTTTTGTTGATGAGTTCTGTGGCGTATAAATGTTCCAGGTATGCTTGTAAAGCAAATTATAGCTTAAAATTAAAAACTGAAGAAATCTCACTTTGTCTATATTTACATATGTCGGGAGTTTACCTGTGAACACACACTTTAATATCACTAATCATTATTTAAAACATATTTTTTTGTTAGCTTGCCTGGAAAAATATTTCGAAAGTAATACTCTCGTATATAAAAAGCTACGATAAACCATAGGCATATTGAGAAATTCTTGAGCAGCAGATATCATGTATGCGACCTCAAATTTAATCCTGACTGGAATTAAAAAAAAAAAAAAAAACAACTTCACTGTTGCTCGCAGCTTGCGTATAGAACATAACGATGATGGACGTGAAGGAAATAATAAAAAAGGAAGAGAAGAGAGCTAGAGAGAGAGAGAGAGAGAGAGACGAATGTATAAAACAATTCTCGTCGACATTTTCCAGCAGGTAACATATTGTTATTAAAATGTTCGTAGAAAAGTAATTCAAACTTGAGAAATGGAGACTAAAATGTTTGATTATAAGGTAGCATAAAGTATATAAAATACGGAGCACCTGGTTCAAGTCCTGTAAACTTCATAAATGAGGTGTACTCAAGCAGTTTCTCATTTTCGTTTCAATACAGTATCAATGCAATCCTTTAGTAAAAACTGTTACAAGAGAAGTGAAAATACTGATTACTTCTCTCCAGGAAATTGTGCCCCGAAAGAGATTCAGAGAACTCGCCCATAGAGCTCGCCTTTAGGCGTAAAACCGAGCGAGGCGGTGAAACGGCAAACCTTTGGACTCGCATTCGCGAGGACCAGGATTCAAATCCCGGTCCGGCCACCATGATTTAAGTTTCCCATGGTTTCCGAAATCACTTCAGGCGAATGCTGGCATGGTTACTTAACGCAGGCCATGGCCGATTCCTTGCCCGTTCCCTGCTTTGCTGAGGAATTTTCTCCGTATCTAATGACCTCGCTATCGATGAGATCTTAAGCCCTTACTACCTAACTATCTTCAGAGGCAAAAATAATGGGCGCTATAGTCTGTTAGCGGTAAACTAAACCCTTTTGAAAGCCCTGCTTATGATCTACTTCTATGCTCATTATTTATTAAGTAAATTTAACATTTCCACCGACACGAGCACTTTATTCAGGCGTTGGCCAAGTGAAACTGCAAAATTATTAATAAAGTAAATATTTTATAAATTTGATAATCCTTGCATTTGTGCATATAAAAAANGGACAAGAGCACTTTATTCATACGTTGGCCAAGTGAAACTGCAAAATTATTAATAAAGTAAATATTTTATAAATTTGATAATCCTTGCATTTGTACATATAAAAAACAGAAAGCAAAATAAATAATTTCAGTGTTAGCAGATATTTACGTAGCACTTTTATTTCAATGTTAAAAAATGGAACTACTTTCCACCGCCGAACCCTCATATGCCACCGAATGACCTTGGTGTCGTGAGACCGGGAGCCTAGACTCCCATAACTCACTGGGTGTTTGTAAAACAAATGCACCCCGACACATATATCATTGGGTCGGCGGCGGGGAGCCGTGTGTATGTGGGTTGTAGGGCACCGGACCCGTATTTAGGCTGTTAATTTGAGAACTACTTTCCCTGTGTCGTTACCAACTTTATTGGGCGCATGCCAGCTAAAATGTATGCAGGTAGGGGCAGTAATATTTTTCAAAGGTTAATTTCAGGAGTATTCAATTTAACCGTGAACGGCTTATAATTACTTTAACGATAAGTGGTATTGGTCAGATTTGTCAATGTGAAACGTGATGTTGTCAGGCCTTACCGCCGGCGTACTTCTTGCACTGTGCCTCGTGGACGTCGCCATATCGGGATCATGCCCGATGCTGCAGGCCGAGGACTCGTGGGCCGTGCTGCTGCCTCACCGGCTCGACTGCTCCGCCTTCTACATCTGCAGCTGGGGCGTCGCTGTGGAGATGTCCTGCCCTCCGGGGCTGCACTTCAACCCCGCCCTGCAGGTGTGCGACTGGCCCTCCGCCGCCGGCTGTCGTGCCGAGAAGACCACCCTGCCTGCGAAGCCAGCTGGTTCCCTGCTGATCCACCCGTCTACGGCGTCAGCAGTTCCGCAGACCAGTACTGTCGGGATGCAGCACTCGCCCCAGCCCACTCTTCCAGCTGTCGTTGGCTCCACGGAACCTACGACTGTCCTCGCCGACAACCTATCGACTAGCTCTGACGTAACTACAACTCAGGTTGCAACGGAAACACCAAAAACCACTACAGCTACCACCGAGCTCCCGATACATTCTGTCCACACAGACAAACCATCGACCATCTCTACCGTAACTGCAACTGAGGTTACAGCAGAGTCACAAACGACCATTCAGGCAAACAGTGAACTAACAGAATCCGCAAATGTCCACACCGAAAACTCATCGACCATCTCCACCGTAACTACAACTCAGACTTCAACTGACGCTCGTACAACCACTTCAGCAAACACTGAACCTCCGAAATCTACAATCCTCCACACTGGCAACCCATCGACGACGTCCACTGTTACTACAACTCACATTCCAGCCAAGGTACACACAACTTCTCTGGCAAACACTGAGATCCCACGATCTACAACAATCAACACCAACAACCCATCACTCACCACTACCATTACTACAGCACAGGTTACAACTGGGGCACACGCAACCACTGAGATAAACACCGAAATCCCGAGATTGTCAACTGTCCACACTGACAACTCATCAACCATCTCTGCTGTTACTACAACTCAGGTTTCAAATGAAGCACGCACAACCACTTTGGCAAACACTGGACATTCGGAATCCCCAAATGTCCACTCTGACAACCCATCGACTATTTATACTGTAACTACAACTCAGATCCCGACAGATACAACCCTTTCGCCAAACACTCAATCTTTAAATAAACCCACTACAAACGGATTTTCGGAAAATTACATGGGTAAGTTAACCACACAGTTCACGGAAATGACGACACAAAGCACGGATGCTGGTGACATTAGTCTCGGAATAGACACTAGCGAAGAGGAATCAACAGAGTTATAGAGTTTCTAAAACTACATATGATTAAGACTTCGGTTTTGTAATTATTTGAAGGCAATGAAAACGAACTGACGAAATCCAACTATGTAACAGATGAGATTCGCGCTATTCTGCTCTGAATGCGCAAGAGATTTTGCATAATCAATTCTTCTAATACGATATTTATTTATATTTATTTTTGTGTACGTTTTTTTCGTGTTGCTTTCTTATCATGATTGTTTTACAATTTTAAAAGTTTCTGTGTACTTGCATGAAATGTAAAAAAAAAAAAAAAAAAAAAAAAAAAAAAAAAAAAAAAAAACTTTGGAATAAATAACTTAAGTATAAAGTTCTTCGTAACAGAAAATAATTTTGGTATGGTATTACTTTAAACTGTAAAAAGTGCAGGTTAATAATTCTAAAGCAATTTTATTGGGTTTGTTACGGTATGGAATGCATAACGGATGACGTGAAGAAACAACGTCAAAGAATTTTTTCGCATGTACTCTGATTAACACTGACCTTAAAGAAAAAAATATTCTCATACTTGCTTTGAGAGTGACTATGCATGTTTATATACTACGTGTATGAACCAAAGTCATGAAAACTTTCCAACTCAACTGGAGTCTGAAACACATATGGATTCTGTTACTGCTAGATTACATATTCAAAAATTATTAACTTGCTCGAAACACATAATTTAATTGTATGGTACACATAGGTTGTATTTATAAATCTGCAGGTTACAGAATTCTTATTGAGTTATTTTCTTTCGGAGTCTTCATCAAGCACGATGTTTTCAAACTTATGTTCCCGGTACGTCTTTTTGTATTTGTAGTCAAGTCTCTGCGTAAACGTTTATTAATGTAACATAAATGCTCTATAACTGAGTTTATTTCAGTGCAGTGGTGAAAAACAAATGTATAATATAAAACAAAATTTCTTTACAAAAATTTAGATGATTGTTACACAGAATGTAAACTATACGATGTTGCACTGCATGGGTTGGTAGCAATTTCATTGGCACAACATAGTAGTATTAAAAATTATATTAAATATTATAATAAATATTAATGTTAATTATATTAAATGTTAAAATTGTTATACTAAAGTCAGAAATTCGTGCGTGAGCGGTGGAGGCCAGCGTTTTGCACCTAGCAGTTCAGATGGCCCCCATACTTCCAATTCATGGACGTTCATTGCAATCAGAATGTATTGTAGGAAGCATAGTCACAGCAACTGCACCCAACGCGGAACTTCTTCCAAAGTACAAGCCAGAACATCACTAGGAAATAAACTTTATGTAGTGACCCACGGAGAATTCAACACTAACTCACAATTAGTAGAGTCTTCGTCATTAAAAATTAATGTTCATGGTGCCAGAGGAATAACAAAACTAAATAAAACTCTTGCACTCTCAGATACGTGTGACTAGTAGCTTCCTGGTATCGTGGCACGCTCATGAGGACCAAGTACTGTCACCTGCAGGCAGAGGGTCGTGTCACTTGCCAGCGTACCTGAGCTGCAACGGAGGTCTGCCTCTCCCGTGCAAACAGATTGGGCTCCGCCGCCCGTTCCCTATGGGATACCAGCTTCCTCGTGGCTGGATAGGGGTATCTACCGTGATGGCTTGGGCCGATAGTTGGTAGCTAGGCCCGACCACTTGGTGGGGTGTTGGACCACTTGGCACTCAGGCCGTTGAGGCCCAAAAAAGGAGTTTCTAGTATGTGAAGAAATTCTGTGTATGGTAATGGTCTAGTGTCCGATGGCAGAGCGCTAGTTCTGCTGGTTGTTGGGTGAGAACGGTGTGACAGTGATGAAAAATCTAAATCGTGTGTTCCAGAGTGGCGGAGCCTTTGGGTCCTTCGGGACTCATCGGTGTTATCCACTTAACGATGGTCAGTCAGATTATTAGCGTTGACGTGTACATATACACACATATTGTCAGAGTCCCGCCGCATTTTTCACCAGCGGAGCGTTACGGCGTGACGATCGGACACGAGGAAACTCATTAGTGCCGTGGAAAATAAGTGGGAGCACGGGCTGATCGGGTCGGCCCCACCAGAGGTTCTCTCTGATGTTCCGATCAATAGATGTTGGACTCGTGCTGGCAGTGGTTAACTCCATATGCTTGGAGGAGGCTTGGAGAGATTCCCCCTCTTGTCGAAGAGCCGGGCGGTGAGCGGGCACCTGCTCCGGTAGCGTCCTGTGAAGACGCTAGGAGTCCCACATAGTACTCCGGCCAGACCACACGCCTGGTAATCTGAGTATGAGGATCTCAGGACTTGTGGTAGGACATGCTCGGCGCGATCTTATGAATCATATCGGGGCTCGGGTCTGATCAACTTGGGCGAGCGCTGGTCATGTCTGCGTTGAGAGGGCGTGATCCCTCTTCCCCACCGAGAGGGCGGCCGGGACGCGATATGGCCGAAATGGCTAAGAGCACCACGTTAAAATAGAAAAGTATGGCCGTAATGGCTGTATAATACTCGTAACTGTCTCTGACACGGGGACAACACACTTCAGATCTTGCTAGACGGCGACACCGCCGGCAGTGCACCGAGGCACGTTCAGCTGTTGAGGAACCCCGTGACCATCCCACACGCAACTACTCTCTCCGTCGACACAAGGCAGCAAACACGTGTATTGTGTTCAAGCCAGGTGCCTTCGCTTGCATCGCGTCGCACTAGGCCAGTTCACTTGGAGCAAAGGCGATTCTGCATCTTTTGGCCACATAGTTTAAGAGTTGGTAGTCCGGTCATATTTTCTGTACATTCGTATTTTTTTTTTTTTTGCGCGTTCACTCGCTTCTCAGCAAATAAATATCCTGGGAATACGAATTTTTTTTTTTACAAAAAAATGATTAAAACCAATTATGTAAGCTCGTACAGTTTTGTTTTTATCATACAAAGTCTATTTAAAATTTAAAAAAAAAATAGTTTTTTACAGCTTGCTTGCGCAATTTATTCAAGGGGTAGGAGGAAAGTAAAACCGTACAGTCCTACTTTGATCTGTGGGCTTTCGTCACGTGTAATAAAGTCCCACTGTTACAGATCTAATCTGCAAAGAAAAATGTGACGACATAAACACTGCACGCCGCGCCGGTTCAGTGCCTTGCGCGTAAGAGCGATGTGACGTTGTGCGCGCGTGTCATTGTAGCCCGTATCGATGTCCCTCGAACGCGGAAAAAAAAGAAAGAAAATCGGGCCCATGTACCTACTCTTAGCTGACGCCATGTTATAGAACTGGACCAACCACTCACGGAGAATGTTAAGTTGAGGGTTTTAGTCCGCGCTTAACCTTAAACGTCGTTGAGGGTGATATGAGGTGGAGATGGAGCAATGGTGGAATGTAAGGGCGGGGAAACGGGAGTACCTTGAGAAAACACACCGACCAACGGCAACGTCCTTCACGTTCCCACCTCGCGAGAAAATCCGCGCAAACCCGCCGGGAATCGAATCCGGTTCACCTTCGGTGGAAGGTGAGTAGTTCGAATATTACACCACCACGGGTCCCACTCTTAAAAAATTACATCTATTTTTTTTATTCTGCGATCCTTACTTTGTATAGTCATTTTAAGATTTATTACCTTAAGTCAAATTTATTGAAATTTCCTGATAATTCTGCACAGGTGCATTTGTGCAAGTCTAAGCAGAAACCAGACCCCAAATCTGTTTGAATCAATCTTGAATCACTTTTGTCGTGACAAGTCCACAAGCTTGGATCACGTTTTTTTCAATCAGGCCGACTAGTCCCCACGCAGCAAAATTGCAGTTAACTTGAAATACAAAACTTTCTGCGAGCTTACTGAAGTATTAGTCAGAAAATCTGCAAGCTTGTCTTTTGCCAAAACGTTCCATTGAAATCTGGCGTAACTAAAGCTTGTATTAGGCTGTTCTCAGTACAGTGAGTACTATTAGAAGCCCTATTTAAGATTTTTTTTCCTCATTTAGCATAATTTCGTCATATTTAAAGTCTACTTTGCCATGGACCTAACAGGTTAGGGACCTAAATGCGTTGCTAATAAGCCAATTCGCAGTTTAATGGGTACTATAGATTTTTACAGTCAACTTATTTTGCAGTAAATTTAAAAATCATATTAGCAGCACATCGTCAACACATATAATTATTTAGAGCTGATTCACTGTCAACTTAACCGGGAGCCTACTTGCTACTATGTACGCAGTACCGTCCCTAGGCCAGGTGCAAGAACTTCAGCTAGGCCATTGCCTTTCAAACTAGTTAATTGCGCCCTTCTCACAACGCCATCATCTTTCAAACAATATGCTCCACTCTATAGCGCCCGCACCTCGCGTTTAATCTTCATACAAATTTTTTTTGCTAAAAATGCAACGCACAATTACACGAATGCATAGTATTTTAATATTCTATTATTAAATAAAAAACAAACTTTTATTTTCTGGACATAAGGCCTTCCCGCTCCCCAAACGAATGCATAATATAAAAAAAAATTATTAAATAAAAAACAGTCTTTTATTTTCCGGGAGTACGGCCT
>NQII01001345.1:181087-285552 GCA_002778355.1 Clitarchus hookeri
CCCAGGTGCGAGGCCCTGTCTTACTGCACTTGTCGCACACCTTAAGGACGGTCCTGTATTTACGGTAGCATATATATGTAGTTGATGAGCAGGATATTTCTTCAAAGGTTGGGTCCAAAATTGCTTACTTCATAGCGAATAGCCTACAATCTCATTCAGCAAAATTAAGTTATACAGTATCTGCCCGCAGGCTTACGTGCAGTCTGGGAAACTTCGTGAAAAAAAAAATACTGAGAAGTGTTCGCCAAAATGGGAAGGCGTACGTCGAGATCGTGCAGAGTGATATATCACGTGAAATTTTCCCGAGCTCTGGAAACTCGGCAGTTCTACAGGCCTGTCAGCTGGGGAAATCGATAAGCAAGACGGATTCTTGAATTCCGTGAGTTATAATTATTGTTGTTTGGTTGCGGGGAGGTTGTCAGAGCCGCTCCGGATGGTGAGCGGGGTTCTGCGGGAGCACGCGAGCCAGCCAGGCCACTGGGTCACGCGTATTTAGAGTGGGCACTCGTGGTCTCGCAGTGCCTTGGCGGGGCATCTGCAGTCACGCGGACCGCACCAGCTCAGCTGCGCAACAAGCACACCGATGCCGATATCTGTAGGTGAGTTCCTTCTTTTAACCCCTTTTCCACGCCCATTGTGGACAATCGTCAACATGTTGCACATTAAGCTTATATCTGACCAGTACTGTACTCAGCAAAACTCAGTGCCCAATCCGCGGTGGCTGAGCGGTTAGACTGCTCGCCTCCCACCAAGGCGAGCCGGGTTCAATCACCGGCCGGTTCGCTCCGGATTTTCGCAAGTGGGAATCGTGCTGGACGATGCCGCTGGTCAGCAGGTTTTCTCGGGGATATCCCGTTTACCCACCCTTCATTCCGGCGTTGCTCCATTCTCACCTCATTTCACCCTCATCGGCTCTCAAGAGCTCGTTGTTAAGAGCAGCTCAAATGTCTTCACTCACTCAGTGCCCAATGATCTTCCATGTGGGTAACTAATTCCTAAACCATGTTACCGCGCTACGTTACGACTGGTTCGTATCGCTGATCGCCAAACACGAAGACTACAGCTTATTGGTTGTGGTAACGACGCAAGTACAGCACGCATCAAAACATTTCTAATTCACATCGCCATAATTTATAAATTAATGTTGGGATGAACGGGTTAAGACGTAATTATAACGACGGGGTCGTTCCTCGTGCCACCAAAGGGAGCCCGGGTTCGACTTCCGGATGAAACCGCACCAGAACTTTCTCATGTAAAATCTCGGCGGACGTTGCCGATGGTTGGCGGGTTTTCTCGTGGTACTACCCCCCCCNACTCAAAATATGACGCACGTTCAGTATTCATACACAAACGTTAAAGGGTTAACACAATCAAGAAGTGAGCTGTAAGAAATAAGAAGTAGGCAGTAGGCTCCAGAAATTGAAATGACTCAACAACTATCGCACTGCCAATAGAAAATACTCCAGTGGTAGCAACTTCACTATGTATAAGTTGCACTGAGTCAAGGAGATGGAAACCTTTTTACGTTCTACAGCTTAACTCTTAAGTTTATCATTGTGAAACCCTTTTACTCCATAGTCAAATTATTCCGTGAAAAATACACTTAATAAAACTTATTAACGTCCCTCGGTGTTATACCTGAAAGCTTATCAGAGGACGGCTTAATAAACTAACTTGTGACCTAACTTAAACTAACACCAATAAATACTCTGTAGGCTAGAATCCACAGTGCTGTAAATACTACAGGCACAGCTGTTTGTTAATTAGCTGCTGCCTCAGTCAGTAGACAGTTTCACCTCAGACCAGGCAGCATGGGATTTCAGTTATCGTTTCCTTACAATCTGCTGTTGACTCAAAGTCCTGCAGGGCACGTCTCATAAACTCTGATCCAAATGAAAGAAAATTGAATGTATATGTGCATGCAGTCTAGCCTGTCCTAAGATAAATGAGAGAAATTGTCCCGTCCTTTCCCATTACGAAAACTGCAGATTAGTAAAAAAAAAACACACTAAAATTATTTAAAAGAAAAACAACTGTTATATTTCGTACATAGCAAAAATATACAAATACAAAATAAAAATAGTAAAAATTACGTAGATACTTAAGCTTGCTCACATGAAAAAAAAAAAAACTGACGATTTAGTCACCGTTCGTATTTCTGCATATATATGTACCTAGCTGGCAATCAGCTGCAATTGTTTTGATTTACGAAGGTAATTCTGTTGGATCTTGCGACTCCACGACCAAACTTCTGTTAACCGTATTTTCCACGACACCAGATATCAGGTCACTTTCAGAGTCGGGCTGCTGGGCTATTTCGAACATCTTCATCGATTCCTTGAACATGCAAAACTACTGCTGATAATTTACATGAAAACTGCACGGCAAAAGCGTTAAAAAGAATTAAATCTGTTCCACGAACATAAGACGATCACCACCGTGCTTGTTATAGGCTGTTCGTTATTACTTCCAACTTTTCTGAAGCCCTGCTTAAGTTCTTCTTCCAAGATATTTCTCCGCCTCATGCAAACAAAGCGTAACCGAGTCCAGAAAATTACACCAAATGGACAACGCACCGGTTTCATGCGCACTAAATGTAATATTATTTTGCATAAGAACTGTTTCTTACTAGGCGTTAGCAACACACCTATTTAATCCATGTTTTAGTGATAAGCCTATTAATTAAAAACGAAATATGATCATTCATAGGTAGAACATAAGTAAAAGTTCAATTTAACTAAGCAAGAAGGTACGTTTACGTTAACTTTTGTACTACGTGACGTATTCAGGAAACCACCAAACACGTCATACATGGGGTGATTTTTCAAAGGTTTGATTAAAAAAGCGAGAAGAAACCGCGAATAGGACATACACTGAAGAGCCAAAAAAACTGGTACACCTGCCTAATATCGTGTAGGGCCCCCGCGAGCACGCAGAAGTGCCGCAAGACGACGTGGCATGGACTCGACCAATGTCTGAAGGTATGCATGAGGCATTGAAATCTGAGCCAATTTGAGAAAGGGTTGTATGTCTGTCACGTTTAATGATTCTCGTCAGTCGTCGTTTGTCCCGTTCGTTCACACGATCTTTTTCCGGCCCCAGTGATGTCGAAGATTTGATGTTTCACCGGATTCCCGATATTCACGGTACACTCGTGAAATGGTCGTACGCGATAATCCAAATTGTATCGCTATCTCGGAGATGCTATGTCCCATCTCTCGTGCGCCGACTATAACACCACGTTCAAACTCACTTAAATCTTGATAACCTGCCATTGTAGCAGCAGTAACCGATCTAGCAACTTTGCCAGACGCTTGTTGTCTTATATAGGCGCTGCCGACCGCATCGCGTTACTCTGATTGGTTCCATACCTCTGTTATTTGAATACACACGCCTATACCAGTTTTTTTTGGCTCTCCAGTGTAGTAGTGAACATACTCGCTGCTGATTTGTATGGTTACGTCATTTGGCCTGAAAATATTATTTTCACTATAATTAATTTGGCCCAAAATTAATTTTAAGTAAAATCATTTTAGACTTTGTAACTTTTATGTCAAATTACTTTGGGCCATATAGCTTTATGTGCTTTAATTTTACGCTAAATGTATTTTTTTTAATCAAATGACGCGCTGTTAGCTGTACTGGTTGAATAACCCTAAGTATGTCATGTTTGTTTGCTCCCTAAATAAATCACACGCAGTTTATAATCGCGTTAATATTAACGTACCTTATTTTTGGTTAAAAATTATTTTCAGATGCATTTTGTACATTAATTAAAATATTTATTTAAATCAAATTAATTTAAAACAGATCAAAAAAATTATGTTGGTAATGACTGGTGAGAAGTAGTTCTTATGTAATGTGTTATTAAATAGAGTTTTTATTTTATTTTATTTGTAGAGTAAACGTTTCCTGCTCTCATGTTTATATTGTCAGGNGTGTTATTAAATAGAGTTTTTATTTTATTTTATTTGTAGAGTAAACGTTTCCTGCTCTCATGTTTATATTGTCAGGAATGCAATGTTGGAAATATGATATTGTTACGAAGAGCGTTCATTACTTTTTACAGAATCTATAAAATGTTAATTAAACAAAGGGAACTTTAATTGAAGACAGCGAATGCTTCCTCTTAACTAACTTTTATTAAATTAAGTGTACATTGAAAATTGGTGCATGTGTTTGGTAAATAATGGAGAACTATTAGAAGAAGAAATAAAAGCCAATTTACCTCCCCCTCCCCAAAATATTTCGTTAGAAATAAGAGTTTTTTTTTTTTTGTTTTGAGTATAAATTTGTAAGACTATGCATTTTTCCCTTTTGCGAGTGTTAATTTAGTGCTCTTAAACTGCGTGAAATTAATTATAATTGGAGTAGACATAGCTATAATAACAATATTTATTATTACACAGTTTGTGATAGGAGAGAAGTAAAGTTTGATTTTGTTCGTCAATTTAAAGATTGGTGAGTGTTTCAGTTAAATAGATTAGTAACTTAAATTTGGTCATTCTGTTCTATTTGTATGTTATTATTTTGTTACAAAATTTTAGACTGCGAGAAAGAAAATATTTCACCACCTAAGAAAATTGTTCCTTTTGTTTTTATTCAAATTTAGTTGTAAACGGATTAGGCTGTCCTACTAAAAATTTATTTTGGGAGTAAACTGCCATTGTCATTGTAATTGTACGTACAGTGCAAAAATACGGCTTTTTCCTGTTTTTTTTTCATTCTGTTACATTAATTTTACATGTCGCGGAAGGATACTTAATGAATAGCCCGAAAGTAGAACCTCAGCAGGACTTCTGTAAAGTTGGAAGTTACCACGAACGTACTAAAACACGGTTCTGTGAAGCTACATAATTAGCCTTGAGCCACTTCACACTTGAAGATGCCAAGGCCGTGTTGGTACTGAGTTGACCCACGCGAGTCTGTTGCTGAGATTTCCTCTTTAAGCCTCTTCGAGGAACATCAAAATTCAATTGAAGTTAACAAGGCTTAGTCGAGCCTTGCATTCTTGGTAACGTACAATACAATTACTGTAGACTGCGCCTACGAATTGTTTTAACACTTTTCTTTCCACATGAGGAGCGAGAAGAAGTTAACGGTTATATAAAAAGGGCGGATGTACCGGACATAAAGCGAGGACGTTACAAAACAGCAATGAAATAAAACACAACGTGGTATCTTACATCTAAATTTTTCGTTCACGCAGTCTGGGACGTTTAAGACATGATCAAATGTCTACCTGATTTTGTGCAAGTACTACTATCAGTGTGACCTGACGTGAAGTTTTCTCGGAGATCTCCCGTTTCTCCCCGCCCTTGCGTCCCGGCGCTGCGCCATACTCACCTCGCTTCACCCTCATCGGCCCTCAAGGCCTCGATGTGAAGAGCCTCCCGAATCGCTCAACTCAACGACTTCTGAACACTTGCTAATTACGTGTGTCGTGCTGCAGTGGTTAGCGTCTTCTTGCAGTGAAATGTCATGGCCCTTCCTTTCATACGAGAGTACCAGTTCGCTGATTGGCTGCGCAGCGCCCTGAGAAGAGAGTCGCCTATGTCCAGCACTACACACTCTAAATTCGAATCAGTGGGAAGTCCCTGATTCGCACAATCAAATCCAACTACTGTAATCAGCGGAAATGGCTCCAGTTAGAATAAGTGGAAAGGCACTGATTGCTTCTGGGGGAAAAATTCACTGAATGAATCACTGAATACTGCATCCAATCAGTTGCTAAAATTATTATTATTTTTTTTTGCTTTTATCTAGTTGCCACAAACGTATAAATTTTGCTTGGTCTAAATAAGTATTTGTATGGCCGGCCGTAAAATACAATTTCGATATTTAAAAACCTCTTGACTTGAGCGAGTTTCTACCCCACGAGCTTCAGTCGTAGAGCTCTGCGCCTTTGCTTCATTGGCTGCTGTAACTAATGAGTTATAATGATGATGTCTAGATGAATCAAGACTGTAAAGCATGGCGTGTGCCTAGATAAATATTGTCACGTTTTAGAGCTTTGTTTTTTGTTTACTGTGGAAATTATTCCGTAAGGATTGATTTTGCGATTTATAGGCATAAATAAATCACTAATAAACAATGTTACAATTCTAACTGTCAGAAAAATTACAAACAAACTGTATAACTGATGATAGACATGGTTTAACTGATCCATCAGTCAAAAAGCAAACCACTGAAAAAAAAAGATATTGAAAGAAGTGGTTAAAGAATTAGTGGAAAATGTCACTGAATCAATAAGTAGAGGAAAACGGTTGCTTTTTTTTTCACTAATTTGTGAGTTAAAATTAGTTTAAGTGACTGTTTAATAAGTCAGATGCTGTTAACTAATTCAAACAGGGAAAGTTTCACTGATTCATATTTAGAGTTCAGCAACGTCACTTCTGCCAGTTTCTGTATTCACGCTCACCACCGCCTTACTGACCTACAGTACAAGACACAGGACATCTTACTGTATTCAACAACTTTCATTACTGTCTGGTCATCAGCCAATGGGGGGCCGGTTTGATTTTCACCGAATAATATGTATGTTATTGTGTTTCCTTTTGTGGCCCCAACAAATAATAATTTCTTATTCGGGAATTTTATTGTTGCTGGTATTTTTTTTTAAGCTCTTGTATATCTGTTCCGAGTTTCGTTTTCAAGGAAATATATTATCAAAGTAGTGTTGCTTGAGCTATGCTCATTGTAAAGGAGTTTTTTTGTAAACTGTTCGTTGTAAGGAAACAATACCACACGTAAGTCTGCAAATATAGGAATGTTTAGCGTCGCTGCTATAACAAGTTGGGAAATTCCCTGCGTATCTGACTCTTTAACGAGCAGTTGTAGGAACGCTACCATGGATGTATAGGAAAATAATTTACCATTCGCCCTGTCTCACTATATACATACGTACTGATATGGTAAATTTGCGAATAATCACAATAATCCTAAAAAAGAAATAGCCATATTCGCATGCCAACCTTAGAGTTGATATACCAGTCAGTGTTTGCAATATAGGCACTTAAGAGGAGACTGTGTTTCCAAAGGCTGATTTCCCGGTTAAACACGAACCAGCTGTTGCAGCACTTTACAACATACCTCAATTTCTTCAGCTTTTTCTTTGTCCTGACGAGCAGACCAGCTTTGGCAAAGTAGAGAATGGTCATGTTCATCGACGTCCATTTTCCCGCTGGTTTCGGCGAATAGTTTTCTCCGTGCCAATGTCTCGCTAATCTTCCGCCGCTTGCGATTGCCTCCGGGCACGTCTGCGTCGGCTGTCGATGGAACGCCACTTCTTGCCTAGAAACAGAACAGCCGTACGCCCATGCTTGATTGGTCCGCCCACCTGGAGCTGTTTTCAGCATTTGAGGTCGAGAGGTGCGTGAGCGACAAGGGCGACACGGCCACGGCGCGCAGGGCTCTCGTCGTGCTGCGTGTATCTATGGAACTGTAAGTGGCGACCCTATCATTGTGTCTATGGAAAGTTAGCAGCAAGGTTCAACGCAGGGCCCTACATTAGTTCCGCAGGAATTTGCCTGGAATATTTTAAGCTTGACAATGTTCTTTTTGGCCACGTTGAAGAGCTTCAAAACAGTGTTTGCAATAAGCGTAATCTACTAAAAGCTGTATTCTTTTCGTGTGGAAACAGATTATGCACCCGTGAAAAAGTTAGTTTTTAAAAACGCGTATTACAAATACACTGCATCTCCGTTCGAGCGCCGGATGGACAGACCCCGTAAGTATGGTACATAAAGTAATAGCACCTAATTCAACTTTGGGATCAAGGCTCTGCATTCAAAACTTCTGTAAATTATCTCCGTCAACTGTGTCTTTTAAAAGAGTTTTTAATTATTCCCGGTCTCTACTATTTATTGTGTCGAGATGTAGTTGTTATTCGTCAATTCTCAATATTAATTCCTTTGCAGTCTGAACTAATTTCACATCCAAAGACACTTTTCTGACACCTATCGCTGAAAACTCATTAAGAAAAAAAGGACCGATAGGCCTTGTTTTCCCAGTCCCTACACATACTGGGTGTCGGGTTCAAGCCAGCCTTTGCCCTTTGGCTTTAACGCTTGGTTTCTGTCCTCGTTGAGCCCATAGACTGCAGATGAGGTAGACCTATCCCGCCGGCTGCGTACAACCAATCTCCGTGTCCCAACATCGAACTGTTTTCTGCCAACACGACTAGTAAAAACGGCGTGTATTGGATTTGAGGTTAGAATACTGTTTAGTAAACAAGTTCTTCGATATGTTTTTATACTTCCGCTAACCAATTTGCAATGCAGTTTGATTAAATTCAAACNTTTAGTAAACAAGTTCTTCGATATGTTTTTATACTTCCGCTAACCAATTTGCAATGCAGTTTGATTAAATTCAAACTGGTAAAAGTACTTTGTAAAAGTGCTTGTCATGATATAAACAAACATGTTCATAATTGTTGGCCATGCGACTTTTGACAGCTGTGTTCCTTTGGGGTAGGTCAATGTTGGGTACTTGCGTAGAAGACGAACTAAGCGGTACACCTTAGCTTTAGTCTGTGATTGAGCCGGCCTTAGGACACCTGCGTTAACATTTAACAGATGCACCCGCCCCCCTCAATGAGTCAAGCTCAACTCCTCGCCTGGCAGTGACCTTGGATCGGATCACGCCGGGGTACATTCAAACTAAGAACACGACATGATGCCACGAGGACGCCGGACAGCTTCGAGTTCCCTTGAGCCCTTGGTGTAGCCCATTCACGATTTCTTCCAACTTTTCTGAAGCCCCGCTAAAGTTGTATTTCTATAATATTCCTTCGTCTCATGCAAACAATGCTTAACCGAGTCTTGAAAATTACACTAAAGGAACAGTGCACCGCATTCGTGCGCGCTCAGTGTAAACATATTTTGCATGTGAACTATTTCTTGGTGTTACCAACACACCTGTTTTATCCCTGCTATTATTAATATTAATTATAAATTAAATTTTATAATTTATAGTTTTAATTTAAGTAAAAGTTTAATTTAAAAAATGGCACTTTTATGTTAATACAAATATCAAACGCTTGAGATACATGTAATATTAAGGAAACAATAAAGAACTTCATATGTGGGGTGATTTGATTTTTTAAAGGTTTAATTTAAAAACTGCGAAGAAACCGCTTGAAAGACTGTACTGGAAAAAGTGTGACGAGGGACACGAGAGGCCCAACATCACGTGCTCTGTTAAACCAAGTAAACAAATCACAAATCGCTACGTGAGTGACTGCAGTGATACGCGTGTTAGCCTATAGTCATTTCCTAACACAATTGTTTTCGACATTTCAAATTTTTCTTCAAAAAAATTTTTCTGTCTCCATTTTGCATTTAAATAAAATCATTATTAACAGAAACACATCAGTATTTATGTAATTATATTTATACTCAGATGTCAGTACGTTTACAAGATACACGTGTATGTTAATAACCACACAATAAATACACTGAGTCCCATAAAATCAGAGCATCACATAAGTTCCAAGAGGTCTTATGGTCTAAACAGACTACTTTCGATAAACTCTGCAGAAGAAATGATGAAAAATATTTTTTAACTGTTGAGGACATTTTAAACCCACGTCAATCAATAAAAATAATAACTAAATGTAAAATACCTAGAGACGATGGAAAATAGCGAAAATTTTCCGAGCCAACATATCTTCTATAACACTAGTTTATTCTTTCATGATTGGACGAACAAGGTTTTGACTCGGCTAAGTTGTTTGCAGACCAATCACGAACGTTCCGCCTTATAGAATCCACATTGGACCAGTGAAATGGGGCAGCAGCGTCAAATATGCATAACAGCCGATAAGGAAAGAAAACTGCCGAACATGTGTAGAGTACGTAGAATCCTAGCAAACAGTTAACCTTCCCCGCGATAAAGCACCATCTCTAAATACACCTTTAAAAAAATTCGCTGATTCCAAGAGAGACAGAAATAATAACTGATGACCATGGGAAATAGATAACCAATGAAGTTCTGAACAAGCTGTATCCTAGACCCATCAAATGAAGAAGACGAGGTTGTAATTCTTCATTCTGCGCAATGTTGGTTCTGNGAACAAGCTGTATCCTAGACCCATCAAATGAAGAAGACGAGGTTGTAATTCTTCATTCTGCGCAATGTTGGTTCTGTGGAGCGCTGTGCTTTTGAAGTGCAAAGTGTGTGATAACAATTTTTTAAGGGAGAAGCACGCACCGCATGGACAGAATATTCTGGAAGTTGAACTTGGGAAACTATACTTGCAACGCAGAAGATACAGTTCCGATTTCCGGTTCAGTCATCCCAAGTTTTGTTTCCCGCGGGTTTTCGAAATCACCATGGGACGGTTTCTCAATTCAGCAGCAATTACTAGAATTTAAGGCTCCAAGGTCATATGTTTCTGCTCTGAGCATATTATATTTGACAGATTGGTTCAAGAATACCAGGTCTTAGAGATATCGAATAACAAATTGACTAGCATTAACAAATTGAACAACGCCGGGTTCTCGGGCAAGTTAACGCCTTAGACTACCACATCCGTATTCGCCGAAGGACTAGTGAAAGGTGCCATGAAGGGTGTAATCGCATGTAGCGTAACACGCGCACAAACGCAAGGCATTACGGCTTGAAGTGATATCGGATTTAAAGGCAAAATTACTGTAGAGCTGCAGGTACCACATTAATAGTGTGACCATCATGATACGTTTGTTTGTTCTGCGCATCCCTTAACTCATGTTTTGGCAAGAAAATGGTAGGACCTCACGTTACTGCGAAAGTACNGTTTGTTTGTTCTGCGCATCCCTTAACTCATGTTTTGGCAAGAAAATGGTAGGACCTCACGTTACTGCGAAAGTAAATGCATTCTTTAAGAGGAAAAGAACGTTCCATTCCTGTTCTGATCTGCTGTATTTCCACATTTGTCACCCATAAAATATAAATTCTATAAAAAAAAATTGCGAAACATAAGTCAGAAAAAATTAACAAAAGAAGAACCACCACAAACAAGTTACAAACACAGAACAGGACGACAAATATCGAGGAAGCAACGGATATCTTACAAGTCATTAAATCATTGAGAGTAAACAAACTATCAAACCAACGAAAAAAGTTGAGTTAAGAGTTGAGAGATTTGAACGGCTCTTAAAATCGAGGTCTTTAGAGCCGAAACGAAAAAAAAAGAACAATAAATAACCACAACAGAGAACATCACACTGTAAATCTATCAGGAAAGTAACGCGATAAACACTAAAAAACAAATATTTGGTAAACAAATTTAAAAATAATGCCAAAAAAATTACTTAAGTTCTATAAAAAAAGTCGGTTAAAAAGACATAAACATACTGTCAGCACTTCGATAAAAAAACNAAAAAAAATGCCAAAAAAAATTACTTAAGTTCTATAAAAAAAGTCGGTTAAAAAGACATAAACATACTGTCAGCACTTCGATAAAAAAACACCAAGGAAGCATTAATACATTAAAGGACAGCACAAAACAAAAAAAAATTCAACATTGATATGGAAAAACACAATTTTAATGGAAAAAAAAAAACAGAAAAACACGACGGAGATATCAAACTTCACAAAGTTTCAGGGCCAGAAATCTGTCCCCTTCCTCAGGCGAGACACTGGATAATATAAACGATCACAAGTTTTACTTGTTAGCAATTAGCTCATTCTGTAGTATGGTACAATGAAATGCTAGTCATTCGTTCATTCCTGTTTAAAAACATGTCAAAACCAATAGCGTTCACGCAAGATGTGTGCTCATTCTTGCCTGGAAATCTGTTTCGTTTCGTTCACTTTTCCTATCAGAAATCCATACTAAAACTTACTTATTTAGAAAGGGTTTCAACCAAACAGTACCTGCCTTCATGATCAATTTTAAATTGATAAAATTTCTTTCACTAAACAGGGGTTTCTTTCCAATAAAATACAATAACTGCCTGTCAGGCCATCGTTCATGTGGTGACGTGATCCAACGATTTGATGAAAAACAATGTATTCATTTACATTGGTATGTCAGGCAATTCCTTAAAGATTATATTTCAGCACTTTCTCATTGCAAGGGCTGAAAAACAATTTCAAGATGCGTGGAATATTTGAGATACTTTACCTTTGTGGCAGAGACTCCATCACTGCGCAACTCTGCTTCATCTTTAGTTGGAGGCAAACGTGTCCGACGCATCCACATTTTGGTAGTCCTTAAAAGCACACAACCATCAAAGTTAACGTTAACAAAGCCCCGCGGATTATGAAAAATATGCACTCTTACAAATGTTTAGGTAAATAATAAGTTGACTGCAGTTCGATAGAAGTCATTGCAATTTAATGATGCATTATGGAAAGATCTTTCATTGCATTTATCTATTACAGTGGCATAACGAAACAGCGTGATAATCTCTCACTTAAGTGACCTGGGTTCTATTAGGCAGGTAACGCCGCAGACGTTATAACGTATACAATTGCTAGTGTTAAGAGATCATTTGAAAATAAACTTGTTAATTTTTCTATTCCACTTCAAAACACGCAGGTGCATCATGATATCACAAAATGAGCCAGATCACCAACAGTGTTTTATCGGCCAAGTGGGGGCTGCGGTGGTGTAGTGGTCAGAGTACTCGCCTCCCACCCAGGCAAACCGGATTCGATTTCCAGCGGGGTCCCCCCGGATTTTTGCTCGTGGGAGTCGTTCCGGACGATGCCGCTGGTCGGCGGGTTTTCTCGGGGATCTCCCGTTTCCCATGCCTTTGCATTCCGGCGCTGCTCCAAACTTACCTCACTTCACCCTCATCGGCTTTCAAGATCTCGATGTTAAGAGCAACCCAAATCTCTCCACTCCACTGCAACTCGGCAATCGCGTTGGCGCAACACTTTTACACTGGAACTCGGATCCAACTGGAAATCATGTTGGAACCAGGATCTTATAATCTCGGTTTAAGTCAATTATTGGTCCACCCGGGTCTTAAAGAAGACGACGGTGTGAATCTGCATATTTCGCACTGTGCTCTCCGCAGGAAATAAAATCATGGCGCGGTCTTTACTCACAGGTTTTAAGTCTTGAATCAATGAATTCTAGAGTCTGTGAAGTAATTTATTACAATTTTGTACTACCCCCAGTGTGGCAACAATTTGGATCCGTTCCATTCAGTTTTCAGTGTGGCAATGCATTCTAACATAAAGTAAAGTTTTGAACTAGGTGGTTTAAGGAAAGGGAATAGATTAACTCAAATGTCTGGTCGAAAGTCCTGACTCTCAAGTCCATTGCACAATATTTCAGATTATTTGGAGCTTCTGGTGAAAACCTGACCAACTAAAAAACATGACAGAGCTAAACGTTTGGCTGAAGGGTAAATGTAACCAAATTATGTAATACACATACCGCAAAGTGCCAAGTATGTGATATATCAAAGGTGGTTTTAAGCCTCAGACGTGCAAAATTCTTTCAACCAGGCGACTGACTACCTTAACCCGCCCAGTCTCGAATTAATTTTCTAGCCCAAGTGTTGCAATAGTTGAATTTATTTCATGAGAAGACCATGCTTTTCGCAACCAATGAATAACGTCCTTAGTGCTATCCTATGTCAACATTAATCTGTCACAAAAAAAAATGGTGCCCAAACTTCAACAAATCAGATTACACGGAAGGAAGACACTCAAAAAACAGGTCACCGTTTCCTTGCTGTGTACAGTGCCGACCATAAATTGGCGCTTGAACTGCGTGGCAGTGTGTTTGAAATCCTGGTTTTTTGACGAAACTATTGAACGTGCCCCCAGTATGTTAACCTACGAAAAGACTTCATACCCCAAACGAGGACGGAATGGCACTCCATGAAGTTACCACCCATGCTGCAAATATTATTTTGGAACCTTCCAATATAGTTAAAAACGGCTTTTTTTAGACTGCCGTACCTTAAAACATATGTACTAACCAAACACGAGCCAAATTACGTCAGGAGCCTGTATTGAACTTTCCTACAGACTTTTCATCGATAAAATTATAGGGTCGCCGCTGAAAGTGCCATGGGTACACGCAGCACTAGGAGAACACCGCACGTCAGTTCAGAGCTCTGCGCGTAGTGACGATGGCGCTCTTGTAGCGCGTGCCAGTGTAACCCTTATAGCTCCCGCGCTTCCCGGTCAAAAAGGTAGAAAAACGATGTAGGTTGGCTGGACCCTTAACACATCAAGCTCCATATTGACTTTAAGGTTGTTGAGTTGAGAGATTTGGGCGGCTCTTAACAACGAGGTCTTGAGAGCCGGTGAAGGTGAAATGAGGTGACAACGAAGCAGCACCAGAATGAAATAGCAGGAGGAAAGGGAGATCCCGGATAAAATCCGCCGACGAGTGGTATCGTCCTGCACGAATCCCACTTGTGGAAATCCGGAGTGACCCGGCCGGGGATTGAACCCGGTTCCCCTTGGTGGGAGGCGAGCAGTCCAACCGCTCAGTCACCGCGGCCCCTTAACTTAAATGTGAATCGGCCTTTAGCTCTCCAGCTTTGCTAGGCATCGCAGAAGAGCTCGAGCCAGACGACGCCCCTAAGTGGAATACCTTCGGGCGGCTCTGAAGCAGCTGTTGGCCATCATGTCGTTGAGCGCGACCACCAAATGGCTCCGGGGACAGAGTAGTATGGAGGGCGCTTGTCGCGTCAGCAGGTAGGGGATGATGCGCCACACGAACACCTCCTCTAGCTGCTCCGAGGACAAGCCGAGCAGGCTGGCCTTCGCCAGAGCCATCGTCGGGAATTCGGCGCCGACAACACTTCCGTTCTCTGCAGCACATCGTCACCGAGTAAATAAATACACTTGGTCTAATTGGCGCGGCGGTTCCTTCGATATAGGGCCCGCGGTGGTGTAGTGGCCAGAGTACTCGCCTTCCACCTAGGCGAACCGGGTTATATTCCCGGCGTGGTCGCTCCCGGATTTTCGCATGTGGGAATCGTGCNGCCCTTGAATTCCGGTACTGCTCCATACTCACCTCGTTTAACCCTCATCGGCTGTTAACCTCGATGTTACGAGCCCTCCCAAATCTTTTCACTCACCTTTTGACATGGACGTACTCATTCTCTGATTGGTTGTTCGAGGATTTGGGAGTGGGCCTTGTGTTTGATTGGCTACTGGGTGCTGCGAGATTTACCATATTGGCTGGGCTACGCGCTGGAAAGTAAGTTACTAGGCGCTGATTGGCGAACGGCGTTCCCACATGTTGCTAGCTAGGGACGCCATTTTGGTGGCGTGTGCGGTTGAAGTTCGTTGAATAAGTGGCTATTTCACCTCTGTGAACATGGCAGGCTTGCAAACATTCTAAGAAGTACTGGAGGTCGAAGTGTCAACCATAGAACCAACACCAGATGCTTATGACACCATTGCGACTGTAAAGATATACTCTAAAAAGTCCATTCTTCGTGATTGACGGACATCTTATATTCCCAGTCTCACCTCAGAGTTAGTCGACCTACTAACAGAATACAAAAACTTAATCGAAAAAAAACCCCCCTTGGGCGAAACGACAGTGGAAACTAGAAACAATTTTATCTCATCAATAAGGAAGTTCAAAAAATCACTGGATCAGAATTAAAGAAGATCTAAATCTGGCGAGAGACCGCCATAACGCAAGGAGACTACTGAGGTGCCAAAATAATGACCCTACCAAGGTCACTGAACATTATAATATAACTGCCAACCAGATTGCACATCAGCTACTCCTGAATGGCAAAGCAATCCACAAAGGTTAAAATGCCTTCAAAGAAAAGGCCAAGAAGACAGAAATGACCTTATAACACCATTAAAAATGATGTAATTAGACAAGACTATCAAACAGAGCAGAATTAGAAAATCAGCTTGTTTGGATTATATCTGAAAAGAGCATATTAAGCACTTTGGCCTAATAACAAAGAAATGGATTCTCCATATCTTCAAGGACTGTGTGAGCAGATATAAAATACCAAAGATATGGCAAAAGAGCTGAGTGACGGCTCTGTTGAAACTTGACGAAGAAGGAAACCATCCAAAGAATTCCACACCAGTTGCACTTCTGTGTCATCTGTATAAACTGCTAGAAATAATGATCTTAAATAGCATTCTGCCAGTGATTGATCCTTTGCTCATACCGCAGCAGGCTGGATATCGCCCTGGTAAAAGCTGCACTGGACAACAGATGAATCTTAGCCAGTTTATAGATGATGGATATGAAGGTCGTAAGGTGACGAGAGTGGTATTTGTTGATTTATCAGCAGCACACGACACCGTTTACCATCAGCTACTACTGGCTAAGTTCTATAATCTGTCAAAGGATATCAGGCTAACCAGGTTTATCGCCATTCTTCTCCAGAACCGCAGGTTCTTTGAGTGGACTTCCAAGGGCAGCGCAGTCGATGGAGAGCGCAGAAAAACGGCCTTCCCCAAGGATGTGTGTTGGCGGCCCCAACTCTGTCAAACATATACAAACGATCAACATATAAACCCCGACTGCAGAAGTTTCCTATATTCTGACTTTCTCGCTTTGGCCACACAGAGCACATATTTTGAAACAGTGGAGAACCTGACTAACGCCCTTGAAGGTTTGTCAAGTTAATACAACGCAAATACCTTTAAGACACAAGTGTGTGAATTCCATCTGAAAAATAGGGAAGCCCGTCTAAGGCTAAAGTTAGTGTGGTCGGGCATTGAATTAGAACATTGTGGCACTCCAAAATACCTAGGAGCGACGTTCGACAGATCTCCCACATTCAAAAAGCACTGCATGAACTGCAAGTTGAAAGTTTTCAACAAGAACAATATAATGCGTGAACTAGTTGGATCACAGTGGGGTAGTCAACCACAATTGATCCGATCTCCGGGCAATGGCACTGTGCTATTCTGTTGCAGAGTACGACTGTCCTGTCTGGTGCAATTCATCTCATACAAAACAGGTGGATGTAGCTCTCAACGACACTTGCAGGTTGATGACAGGCTGCCTGAAGTCCACTCCAGTCGAATGGCTTTATGCCATTGAAGGGGTAGCATCACCTTCTGTTTGAATATAAGTATGTAGCAGCGTGTAAGGAAAGGAAGAAAAGGTACAGGAGAGCTCCCGCCTGCTATTTGGACATGAACTCCCTGTGCAAAGGCGTAAGTACAGGAAGAGCTTCTTAAGAACATCAAAGGAACTCAAAATCCCAGCTGAAAAGGCCAGATTACAGCGGTAGAAAGCGATAAGTCCCCTCCCATCTGGTTGGAAAAATGTAACTGAGAGTTTACCAGCTTGCCATGACGAGGGAGGTTGATATGGAAATATTTGAACAGGCTGAGATTAGGAGTGGGCAGATCCAAGGTTAACTTGGCAAGGTGGGGCTACATTAAATATGACGTCAAATGCGATTGCGGAAAAGACCAGACTGTCGGACACATGCTTCAATGTTGACTGTTTCCAGCTTCATGCACAGAAGACGACCTGTTTCGAGCCACGGAGAATGCACTGGATGAGGCCAAATTCTAGTCAAAAGTTGTATAATGTTTTTCGCAGTTGTTGTAGCTGTGTTTCAATCATGTTTCTGACACAAGAATAATAATAATAATAACCTTTGTATTCTTATTTACTCTGTACCAACATTTACATTTTGAAAGAGGGAATTCCTCGTTCCAAACTTCATAACACTAAAATAAAATCAATAGCTATCTTAGCCAGGGATGGATACTAAAAAAATGTAGAGTGGGAGGTGAGGGGACTTCCAACTACTTTGTTAAAAATTCAAATTATTTTACAGTTATAAATATGCATATATACATATATTCTTTCATGTATCATTAATTGTACTATTATGACAATTTTGTAATTATTATATTACTTTTTAAAAGCCTTGTTTGTTGTACAGTCGAGTGGCGTGCTTCATCGGAAACTATTCTGCTTCTACCTTAAAAAGGATAGTATTATATGCAGTAGTTTATTCAACTGAACCTGGACCACTAACTGGCAGCAGCGCTGCAATATAACGACCCGCTAAACAAACACAGGGGACTTAAGGATACAAAGGTGAGTCAGCTGTCAATTCCACCAACAGCAGCCACGCACGCCAGCAAAATGGCGTCACCGGCCAGGAAAATGTCGGGACGCCGTTCGTCAATAAGCGCCTGGTAACCTTACACGCCAGCCGACAGCTCAGCCAATAGGGGAACTTTTGCAGAATACTGTAGCCAGTCAGACACAAAGCCCGTTCTCGAAGCCTCGAGCAGCCAATCAGGGAATGGGCGCGCCCACATAAAAGGAGTCGCCACGGCATTCCGTCTATGTGAACTTGTTTATGAGTAACGTTGCGAAGTGTAATGACCACTGCACACTAATAAGTTGTTCGTCGGTCTCTTTGTCATTTTAATTATAAACATATTTATCAGCCTACTTTCCGAAGGAAAGAAAGGCATATGAGATCACATTCCTGTCTGTGTGTATATGTGTGTCTGTGCGTTGTGTGTTCCGCCCTTTCAATTTTCGAACAAGTGGACAGCATTTCAGCAAACTTGGTACACTTATAGTACTTAGTAAGGACTTTTATAGTTTTTTGGCCCCTCAGGGCACTTACTTTCAAAATGGCAGCCACTTAATTGTTTTGCTGATATGTCATATCTCGGGAACCATTCAACTGATTAAAACCAAATTTTGTATGCTGACAGAGCATCGCGTAAGCATTAAATTTTGTTATGGATATTGTAGGACCCTCATTTTGAAAAATAGCATCAAATAAAGAAAAAAAAAAGATTTTTCATTATATCTCAAAATATTAAAACAATTCTCACCCGATTTTGCAGGTAAGTTACACCATGATAGGCCAAGCAAACGAAAGTGATTGAAATTGATTAGGTACTTACTTTCAAAATGGCACCCGCACAATTTTTTTTACATATATTTGGTAAATCTGCAACACCATTTAACCAATTTCGACCTAACTTTCTATACTGAAAGTATTTGTTAGGAGCATGCCAACACATAACTACTTTTGTATGCCATTTTGGAAGATAGCACTGTACGAATAAACAAAGTTGTTATGTCATATCTTGGGAAAGAATTGACCAATTCCAATAAAATTTGGCAAACAAGTAGTACTGAGGTAGATTATGTCAAGTGGTATGTTTTAAGCAGACCGGACACTTATTTTCAAAATGGCAGTCAAATAGCTATTTGTAAATTAAAATGCTATATCGTTGAAACCATATACTCAATTTCAACTAATCTTTGTATGCTGGCAGTAGATATTACAACTATCAACTGTATGTACATAGAGCATCTTTTGTCATTTTCTTTTTGTAAGATATTACCATGCAAGTTAATAAAGTTTTTTGTCAATCTCGGAAACAATTGACAGATTCATACCAAATTTGGCAAACTAATAGTACTGTAGTAGATGGTGTAAACTGGTATGTTTTAGGTAGGTCAGGCACTTATTTTCAAAATTGTGGTTGTATGAATATTTTATTTCAAAACATTTTATCAACGAAACAAATTCCAACTTAACTCTCTATGCTGCCATTGCCTATTACAACCGTAAAATATGCCTATGCAGAGCTTCATTTCTCTGCTATTTTGTAAAACCCCATCAATGAATGATTAAGTTTTTATCTCATGTCTCGGGAAACAATCAACACATTTTTACAAAATTTGGCGAAAATATTGTACTGTGGTAGACCATATTAATGTATGTATTTTTAAAGTATGACACATTTTTTTCAGAATGCCGGCTATAAAATAGTTTTAGTTTTGTGTGCAATATCTACGAAGTTATGTAATCTATTTTAACTTAACTTTGTATATTGGCAGTATATAATCATCGAATGTGTGTTACATTAATTTTTTGTACTCAATTTGTGAAGATCGCTATACGAAAATTATGTAGGTTTTATGCCATATCTCGAGGACCAATCAACTTATTCCCACCAAATGTTACACTGGAACATTTCAACTAATTTGTACCAAATTGTGAACACCATAACTGCTACAGAAGTCAATGTCAACTTTAATGTTTTAAATGGGTCAGAAAACTATGTTCAAAATGGCGGTGTCATAAATAATTTAGGTAAGTTTGTCACTTATATTAAACAATTTAACCAAATTCAACCAAATTTTGTATGTATACATTATACATTAGAAGCATCGCATATAGAGCCTCTTTGTTTTTTTTTTTTGAAATTTTGTACAATAAAATTAAATAAGAAAATAAATTTTTTCATGGTATATCTCAGTGATTACAAAACCTATTTCCACCAAATTTTTCACACAAATAGCGCTACGGTAGGCCATGTAAATATAAATGTTTTAAGTGACTCAGTCACTTATTTTCAAAATGATGGCCCTCTAAATATTATATTAGTAAACCCTGTAATTCGAAACAATAGACTTATTAAATACGAAGTTGATGCTGCGAATCCGACCTCTTTAACCCCTTGACATACACGTTAATTTTTGGTTTCAGGTGTTACAAAAGAGGAAATTGTTGGTGTTAACAGCACCTGCAAATCTCTTATTATAATCGACACTTGGGAACCTATGGGAATGTTTCAGTAGATCCACGGCACAAGAAGCAACCAATTATATAACAGTTGGTGTGTCAGCAGCAACCAAAAGCATCGCCCACGGAAAGGGAACGCCCGTATTGGTGCTAGCTTCTGATACGGTACAGCACCGACCATGATTTTACCTAGTCTGCAACGAGTGAGTCGTGAACGAGTAAACTCGGGATAATGTGTTAAGGGGCTAATGCAGTGCATTGCATGCTAGCTTATTGCACGAGGTTTTCTGGGGTCCATTTCCTGGTGAGGCACGTGTGTATTTGTAATCGTCCCACTAATGTTGCATACGTTTCTGGTTTAATTTCTAATGATATTGCTTTCAAATAGAAGTGATGTCCTACCTACCAACTCAGCTTTTAAGAACTTGGCTAATATTTAATTGCACCCATGTTGAGGAAAGTAGGCTTATCAGTTNACCCATGTTGAGGAAAGTAGGCTTATCAGTTAATCAGTAACTTCTTGTTTTTCTATTGACAAGGAAACAGCTTCTCCTAATTATCTGCCTGTGGTGGTGTAACATTTGTTTTTTTTTTTTCGTTTTTTTGTCTTGCTGAGTTCTCTGTGGGTGCGATTTTTATTTAGTCTCATGGTCGGCAATGGACACAGTCAAATCATACCATCATAACAACATGGACTCACCATTGCCATTAAACTTCAAAGATAAAATTACACAAGAAATTCTCACAAACTGAGAAATACCGAACACTCAAGTGCACTATTTAAAAAAAGGTATATTCCACTCTGGTCCATGTCTTTTTAATAAGTTAGCCTAAACATATTATTTTAGAAAATTACCGGAAGAAATTTAATGAACTAATATGTGGTTTGAAGGACGCACATTACTTTAAAAATCCAACAAAAATGTATGAGTATTTTTCACATATATGAAAGAAGTGATGTTTTGATATACATACTCCACATGCACAGTAGTAAATTTACTTTGTAAAACAGAGTTGTATAATGTGTAATGTCATGTTACAGTATGTAGAAGTGTACTGACTGTAATATGTACTTAGCTTTATCTATCTTAGTTAGGCTAGTGTAGTCTTCGCGGTTTCTTCAAACTTTTTGAAAGATCTCCTCATGAATGACGTGCAAGGATAAGCCATGTATCACGAGTATTTTATACATTTGTTAATATAAAAGTATCTTATTTTAGTCAAGTTGCACTTTTACTTATATTTAATCTTTAAATTGTACTTCATTTAGAATTAATTTGAATAAAAACAGGAAGAAAATACGTGTGTTGGTAACACCTAGTAAGAAATAGTTCTTATGCAACATATTATACTGAGTGCGCACGAATGTGGTGCGTGGTTCCTTTTGGTAGAATTTTAGAGACTTGACTAAGCTTTGTTTGCATAAGGCGGAGGAATATCCTGGAAGTATAACTTTAGCAGGGCTTCAGAAAAGTGTGAATTAACAGTGAACGGCCCTTGGGTAATATTTTGTACAGTCTAAATCATTAATTTAGCTTAAGACAAATCCTGTGTCCAAGAATGTATTTTCTAATGGATCATACAGAGGCTCGAACAAAATAAACTAAAGTAAATCTGTCGCAGAAAAGAGGCGTACCTCTGCCGTCGTGGCTGTCTTCGGTTGTTTCCGACAGAAGTTCTCGCATCGTGAGGCATATAACCGCTTCCTCATAGCTCAGATTGTCCACCCAGTACCCGAGGTACTCTCGCCACGTCGAGTTCTCCAACGGGCCTACCGAGCCGGCGCAGTTAGCAGCGAAGTGGCACGGCTGATCGGAGTATAGCGACCGCTTGGCCATAGAGGTTGGTGTGATGCAGGAGCACGTGCGAAGTGAGGCCAGCGGTCAGATCCAGGTTATGGGCTGGCAGTTCTAGCCTCAAGGTTCTCCAATCAAGGTTCTCCAACCAAGTCATTTCTTCCGTTAAATTATTTACTGACAACAGTTCATTTGTTTTTTTTTTTTTGTTTTTATGCGATTACATAGATTCACAAATACGATGGCAATTTTTTGGTGTTTATTATTACTTAAATTTTTATGGTTTAGTTTTTAGATTAACTTCAGGCGATCCCTTACAATACCGTTCAGACAAATGCGATACGGAGCACGTCACGGGTCACACATAATACGTACATTCACATACAACGAATATAGTATAGTTTGTTCACGGATATCTTCATACTTTTTAAATCAAACTCTTGAGAAATCACCCTACGTGTAATATCTTTGTTTGGTTCGCAAATAAATCGTATATCACAAGCGTTTTATTTTTCTGTTAACATAAAAGTACCTCATTTTTTGGTTTCAATTACTTTATAATTTATACTATGTTTTTAAATTATAAATTATATTTATTTAAAGTACAAGAGCTTTAAAAGCAGCGAGAAAATAAGTATGTTGGTAGGAAATAATTCTTCCTCTAAAAAATTCTTAAAAAGTGTTTTGATAAAAGTTTTGTAAAGTAGGCCTACCTAAACGTTTCTTGCCGACATCTTTACGTTTTCAGGTAAAACTGGCGGAAATAAATTCAATTCGTACGTATAGAAAACGCATTTTTGATTGTCAGTTTTTTCTAGACCCGTGTAAGTTTGTTTACACGTGGCAGAAGGATACATAGTGGATAGCTAAAAGTATAACTTAAGCAGGGCTTCAGAAAAGTTGGAACTAGCCATGAACAGACAATACATTGTAGTGTCTTAAAAATAAAAGAAAATACTGCACACACAGGAAGTTTTAGTAACATTCAGAAGGTATGCAAATGTGTTTATATATATCATAAGTCTCGCATAAATATGTATTTGCCTAGAAAACTAAAAACCACTTCCATAAAATAAAATAACTTAGAAAATAAGAACAGATTTTTTTTTTTTTTTTTTTGCTTGAATAGCACACAATTCCTTCAGCATTGGTATTTTTACTGTTGTGGTATTTCGATTGCAGAGAAAAGGAACATTTTGGCATAATGAATGGCAGGCTGACGGGACATGCAGATTGTCAATCGATAATAAGTTAAATTACAATTTTTTTTTTAAACATGAGGAGTACAATAACCGGTATCTGAAATTAAATGTAGAAAATTAAAATCATACGGTAAATTTTACTACAAAATTAATTAAGCGTTTTAAATATAACACCTTTGATATTAAGTGTAACACATAGCTACATAAAACAGTAAAGGTACCAGTTACACTTCGCTGACTTGTCATTCGTGAACGGTGGCCGTTTAGATTTCCCTATATTCCAGGTGAATTGATGTTGTTAAAATTAATTTGAGGGCCACGAATCATCGCATCTGAAATATAAGAATAAGTAATTTTATCCCATAAAAATTATGACTTATTTTTAAAATTAAATCCATGTTCTAAGGCTGTGAACTTGATCACAATAAAAAATAATTTGTCTTATAACAGTACTGTCAGTAGTTTTCAATTTTCGTCCCTACAACGCAAGTAACAGTTTAAAAAGAACACGCGTGGAAGGATAGTGGTCGATATGTTTTATATATAAAAACAGGAAAGTTTGATGACAGAAAATACATTTAAACTGAACTATTAATATGACAAAATATTTAACGTTGTTTGCAGAATAATGGCGATGAAGAGGGGCGGAGATCATCAATTTTATCTAATAAACGAAATTGACAAAAATAGTTTTGAATAAAATTGAAGGAACTAGATGTTTCCCTTCAGATTAGACCTACCGAGCCTACCCCCATTGCGCAATTAAGCGCTGGCTAATAGTACTAAAGGTTCTGTGTTCAAATTCAGGCTAAGATTCGGTTGTGTGCGTGTTCCATTTTTATTTTTAAATTTAGGTTTATTTACATTTATAATCTTCCTCCCCCTCCACCTAATTAGCATCAAGCGATAGTACTGATCAACTGCAATTGATAACTAATTTACGTTAAAATTTCTGTTATTATTTATAAAGGGCAGAGCCCGAAAATGTTGGCTGATTGTGTTCTTATATTCAAACTTGCACAGAGAACATAACATGATCTGCCACGCAAATAGCAGTTTACCTACCGCATTACTTGCATTTACAGAAAGCAGAACTAGTGGAAAATATTGGATTTCCTAAAAAAATTATTTAATTAGACAATAAATATGTACCCGGACTACAATATAATAGTGCGATTGGAAAGGTTAAGCGTGTGTTGTAAATTATTTCCAGCAATATTAGTGATATTTTAAGGAAAATTTGTGTATACGTTTTCATTTGGCACTTTAGTCGTGGTCGTTCCATTTAGGCATTCCTTTCAATTTTACTCATACGTTCAATAACAATTCTAATTTTCTGACATTCGAATTAAAACACGCAAAAATAGTCTAATGTTTAATTGAAACAAAAAAAAATGTAAGAGGGGGATTACAAGAATTTCGTCGATGTAATCCATTAATGACAGGTTTATAAACGGGTGAGTGCGGAACTGTGCATATATAATTTTTCTGTTTTTGACTAGTAAAACTCAACTTGCGCTAATAAAGAATTGGATGTAAATAAATAAAATAATCATGAATTGTAATAATTGTCTAAATAACACTTTCAATCGATTTACATACTGCTTCTGCTATCTAGTGAGAAATTACTTAACTACGGCTTCACAGTTCTCAAATTACTCGCTAGATGACACGCTATTTCAGTTTACTGGATGGAAAAATATCCAGCTATTCTTATCATGCTTGGTTACCTTGACCTTTAAATGATTGGCCAGCACATGTCAAATGCATTGTGGCGGTTTACACAATTAAGAAATTAACCAACAAGCAGTAGACTTCAGAACTAAACAATAATGCTGTTTAATCAAACGTGACAACGATTTTTTTTGGGAATGGAAATACATATTATAAGTGCGTATTGTTTTAAATCAAACTCTTAAATAAGTATTTATTTATTTACTGTCATTAATTTGTTTTGCATTTGGCTTTTTAGCAGCAGGGAATATAGGCTAAATAAACAGAAAAGTTCATAGTTAAAAATTAAGACGGAAGTTTAGTACGTAAATTTTGATGTGGGCTTCTCTGTGGGGGCTGCGGTGGTGTAGTGGTCAGACTACTCGAATCCCACCAAGGCGAACCGGATCCGATTCCCGATCCCCGGATTCTCGCATGCGGGAATCGTGCCGGACGATGCCGTTGGTAGGCGGGTTTCCTTGGGGATTTCCCGCTTCTACCGCCCTTGCATTCCGGAGCGCTCAATGCTCACTTCACCCTCATCGGGTCTTAAGACCTCGATGTTAAGGGGATAGTATCCTTTCCATCTTCGATTTTTCTTACAAATTTTCGTAATGAAAATTTATAACCAGACATAAAAAATCAAAGCTAGACATGCCATAATGGACTACAGCATTAGTTTATATTGTACATTTGTTAATTTGCACAACATAGTTAGTATTTGTCATTATGGCTGCAACAAAACAGAACAATTTTGTTTTTAATATAAAATTATTCAAAAAATATAAAGTGTAAAAATTTTTTATTTGAGGAAAATGTCTTCACAAACAATGCGTACGAGTTGAACAATGTTTGGTACAATTATAAAATAATTAACTTTTTGGTGGTCCAACACCTTTCAGAACCGCCCAAACCTCTGCACGCTTCTCTCTGACTTATGTTTTAATAATAGTCCTTATTTCATTACGTATCTGGAGGCCGTCTACGTCTCCAACCTTGAGGTTCGGTATGATCAATTTTCCGAAAATTTCTACTGCGGAACTCTCCACCTCGTGCAAACAAAACTTAAATAAGGCTACAAAATTGCACCAAAGAGTCAACGCGCCGCATTAGTGCGCACTCGGTTTAATAATATTTTACTAGAGAACTATGTCTTACTAGGCATTACCAACACTAATTTTCGCTGTTTTATTAGTATTTTTAAGAATGAAACATTATAATTTATAAATAAAGTATAAGCAAAAGTTAAAATTAATAATTAAAAAAAAAAGATTCTTTTAAGTTAACAAAAAAATAAAACGCTTGAGGTATATGAAATATTTAGGATACCAACACGTCACACATGAGGTGATTTTTTAAAGGTTTGATTCGAAAAGTGGAAGAAACCGCTAATATACTATAATAAATCAATTGTGTACACTTTAGTTTAAGCCAAGTTGCAGGGAGGGTGGGTTGGTGGGATACGAACTCCTATGCTCAACTGTTTAAAACACATAAAAGCATTTTTCAATGTAAACCAAATATGCGGGAGATTCATCTTCGCATGTCTCATGTCTCCAACAACAACTCCCAACTGCTATAGAAAATCTGCCAAAGTCACGCGATTCAATTAGCGACGTGTGTGTTTTTATGTTTCATTTTTCGAAACAGAGCCTTTGCTTACTGAGATATTGTTTCGCCTTAATTCAAGGTTAGAGGTTAGAGGGAATTCGCTCTCGTTCAAAGCAGGCATTTGCGTGCAAGTTATAATTTTTTTTAAATATAATTTCAGTACACAAATTAACACCTCTTCTTTCAAGCCGGTAGGCTAATCAGGGGACGGATTACTATCTAAACTAATTAAAATTTACATTTAATAACAGCACGCTTACTCATGACTTGTTCGACTTCACACCTCCAGCAGAAATTCTTCGTTTTCGCAGCACAATTTCGGATTCATAGTACTAATTACTCACAATGTAAAATTATATAACATTTTCATTTTATGAATTTTTTAAATATTTTTGTGCTTATTTTAATTTTGTGTCATCTGCTTGTTGCAAAAAGTCGAGAACATATTCATACTTTATCACTAAGTTCCTGCCTTTCTGCAAGCAGGAGAGAAAAAAAAAACACTGTGAAAATTAGATACAAACGTATTAAACAACTAGTAAATTGCGAATTTTCTATAATCAAGCATTCCCAATAATGCCTCTGAAACTGAAATTATGACACGAAAACGACGAATTTCTGCAAAAGGGGTGAAGCCGAGCCGCGACAGGAACTCGAAACTTTAACTCACAGTTCCGATAGATTTATTTGATTTGATTTTATAATGTGTTCACTGAAACGATTTGCACACATTACAGCAAGAACAACAAGGCACTGAAAAAAAGTAAAAGTAGCGTGTATGCCAGCGCGAAACTAACGCTCTGCTACACGACGGATTGAAGGAAATAACGGCGATAATAACAAAGGAAAGGAATTAAATAAAGGGAAACTAACTTAAACCCCTATAATTCCGATAGCAATGCCTTAGGACTTCGACCACGTGGCCTTACGGTTGTGCTGGCAGACAAGTCGTTAGCTATTGGCGTTCGAGAATTGCTTGCTGCGTATCTGGCATACGTTCCCTCCTGCGCACGGTTCCGAGGCCCAACAACGACGAACATTTCGTTCTGCCAATTGAAATGTCGAAACCACATGATTGGATTTTGTGGTTATTTATTGTTTATGCAAAGGCGCGCTTTGAAATGGCAATACACTTGCTCTGGCCGATTTCTTTCTTTTTTTAATATCACGTAATCTCTTTGAAAGTTACACTGCGTACTATGCAAGCCAAAGTCAGCAGGAAAATTTAAAAAATGTAAACAAACAAAGCGTCTTGTGTGAGCCGGTTTCACCGACAAAGATTAAGTTTGCTTCTACACGAGATTCACGAAACTCGATTAGTTGAGTTTAAAAATAATTTTTTCAACCAATTTTTTTTTTTTCGATTCAGAAGTCATACTTAAAGAAAATAATTGTGAAGCCAACATTTTGCTAAAACTAGTTTACAACCAAATATTAAAAAACATCTGAACATAATTCGTTATATTTCCATTCTAGTGCGAAGAATAAAGTTTATTTTTTACGTAGTTCCTAACAAAATACAAATCAAAAGATTTTACACTATTATATTTATTTGATTAAAATAGCAATTTTCAAATTTACTTACACTTTAAGCCCAAATCAGTTATATCAATAAGTGAAATAACAATCACTGAAAGTTAACTGATAAGCTACTGCTGACTGGCGAATCAAGCAAATGAACTGGGAACAAGTGACTTATAGCAATGGAATTCTCGACATTCAATGGGAATCATAAATAAATCAGTGAAATTCTGCCATCATAGGCTGTTCACGGTAAAGTGAGCACTTTTGAGGCCTTAGTTACTTATTTCCTATCAGTCGTTTTTTATCCTTCCGCCACTTTTTAATATAAAAATTGCCATGCAAGGGATAAATGGAGTGTATATATTTCACCGGATTTGAAAGTTAACGTCTAAGGCTACAATAAAATATATTTATTGCCTTTATTCCAAATCAGAGGGTTTCAAAAAGTGCTCACTTTGCCGTGAATAGTCTATAATTTAGTTATCTGGCACTGATTGTCCGTCCCACCATTTTCACTGATTTGGCTTAATTCTCGCTGTTTCAGGTTTAGAGTGTACACAAAAACCGAAAAAAAAAAAACGGAAAAATTTGGTACACATGCGACACGAGTGCAATCTGGCGATGAAAACTTTTAGTTGCCAAACTGTAAGCATTGAGCTTCCCAACTCGAGTAGAATAAACCTTAACGTCACTAACGTGATTACTGCGGTTCTGGCTACAGTTTGTTCGAAGGCTGTTCACGTTAAACTGAGCACATTTGAAAGCCTTGCATAAGATCTACGTGCATGAACGTTGTGTATTCTCTCGCCATATGTGAAATAAACATTGCCATGGGCGTGATCACTTTATTCATGCGTCGGTCAAGTGAAATTGTGAAATATTATAAAAGTCAATATTCCACATATCTGCTAATTCTTACACTTAGACGCATTAAGAAAAACAGAAAACAAAATAAATAATTTCAGTTTTCACAAATGTTTACCGTACACTCTTAATTCAACGTTCACACATGGAACTACTTTCCCTTCGCCGTTATCAGCATTACCGGGCGCATGCCACTCAGTGCAACCGTAAAAATATATGCAGTTAGGAGACGTGATGCTTTTCAATGGCTGAATTCAAAAGTGCTCACTTTGTTGTGAACCGGCCTTTAGTCAACGCCGATGGTGCACGCAGAAGACGGAAATCAGTTTACTGCACCACATGTTGAGGCTGCGTATGATCGAGTTGCAGGAGTAAAGTGAATTGTGCTGTGGGAATCAGAATTATTAGAAAATANCATGTTGAGGCTGCGTATGATCGAGTTGCAGGAGTAAAGTGAATTGTGCTGTGGGAATCAGAATTATTAGAAAATAAAGTGAATATTAATAAGCACAGTATCAGTAATTTACCATTTCAGCTATTACACGTACGTTTATACTGCCGCTCTAACCCAATGGCATAATATTTTGTATGATTACAAAATCATGAAACTACCATTTGGAGACATAAAACTGGCTAAAGACAAATTTCCTACGTCCAAGTAATATTTTGTTTTTGTACATGTTCAGAGAAAACATAAATTGAAGTATGCTAGTGATTTTTATACATTTCAAATATGCACTAATTAAAACTGTTTTTAAATAATTATTTTCCTTGATGATTTTATTGGGGTTAGACGAGTTTAGAGCTAGTGTCCCTTATGGCNAACTGTTTTTAAATAATTATTTTCCTTGATGATTTTATTGGGGTTAGACGAGTTTAGAGCTAGTGTCCCTTATGGAAAATCTGAAAAAGTTGGCAACTCTTATATATATGCGTGTGTGTGTGTGTGTGTGTGTGTGTGTACACAGCCACACTCACCTAAATATTTTGAGTGTTTAATGGTTTTGGCTGACGGGTAACAGCGAAGTCTTGAGCGTCAGTGTGAAGCTGAAGTGACGTGAGGACAGAGAAAAGGTGGAATGCAAGGGTAGGGGAAACTGGAGAGCCCCGAGAAAACCCGCAAGCCAGTGGCAACGTCCACTACGTTTCCCTTATGCTAAAAACTGGGTGATCTAGCCGGGAATCGAATACGGTTCGCCTTGGTNGCCCCGAGAAAACCCGCAAGCCAGTGGCAACGTCCACTACGTTTCCCTTATGCTAAAAACTGGGTGATCTAGCCGGGAATCGAATACGGTTCGCCTTGGTGGTATGCAAGTAGTACTCTACAACACCGCGGCCTCTCATGAAGTCAAAAATAGTTTTGTCAGAATCCAGTTCGTCAAATAGTTTTGTGGTCAAAACAGCATTTATTTAATTTTCACCTCAAACAGTTTTGGCCAATAAAATATATTTTTATGGTTACAACAAATAATCTGACACCATGACTTCCCTACTTTTTCTCGGTGTCTGTTATAGTATACGATTGGTTGTGTGCTCTATTATGTAAGTATTTTAGTCAAAACTCATAAACGTCTTTTAATTTACAGAGGCTAAGGGAGAATTTTCATAGGCGTTTAAATGAATGTGTCAACTCAGTAGGATACTAACCGTAATAGAAATACAGCGAATTACTCTCCCAGGATGTCTGATCCTTTCACCTGTATTCCAGGAAAACGTCTTGCAATCAATCACTCTCCCGTCTAACGTCACTGGGTCGTCTTCGCAACGCAGCTTAAAGACAGCAGAAATCCTTGGGCGTCTCTTGGAGCGGTCGTATTTTCAGTAAAATTGTCGGAGATCTCTTCTTTAATTCCTGAAACAAAACATCTTCATTAGCAGTGACGATATAGGAATTCTCAATATATAAACTTCCACAAAAAAACGAAAAATCATAGCCATCTAGTTACCGAAACAATTTATGGTTAATAAGGCGAATGTTACAAACATGTAACCGTCTTTTGAACAAATTAACAACAAGTTACCGATATTGCTAATGAGTATACAGACCCGCAAAATTTCGCGTTTTCGTTTGGCAACNAACAAATTAACAACAAGTTACCGATATTGCTAATGAGTATACAGACCCGCAAAATTTCGCGTTTTCGTTTGGCAACGAGCTAGAATCCACGATCATTTATGTTCTTGAACCTCATTTAGTTTACAGTTGGCTGATGCTCAAGTTTTACCCCAGACCAGATAGTACAGGATTCGTCACATTTTTGGTTGTTTCATAACTATGCCGAGTATCACAAGTGTTTTATACTTGTGTTAACATAAAAGTACCTTATTTTGGTTAAATTGAACTTTTACTTGTATTTTATTTATATACTTGTATTTCAATAAGTATGTTCAACAGGGATGGCAGGTTTTTTTTTTAAATGTTCGATGCAAATGAACAACAACGGAGTTACGGGGCATGCTAATTGGCATGACGATGTGTTATTTTTAGGCGGGCCTTCCGGAGAGAAAATCACGAATGGGGTTTCGTGCACGCCGAAACGCCCGCAACGCTCCTGATGTGTCGATAAGCCGTCGTGCGAGTGCAGCGGCGGTCGGCCCGGGACTCCAGCTGACGGCGGTGGCGTGACGTAAACACGGGTGGTCACGTGACGAGCGCGACTGCTGGCCGGCCTCCGACACTGCTACGCGACCGACCGAGCCAGGTGTCCGTCCGTTCCTTCTTCACACGTGGTCATCATGTTCGGCTGTGGTCCATCCGCGTTAACTTCCAAATATTCTGAAGCCCTGCTAAAGTTCTACTTTCACAATATACCTCCGCCTCACGCAAACAAAGCTTAATCAATTCTAGAAAACTACACCGAAGAGAGAGCGCATCGCATTCCTGCTCACTCACTTTAATAATACTTTCCATAAAAACGTTTTCTTACTAGGCATTACCGACACACATATCTCCCCCCCCCCTTATTTTTGTTCATATTTATTATAAATTATAATTTATAAATAAAATATAATTAAGGGTCTAAATAAAAAAAAACNCCTTATTTTTGTTCATATTTATTATAAATTATAATTTATAAATAAAATATAATTAAGGGTCTAAATAAAAAAAAACATACTTTTATGATAACAGAAGTATAAAACACCTGTCATACATGAAATATTTAGGAAACACCCAAACNAAAAAAAAACATACTTTTATGATAACAGAAGTATAAAACACCTGTCATACATGAAATATTTAGGAAACACCCAAACACATAATACTTGGGGGTGATGTTTCAAAGGTTTGATTCAAAAAGTGCGAAGAAACCGCGAGTGGAATATATTCCTCGAGTCTAAGTTTGTATGTGTTAATAATATTATCCCATATAAAGCTGGTTTTTTGTGCGTAAGCAATTTAAAGCAAATGGTTGTGATGTTTTGTTTGCAAGCGACGAACACTACTAAATTATTGTAATTCAAACTATGGTTCTTTTACACAAATCTCTTCCAAAAGAAATAGGACTATGCAGGATAAGGCGCGTCTTTAGCGGCGCGGATTTCTGGCCGCAGCGGTGACATGACCGCGGAAATAAAGTGAGTGAGCGTACGAGTTGCTAAACACCGGTAGCTATCTCGCTTCGAAAACGATTGAGGTGAGTATGGATTTCCCAGCCATTTGAAAGTTAATCAACTTTATTGATTTTAATTGTCTTCAAATACTACAGTTTTAATTTTTAAATTTTGATTTTAAATTCTTGGAATTGAGATTTCATTAAGCCATTTTAAACACATTTTAAAGTATTGTAAACTTTATTTTATTTTATTCAATAACTTTTAAAAAACGTTACCTCGGCAGTGATGCTTTAAATAATAAAGATTTACTATGTATATTTAATTATATTTTATGAAGAATAACAATTTAAGTAAATGAAATACGCTAGAACAGTAATCCTGAAGGGCCTAAAGGCTAGGAGGGTTCCATCTTTTTCTCTATATATATATGAGGTGAGAATGGAGCGGCGCCGGAATGAAGGGGCGGGAGAGGCGGGAAATCCCCGAGAAAACCCGCCAACCAACGGCATCGTCCGGCACGATTCCCACTTACGAAAATCCGGTGACCCGGCCGGGTATTGAACCCAGTTTGCCTTGGTGAGAGGCGAGCAGTCTAACCACTCAGTCACTGCAGCCCCACTTAATAAGAAGGAAAGTAATTGGTTGCTTGATCATCAATTTTACAATATAAACGAATTTGTATCAGTCAGTGCCTAGTAGTAAAAAAATGTATTTTTATTTTATAATAAATATGAGACAAATCTTAATGCAATGTATATTGTTCAATGGCAAATAAGTAAACCACTCGCCTTGAATTTGGTGAGACGCGGTTCGAATCCCGGTCCTGCCATCCTGATTTCGGTTTTCCAAAATCACCCTGGCTGATTCCTTCTTAATTTCCTTAATCTCTAATGTTGTCCTACCAATACCTTGTCGCTGTTCGGGGGGNACATATAACAAAATTATTGATAATTTTATTGCTATACAGCCCCTCCTTCATATTTCTATCACTGTAGTCAGATAAATATTTGTTGTATATAAGCGGTCTTCTTTCGACCTCTATCATTAGCTTCTCTTTATCAAGGGATTAAAAATCAGTAGCCATTTCTGTGGAAAGAACAACCCTTGCGTACACACCAAACTTCACTAAAACTGTTTATTTATCTGCGCATGCGCGCGCGACCATTGAATGCCAGCTGCTTCATTCCCGACGGCGGCCAGCGCTCCGCCTGCAGAATAGAACATGTTGCGTTTTGAAAACCGCCGCGGAGAACTATCCACTCGTGCGCTCAGTTCCATTCCAAGATGTTGAATTACCGCGACAGCCATGCGTATAAAATCCGCCCGTGGACGCGTGGCCTAACTCAGGTTCATCTCTGATATTCAATGGAAATAAATTCATTTTATATTCACATCTGAATTCAAGCACTCTGTTAACAACAAGAAAAATATAGTTTTTTGTAACATTGACCTTTGGTCTTCTCTGAACGCGCCTAGCCAACATACCGTAATTTTACAAGTTTTAACATAACATACATTTCCCGAAGATCCGAGTGAACTTGTTGATAGACTCAGACATTTGATAGCTTTGTAAAAAAGTGGAGATTTCTCGCTCGTTTACGAGATATCTTAAATCAGTCGACCCCAAACTTTTTGACTTGCGGACCCCTTCCACGGAACAATATCTACCGCGGACCCCTCTTACTCAAGTAGTTAGATTTAGATACATGACACTAAATTTGCAGTTTTGGGTAAATAAAAGTTTGGTAAATTAGCCAGGCTATGCCTTGTTATTAGTGGTGGAGGGGAATATCACTATAAAAAAAATTAGATTTAAAAACTCAAATTTATTTACAACACAAAAATCAAATTAAACAGAACGGAATATATAGGTAGGTACAACTATTGTAGGAAATCGAACAATATAAATTCAACCTAATGATTTGAACATAGATTCAGCGTGATTAATGGGAAGAATGAGGCTGTTTTAATTGGCACAATTTTGAAATATTTGGTTTAATTGTTGATAGCCGGAGTCGGATGTCAGGTTCAGCATCTAGACAGCTTCGGTATTTAGTTTTGGTGGCTGCGTAGATAGAAAATCCAGATTCGCATAAGTAAGTTGTGGCAAAAGGAAGAAGAACCCGTTTGGCTTTTTCAACGAGCGGTTGGAATTTGAGTTTTTTAAATTTATCTATTCACTCTACGTTTATTTTTGTAATAATGTATTAATTTTTCTCGAAGTTCGCCGCGGACCCCCTAGTTAGGGTTGGCGGACCCCCAGGGGGTCCGCGGACCACAGTTTGGGAAGCCCTGTCTTAAATCATTAGTGGACAGAATGTTAGGGATTCTATCGCATGATGTGATGAACTGATTTCTTCTGATATTGTAATGTGTAAAATAAGCATAATATTTTAAAATAAAATGATTGTGTTTTAATATTTTTGTGTTGCATCCTTTNTATTGTAATGTGTAAAATAAGCATAATATTTTAAAATAAAATGATTGTGTTTTAATATTTTTGTGTTGCATCCTTTTATTCGTCATAACTTCAAAGTGGTGCTATGAGCACTCGACTATTAAAGTAAACATCTGCATACAGAATATTAATGACGACTTTAAGTATAAAAATGTATGGGTAGTGAACTGCATACATTCGCGATGAATGAACTGAATTCAGTCGCGATGTACAAATTTGGAGAAAGTTGGCGAATGAATGTAATCCAAGCAATTTATTTACAGTGCTAACGTTCTGAGGACTCTTATAAGCAGCAACATATAACAACGGCGTAGAATTGAATAAAACATTGTGCCTAAAATGATCTGCGTAATGCTTAAGAATACTACTTNAACATATAACAACGGCGTAGAATTGAATAAAACATTGTGCCTAAAATGATCTGCGTAATGCTTAAGAATACTACTTGTATTTTATTTAAGAAATTTAAGCAGGCATAGAACCTTTCTGGGGTTTAATAAGCCAATCTTATATTTTTTTATTTTAAATTTTTTTATTCTTTGGGAAGGACCATCGCACAGCACAGTGTAAAAATAATTGTCTATATTACGCTGCTGCGAGATAAGAACAGTGGAGTGGCTGTTACCTGTTACACGGGTCAAGTGANAACATATAACAACGGCGTAGAATTGGATAAAACATTGTGCCTAAAATGATCTGCGTAATGCTTAAGAATACTACTAGTATTTTATTTAAGAAATTTAAGGAGGCATAGAACCTTTCTGGGGTTTAATAAGCCAATCTTATATTTTTTTATTTTAAATTTTTTTATTCTTTGGGAAGGACCATCGCACAGCACAGTGTTAAAATAATTGTCTATATTACGCTGCTGCGAGATAAGAACAGTGGAGTGGCTGTTACCTGTTACACGGGTCAAGTGANAAAATAATTGTCTATATTACGCTGCTGCGAGATAAGAACAGTGGAGTGGCTGTTACCTGTTACACGGGTCAAGTGAAAAAATAACTCCAATCAATATCGCGAAGTGATTGAAACGAGTGGTGAAAGATTTTTGCCGGCGGTGTAACGATGACGCCAGCGGGTCACGTGGTATTTGTATTGACCCGGGCGCAATGCCAGGGTGGGGTCAAGTAGGTACCAGCCATATTGCCCCCCTTCCTTCCGAGGTAGGACGGCATGTTCCAGTGATCTGTCACTGGTATCTAGGTAAAAAAAAAAAATACTGCGTGGCGTATTAACAAGGTATCTGTTACAAGAAACTTCATTCATTGCGTATCTGTTTTTCTCAGTGCACAGTATAATGTGAAATTTCGTACGCTCAATGGGTTGAAACTTGTATAATAGGACAGAAATACGTTGCTCATGTGAAAGCTATGGTATTTAATGTTATAGTTATATAATTGTTGTGAAACTATAATAAATAAAACATGGATTTGGATACATTAAAAAAAAATTGCAAAAAATTTCTAAAATGATAATTTTTATCCCAACTGATGGACATCTTATTTTAAAGTTAATTTTCATTAATATTATCAAAATTAATTACAATTTTTCAATAAAAATTAATGCCTAAGTAATTTAAATTATTTTCGTTTTTTACGCTTAATAAGGAATACAGTACCGTGGTAGTGTATACAATCATAATAAAAAACGTTCCTCTCTATTTTATCATTTCTCCGCGAATGGGTAAACAACGACTTAAATTATGATGACGGCTTCGAGTTCATATTTATATTTTTAGTACCAAAAGGCGAACATCAAGGCAGTAACAACGACAATCAAAGCAATACCATCAATCCATGGAATACACACCGGTTGCAGCAAGTGTTACCAATTATGCCGTATCTCATTAGAAAGCGCTTTGAATGTTTACAAAAATTTAGGCCCGTTCTAAAAATAAATGAAAAACTGTGATTAAAGGTAAGTTACGAGACCAGAACTTTTATTCATCTACCACATGATTAATGAAAGTTCTTTCGTAAGAAATCTTGCGTATTCAATAATGACATTTAATTAAGTAAATTTCTTTCTCCCCTCCTTCTCACTCTCTGTATGTAGATTGAATTCTACCTTCCACTGAACGAGGGTTACATTACAGCATTGCTTTTACTTCTTCGTAACCATTCAGTAGTTGAATGCAAAGAAACAAATATCGACGTTTTCTTCTAATGTCCGTACGTTTATACCAAATATTTGTAAGGGGAATTTACAGTTTTGTTGTTGCACCCCTGTTGCACTCAAGCCATGCAAGTCCGCCTATGATGAAGATGAGTTTCTGTTATCTACCAGTTTGTCATTCGATTCAAACCAATCAACCTATTTTTTAGCCACAGCACGAGGACTGGGGAAGCAGTGATGCTATTGCGAATTTTTCTTCCCAGGTATCTCTGTACTTTACTATGTAGGTCGGGGCGTCGTTAATGCGGAACCATTGACGTATTCACACAACGGCATGGAGGGGCTTTGAAACCATAAAGTACAGACACGGAATATATAAGTACAGAGACAAAACGGCGTGGCTCTTAACATCGAGGTCTTGAGAGCCGATGCTGGTGAAGCTGGGTGTTTATGGAGCAACGCCGGAATGCAAGGGCGGGAAACGGGAGATCCCCGAGAAAACCCGTCAATCAGCGGCATCGTCCTACACGGTTCCCACGTGCAAGAATCTGGGAACGACCCCGCCGGGAATCGAGCCCGGTTCGCCTAGGTGGGAGGCTAGTAGTCTAACTACTACACCACCGCGGCCCCGACTCGCGGTCGAGAGCTCGTAGACACTATTCCGACCATATACGAGTACAANCTAACTACTACACCACCGCGGCCCCGACTCGCGGTCGAGAGCTCGTAGACACTATTCCGACCATATACGAGTACAATGAGGATGGTTTTCCCTTATTGGTAGGGGCACCCGTTTTTCGTGAAAAAACTTCAGGACATGTGTTCCAAAACACTTTAGTTCAGAACTACTTTGGTGGATGGATGATTTTAATTGTTACCCTCCTTGTTTGTCTACCCGCGAATTACGGACGGTAAATAGCGGAATAACTTAATTNTGGATGATTTTAATTGTTACCCTCCTTGTTTGTCTACCCGCGAATTACGGACGGTAAATAGCGGAATAACTTAATTCTGATTATCTTTCTCGTGTAACCGATTCACTTCACACAAAGGCAAGCGGCCAATAGCCAAATTAAGATTGCTAGTATGCCCATAGGATATTGAAGTCCAACCTCCCCGTAAATTTTTTCGCGAATAACAGGTGGCCTTAATTATTGATTTTTTTTGGCGAATGTCGTAGGAAATCCTTAAGTTGACAATTCCGAGTTTCTCGCCTATCTTCGTTGCATAAAATGATTTGAACATTATTGTTGTTACTTTTGCACTAATCAAGAGCTTGGCCTAAGGTTAGGGGCGCAGGAGACGCAGTAGGCTTATCGCGGCGGCATACCTTTTTAAATCTTCACGCGGTTCTCGGATTACTGCTCGCCTTACCTCCACATATCCCAGCTCTCGCGAGCGGTACGGGGCAAGGGAAGCGATGAAGAGCAGCCAGCATTTAACAGTATACTTTAAAAATTAGAGATATCAAAATTTTTAAAAAGGTTTTTGACAGGAGCGCAATTTGAGTGACAAATCGGTTCTTACAGATTTTAGCCAAACATAATACCGTACATTATATTTTGGAAAATAATTGGAAGTATTTATCGTAAACAATCACAAAAGAAACGCTAGTTTAGGACACTCGCATATCTTGAAATAAGTTGATGGGTATAAAACATGCAGTCTAAGAAATTTAACTATTTCATAAAAAGTTATACTTTTAACTATAGTGTCTGAAAAAAATATTCTTGTATAATTAAGTGATAAATTATATATTTTATGAAATGCTTAAGTAATGACTGACAAATCTTGCTTTAATGGTTAACTAAACTGAAATATCTTTCAGGAGTATTTTGTATGAAATTATATATTTAATTTCAAGAAGGGCCTAATACATTTTATTCGATAATTTTGAATGTTTTCAGACAAGTAGAAATTTTATGATAGAGACTAAGAAAATTTTCAAACAATATTGACCAAACAGTGATTTATGAGAAATAAATTCTTAAATTTTAAATATAAACTATAATAAAAATCACGCCAGCAACTGTCGAGTTGTTACAAAGATGCATTAACGTACACAGAAAAACAAATTATTTGTCGGAAGTAACTTCTGACTCGCAAGATGTGGGTACGCGAAATCTAATGAAACGCGAGGGAAATAGAAACTCGGAATGAATAATGCACCATCTAGTTCGGACAAATGGCACGAAGAGCGCTGGGTTCGAAATCGATTGTTAGGACGGCGTGTACATTCCCCAGGTATATTTAGAACCTCCAGTTTTGCGAAGCATCCATTTCAACCTACAAGCAACGTCGACGGTTAAGAAGCTTCCCCATTTAGCATTACTGTGGCAGCATTTTTAAACAATCCCGTTAATAAATTGCAAAATCTCAACCTGGTGACACCGAGCAGGAAAATAATGTTTGTAGTTTAAAATAATAATATAAAATGACAAAAAAATATCTTACACTAGTCAAACCGTAAAATACACAATTAAATGGGTACTGCCATGGTACAAAACCAAACTACGAGTAAATTATTATTGTAATTCTATAACTTAATGCGAAGCTGAAAAAAGTATAAGAAGTATAACAAGTGAAACTACCAGATATTGATTGTGTGGAACCCTTTAAACTTTGAAAGGGAAATGTGTAGGCATAACAAAAATTATCTTATTTAGACGATATTTAAAGCGGAAACTGATATTGGACAACCTGTAACTGAGACACAGGCCATTTTAGGGGAAGGATGTTGGCTTATATTTTTAACTTGTGATTATAATTACTGTAGACAAGGCGGTTCATAAAAACAGACCAACCTACCAAGTGATGGTTTTACTTTCATTAGCTGTATGTTTATTTATGATGTGACGTAAAATGCGTATTCTGTAATGGAAGTTACGACAGCGTACGTGAACCCCTCGAGTCTCCACGAGTGTCTTATGAATGTAATTGAAACTGAGATACTGACCTACCTGAAAGCTCATAGAGGCATTTGTAAACTTTAGTGATCAAACCATTTGAATACAACATGATGCTACTGAGTTGTGATCATTTTCTCAGAGTACCGCTGTACCTAACATCTTTGTCCCATGATAGACAATCGTCTATAGATTGCACGGGAAGGTTATATTTGACCAGTGCTGTACACTGCGAGGCTCAGTGCCCAATTGTCTCCACTCTGAGTACTTGGTTCGTAAACCACGCTACTACTCTATGTCATGGCTGGACCATATCACTAATCACCGAACACAAGGCCCACAGCTTGCAGGTTGTTATAATGAAACAAGTTATTTGCCAGTTTGACTACAGCGCACGTAAAAAAAAAAAAAAAAAAAAAAAATCTTAGAGCCACCTGTTTTTCGCGAAAAGATTCACGCTGCCGCTAAGACTACAATATCCTGTGTGCACACTTGCAGTCTTCGTATGACTATTGGCTGCTTGTATTTATGCGAAGTCAGTCTGTTCGCACGAGTGAGCCAATCAGAATTAAGTCTCTCCGATACTGACCATCCGTGATTCACGGACAGTCAGATAAGACGCGTAACAATTCAAGTGATCCAACCACGAAAGGGGTTCTGAACTAAAGTGCGTTTGAACAGAACTTGTCCTGAAATCTTTTCGCTAAAAACTTATTATTTGCAATACGTGAAACAAAAACTAAATTCGGGAATGATAGTGTTAAGTAGCCACGTTTCACAGCACTCGATAAACAACTTTACACGTGTAAAATGCCAAACATATATTGAACGCTGAAGAGAGTTTAACCCAGTCTCCACTCTTCTGGGGTTCTCGCAGAGCTGTGTTTATCCGCAGCGGTACGGGAATTCGTGTTCGGAATGTGGACCAGTTCCGGAAACGAATATGGATAGCTCACCAAGAAGAGGGTCGGCACGGTCACCCCAAGGTCCGTGGCTAGAATTCCCTTTCGAGTTCCTTATATCTCCTTAGGCTTTCAACATCATAGGCAAGTTAGAGTGGCGTCGTCGTGCGCTTCGACATGCCTACGAAAACGTTCCTTATTCCAACGGTAGGCTTTTGCCGTCATCAGAAACAAAACACGCGAAACTCTTCTATCAGGAATGCTGCACTCTAAACCCGAATAAGTTATATCAGTCAGTGAGATACTAGTCAATGGAAGTTAATTAAAATAGGCTACGTGTTGGAGACTGGGAAATCAGTCGAATGAACTGGCATGCGTTGTCGTGTGCAGCTTATAGGCATGTCTGGTCACATGGCGTACGAAATATTATTATTTTTTTTAGTTCCCTCCTTTTTGACACGGAGGCTTCAATATTTTAACAAGTTAAATAAAACTAAAAGAATTTATCTCCGATAATAACTAAATAAATACATTTTTAACTCCTATAAAATTATAGAGGTGGTTCGGATTGAAAATCCGTCCAAGACTTACAGTGCATACCGAGCTAGCAATATAACCGTTAAAATAATTACCCTGAATCAATATGTGATTAGAATTCGTACTTAAATTTTAGTGAAGGCATACAGTAGCAAAAGAGCACAAAGCGTTTTACCACGAGAAAAACAATATTTCATGCTTCGAAAAGAAATATCAAAACTGCTTTCCAACGTTTAAATACATACCTTATTTACTTATAGAACAGATACTATGCCTCGTAATTTATCATGGGTTTCAGTTAACCATATGATAGCTATTCACGGGTTTCTGCCACTTCAGAACGCTACGGAGATAACCCGCAAATTAGTGAAATCCAGTCACCGTAATAATCAATAAGCTGCAACTGAACTCAAGTGCAATTTTTCACTGGTTTTCATTAAAATGGCTTTTTTTTCCTTCACTAATCCCGGTTTAGAGTATGGAGTACGCTTCCGCGATTACTGTGTCACTACATTGAAATGTACGGTAAGTGAATCATTCGCCTGTACTAAAAAATTCGGAAGTTGTTTTGGTCTCTTTATGAGCATGCCAGCTACTCGGATAAAACATTGTTGCCTTGGATGTTTAACCCCTTGGACGTTATCCCTAGTATACTCGTTCAAGTCTGATATGTTGCAGAATAGGTGGAAACGTGGTCGGTGCCGTGCAAGTCCAATACGGATAACGACTTTCCCTGGGCAATGCTACTGGTTGCTGCTGATACACCAACTATTCAATAATTGGTTTCTTCTTGTGCTGTGGATAAAATGAAACTCTTCCCATAGGATCCAAAGTTTCAGTTGTTATAAGTAGGGGCAGTGATATTTCGCGAAAAGATTTCGAGACAAGATACAGTCCAAAGCACTGTAGGGTCCTCCAGCTTCTTTGATTGGCTAGAAAGTGTTCTGGCCCGTGTTAACTGTTTACCCACGAATCACGAAGATTCAGTGTCGGAGTTACTTAGTCCTGAGTGGCTTGGTCAAAGACGGACACAGCACCAGCAGCCAATGGAGGTATAACAACAGCTGAGGTGTGTATATAGTATTGAAGTCTACTGTGTGCTCCGATTTTTACGCGAAAAGTCACTGGCCCTAGTTATAAGAAATTCGAAAGTACTTTTCACCCCAAGATTGTCCTCTTTAGCAACACACGAAAGGAATGAAGTGTGTGTATTTCAAGGGATAAATGTGGTCGTGAATTTCCGTGGGATTCATTGACTGCGATGGTGGGGTGCATACAAAGCAGTAAGCGTCTCGTTCGTGGAAAGCCGACCTCCCGTCTGGTTATGGGTTCGAATCCTAGATAAGACATGGGTGTTGGTTTAAATTAGGTCATAAGTTAGTTTATAAGCTGTCCCCTGCTAAGCCTGCAGGCATAACACCGTCAATAAGACCTTTACAATACAATGTGTGAAAAATAAGGCGCAAATAAGATGTTAATGACTGGCAAAAAGTCGCGAATGCATTTACTCATGCCAAAGGCGCAGTGGGAATGAAGTAGCCGGTACGCATACGGTCTTACGGATCTACCGACAGTGGCAATAATCGCAGTATTTAGGAAATTCCTGCCAAATTCTGTCTGACATACGATACTGATGGAAAGGGACCGCCGGTGTATTTCACGGCTTATGAATAAATATCGCTTTGCTTCCAGGCGAGAATTGCCTCTAGAAGTCAACGCAGGTTATTCACAACAAATTTCTGAAATAACACTTGTACAGGCAACTGCATATTATGGACACGTGCAGCAGAGTGGCACACAGCAGGCTTTTACCAACTTCTACTTACAAAGTTTCCCGCTGACAGTAAACGAAGAGATACAATTATTGTACTGTTCGTATAGGCTGTTCACGGTCAAGTAAGCACTTTTAAAATACATTTTGGAAAGAAAAAAAAATCACTACCCGTAACTACATATATGTTATACGGTACATCCCAGGCATGCAGTGCCTGGGATGTATATAATTTCACGTTTTCAATTGACTGGCGCATGACTAATAGTCATTGGGCCAATGGCAACGTGAATTCTACATATGGCGGAAGGATACATGATGAGGAAAATAGATCTTAAGCAGGGTTATCAGAAGTGCTGACTTTACCTTGCATAGACTACAGGCGTAAATGTGTTGTCTGGTCAGATGACTCTCTTTTCCGTTTCCATGGGAACGACGCTAAGCGTCGTGTTCATTGTAGATCTCAGGGAGCTTTCAACGAAGACTATGTGCAAGGTGCAGCTCAAGCTGGAAGTGGCTCTCAGATGTTCTGGGAGTGTTTTGATTAAGCGGGGAATGGGTTCTTTGGTTGAGCTGATAGGAAATTTGAACCACAACGACTACACTGAACTGTTAGACAACTGGAGTTGCCTTTTATTTGTCATCTCACCGAGAAACACAACATTCTTCCCTCTGTATTTAAAGATGACAAATCTCGCGTTCACATGGCCGTGAATGTGACTTGCTGAAATGATGGACATTCAGGAGCAGTCAAATATTTGGAAGGGCTCGCAAAATCCCCAGATTTAGAACGTCTTGAAAATTGGCGGATTTACCCCGAACTACGAGTGCAATGACAAGGGGAAATAATCCTAGAAATCTGGCCGAATCGCGCAGTATTGTTATACAAATGTGGCTAAACATTTAAGTGCATACACCCGGACACTTTTATAGTATGTGACAAATCGAATCACGACTGTTAGTTACGTTTCAGTCAGATAAGACTAATTGAATAATTTTGTTTACTGACTTTATGTCGGTTTGTATGTAATCATATATTTATTTATAGGTGTATATATGCCTTTAAGAAAAGTATCATTAGAGCTCCAGGGACAAAATATTTATTCACCTTTTATGTATGTATGTTTATTTTAGCTTCATAGGGAAACGGCCGAATTTATACGAGTAAAATTATTTTTAATAATAGTGGGTTCGTGGCGTTACGGTTCAATAAAATAGTTGTGTTGATATCAAAATAAAAATATTCCACCTGTTATTTGGAAACGAAAACTAGATCTGTATGTATGAATTCAGTTGTAATTCAGCCAAAGAGTACCCAAAATTTCTTAGGTCATCCTATCCTACAAAGTATTTTGCGATCATACACAAAAATAATAAGGCTCGTGATTTTCTCTGGATTACATATGAGAACTTGTAATTCAAATAAAGGCGAGGAATATCAGAAATTACAATCGTCTTCAACAATTTTTCTAGGTATGTTATTACATTAATTTTAACTACTCTTACTTTGGAGGTAAACTGTAATCAGATAATTTTGTTTTCCTTTGAGACAAACCCACGACGCCCAAGTGATTCATGAACCACCATCTTAACCACCGGTGCAACGAAGTAAGAAGGTTGTTTTATTTATGCCTAGAACTCTCGTTTAATATAAACAGTGCCGCATTCAAATAAGTTATACCGCGGTTCCGTACAAGGGAAAGTGTATACACTGGAGAAAATACTCGGCGTTCTCATAAGGGGGAAGAGAGATGTTCGTAGATAATAATAAGAAGTTAATTTATAACTGGCGTCTAGCTGCCTGAAATTTGCCCCCTCTCCGCTTATAGAAGTTTTTGAATTCCTCAAGACGGCAGACAAAAGTACCACATATATGACATTTTCCTAAATTAAAAATTGCCGAATAATTTTAGATTTGATTTGATGTAAGCAATACTACTTCCGTTTTTTTGTNCATTTTCCTAAATTAAAAATTGCCGAATAATTTTAGATTTGATTTGATGTAAGCAATACTACTTCCGTTTTTTTGTTTATTCTCAACGAGAGGGTTTTCAAAATTCCGTTGGTTTCAATTTCTAAGTAACAGCTTTCGTTTAAGTAGGGAACTTCCCAATTAGGATGTTTACACACTTTGCATACCACCAGATATATACAAAAACGAACAAGTTTTCTCATTCACAGCACTGTAACATCGTGAGGTTTTTAACCTAATTTCTTAGGAAAGATAGGAATATATAATAACACGAATGTCTGTCTGAGCTGTTTGATCCACCTCAAATAACTTTTTGAACCAGTGAACCGATTTCCACCAAACTCCGTACACATAAAGTACGTAATAAGGACATCATACTTTAATAGNTTTTTGAACCAGTGAACCGATTTCCACCAAACTCCGTACACATAAAGTACGTAATAAGGACATCATACTTTAATAGTATTCTACCACTCCGTGAGGTAATTTTGAAAATGGTGACCATTTAAATATTTGAAGCCCAATTTCATATCTCAGGAAACATTTAACCAATTTATACAAAATTTATTATTTTTACATTTCATCGTGTAACTATTTAATGAAGGAGGTAGATCGTTACTGGCCCGCAATTTTGCGAGATAGCACTGCATGAAAAAATTAATATTTTACATCATATCTTGGAAACTACACAATCGATTCCCTCAAAATGCAGGTAACTACTGTTATGGTAGGCCATGTTACCATGACAGACTTAAAACATATCAGTTAATATTGATTACCGTAGTATTTCTTGTTTACCAAATTTGGTACGAATCTATTGATTGTTTCCCGAGATACGATATAAAAAAACTAAATTTTTTTACGTGGCACTATATTACAAAATTGTGCAGACAAAGAGTCTATATATTAGCATATTTAATGTAGTAGTTGGTATTTTCAGCTTACCAAGTTTGGTCGAAGTAGGTTAAATATTAAAATATTAATATGACCGCCATTTTGAAAATAAGTGTTTTATTATTTTAATTGGCTCAAACACATTTTCAAAATGGTGGCCACATATACACTTTTATTTCTGAGCAATTGCGACGAAAATATGTAACTTTGTACGCTGGAAGGAAAGTAATACTATCGTAGATGATGCTAACATTTGCGATTTAAAGTAAAATACACTTATTTCAATATAGCGGCCTTATGAAATTTTTTCATTAGGTTAATTTGGTATATTCACCATACTGCTTGACCAATCTCGACCAAACTTGGCTTACTGAAGGTATCAACTGCAATCATAAAATATCACAACATTTGGCCTCTTTTGTCCGTCATTTTGTAAGATAGTGCCACATGAAATAAATAAAGTTTTCGTGTCATATTTCAGGAAACAATCAACCGACTACTACCAGATTTAGTAAACAAGAAAGACTACGTTCTTCCATGTAAACTGACATGTTTTAAATGGATTAGATACTGATTTTTAAAATGGTGGCTATATAAACATTTTGGTTACTATACTGTATCTACGAAACCCTTGACGCTATGCCACCTGTCAGGGCGCCAATTTAACTTGACGGGGTTGGGCTCCATGTTGGGGAGGCCAACTTAACTTGACGCCTCACTGTTGGGAAGCCAACTTAACTGATGTGGGCTTATCTAGGCCCCACGTTGGGCGTGACTATTTAACTTGATGCCATGCCACTGTGGAATACAGTGTGGCTTATAGGGTCGGAGTTAATTCCTCCAGGCATAGACTATAAGGTGTCTAGAAGGTTGAGGGTATTTCAATAATGTAGTCTTTTGATGTTTCACTTAACTGCATAAATATATTGTCTCGAGTTTAAACAAAAACAACATACAGAAACACTTCCGAGGTGTGATACTCTATTTTGGCTACTCGTATTTACTGGGGCGACTTCGTGGTTGAGGGGGCATCTCTGGATGGCGACTTGATACTTAACTCTGCTGTTGGGGCGGGTATGTGTCTGCGGTGGGTGAGCTCCGGCATTGTGGGCGGCCTTGGCAAAGGCCCGCATTTGCTGCCGTCCCACTGGACTGCTGTTCTACTGGCGTACTGACGTACTGAGGTACTGGTGCTGCCGGGGATCCGATGTGCCCCTGGCCGCCCACGGCATGGTTATTTCCTCTGCGCGGCGATATGCAACTGTTCTGCTCGAAGGTCTACTGATTACTCATCTAACCTCTCTGCACAGTAATAATTGATTGGTAATCCCACCTCCCAGCAAAGAGGCTTATATGCTGCCTAGCTTCCCTCCCCAATTGTTGGCACATGACGCCTTGGTGGAGGAGTGGGTGAGGTGGTAGGAAGCAGAACAATGCAGCACTTCAAAAAACATGCCCTGGTTCCTGAAGGTTTAGGGGGGGAGAGGTGGCACCTTTTCCATAGCTTACTCTGTCAGCTGTTTCTCGGTGCATATATTTTGACTTCAGGCAAAATACACATGATTATTTTGTTATATCTCGGGGCTCAACAGATCTCATAGGCTTGCTAGAGGCGTAGGGGGTGAAGGTGGAAGGTGTGTGGGAGGGCTACGCATCAGCAACACGTGTACGGCTTGGAAGCGCATGGTTGCCTCTGCTTGACCTTTCTCTGTGGGGACGACGACTGCCACGTGTCTCTCTAAGTCCCTAGACTGGTTATGCAGTGGGGGGAGGGAGGGTTTGGGACAGCGCCGCTCTAATACTCCTAATCCGTCACACGTCACCCTATAAGAAAGTATAGCCAGACTTTGTATGCTGGAAAATAGACTATATGACAAATCATCAAATGTGTTTACACCGAACCTCTACTTTCCGCCATTCTGTAAGATAGCTCCACTTTTCTGCCATATCCCGGGAAACAATGAGTCGCTTCCCAACAAATTTTGCAAACACATATTATTATGACAGGCATTGGAAACTGTTGAATTTTAAGTGGGTCAGACACTTATTTTCAAAATGATAGGGATATGAATAATTTGTTTTTTTTACATGCATATTTCTTTTATCTCAACTCTCAGTCTTAAAGTAGAACCTATTTCATCAAATTTACATCCATGTATATGTAGAGGAAAGGAGAAAATTGGTTAATTAGTAATATTGGTAACTTCTTGTTATGTAATGTAAATGTTTTGCTGGAATTTGTACGNAAGGAGAAAATTGGTTAATTAGTAATATTGGTAACTTCTTGTTATGTAATGTAAATGTTTTGCTGGAATTTGTACATAAAAAATGTAAAACGTAAAATTTCTGGGTTAATTTAATTTGAAATGTACAAGTATTAAATAAATACATATATATATATATATATTTGATTGAGGATGCAAAATTATTTATTTTTTTAACGTATTAACGCACAGATTCTTGACATTTCTNAAGGAGAAAATTGGCTAATTAGTAATATTGGTAACTTCTTGTTATGTAATGTAAATGTTTTGCTGGAATTTGTACGTAAAAAATGTAAAACGTAAAATTTCTGGGTTAATTTAATTTGAAATGTACAAGTATTAAATATATACATATATATATATTTGATTGAGGATGCAAAATTATTTATTTTTTTAACGTATTAACGCACAGATTCTTGACATTTCTNATATATATATATTTGATTGAGGATGCAAAATTATTTATTTTTTTAACGTATTAACGCACAGATTCTTGACATTTCTTTACTTTTTAGATGTTTTTTATATGACTGGACTGGTAAAAATTTTTCTGAATTTAAGTGTATTGCCAAATGTGATACAAGATGTGTAAACACATTCTTTTATGAAAAATTTCCGAATTGGGTCTATTAAATTACTGTAGACGGAAACTTAAAAACGGCACTATATCGCGACTGCAGAAATTTTCTCTGCTTTAAGTGCACAAAGTAACACCAAGAGCGAGAAAAATTACTGATTTCCCGAAGGGGATCAGGGTGCGTCTTATAAAGAGTTTTTAAGTGGGAAAAAATAGTTCACCCTCGCGATTAAAGTAGGCCGCCGATTGGTCGGAACGAAGGTTTTCGAAAACACCCAAGCAATTAGCCAATGAGAAACATTTGTGGAGCAACTAAATATTTTGGGAAGGGGGTGGAGGGGAACCAACCAATTGATTGAACGAAGGTTTCCGAAAAAACCCAAGTAATTAGCAAATGAGACTCATTGATGGAGCAATTAAATATATTGGAAGGGGGTGGGCAATTAGCCAATGAGAATCAGGGGTGGGGGAATTGGTCAATTAAATATATTGGATGGGAGGAGTGGAGGGGGTCAGTCGTCTGCTGGGCTCAGTGCATGGGACAGCTCTAGCAATGTACAACAAATAACAAACGAAATAACTAAGATGGCTGTTGAACGAAGGTGAGAGGCAAACTCCAGTAATGTATAAATAAATGACAAACAAAAAACAACAAGATGGCGGATGGTGGCTGGGACGCTTACCAAGATGGCGGAATGCACCGACCAAACTGGCGGACAGTTGCACCTAGCAATATGGTGGAATGCACCTACCAAAATGGCGGACGTTTGCATTTACTACTATGGCGGACGGTGTCTGTGACGCTTGCCAATATGGCGGACTTCACCTACCAAGATAGTGGAATGCGTGTGGGTGGAGGGTGTTGTGGGGGACCTCCAGAAATATAATTTTTTATAATAAAGTTCTTAATAATTTTTAAATAATTTTAAAATATAATATTTTATAAATTTTTGAAATATTAAATTTTTTTGGATTTTCTAGTTTTCAATGTTAAAGGTCACTGTGGCCAAGGTCAGGGTCAAGGTCACCTGGATATTATATGACTNTTAATAATTTTTAAATAATTTTAAAATATAATATTTTATAAATTTTTGAAATATTAAATTTTTTTGGATTTTCTAGTTTTCAATGTTAAAGGTCACTGTGGCCAAGGTCAGGGTCAAGGTCACCTGGATATTATATGACTGCCGGCCGACCGGAATGACAGAACACGAACAGCTCCGACGCTCCAATCCCAGGTCCCGATGCGCCAACGTCCCCATAATCCCTCTACTCCCCATATGACGTGTGTGTTTGTTCCCTACATACGTCATTTACCACGGGCTTTTAATATCTTTTTGACATAAAAGTAACTTACTTTTAGTCGAATTGAAGTTTTAGCATTATTTTATCTATAAATTATAATATTTCATGTTAATTAGTATGAATAAAAACGGGAAGAAAATAGGTGTGTTGGTAAAGCTAAATAAGAAAAGGGACTCACGCAAAAATTGTATTGAACTGATNAAAACGGGAAGAAAATAGGTGTGTTGGTAAAGCTAAATAAGAAAAGGGACTCACGCAAAAATTGTATTGAACTGATTGAGCACGAATGCGGTGCGTTGTCCCTTTGGTGTACTTTTGTAGATATAGGTGAGCTTTGATTGCATGAGGAGGAGGAATATCTCGAAAGTAGAACTTTAGCAGGGCTTCAGAAAAATGGGAAATAACCGTGAATTGACTATATCTGTGAATACGAGTAAATTTGAGAGCAATTTGTCTGAGTTTTTACGTACAAGTGTGAAAATTTTATAACGGCGCATAAGCCACCGACCGGCGCTCCCACGCGCGTCCAAATTCTATCCCCTCTCCAGCCCCTCTTCACACTCCGCAGCACCCGCCCACGCTCGTCGCCTTATGAGGAAAACCGCGCGGGAGGGGAGGTGGAAAAAAAAAATCCGCCCCCACCACCGAACCACTTTGCCCTCCATTCTCCCGGTCCGACGAGGCCCAATCCGAGCCTTCCGCCAGCGTGACTCGCTCCTTGTCGGGTGGGAATGAAAATTCACCCAGTAACCCGCATACCAAACGACGGGGCCCTCGGGAATGTGGGAAGTTCCACGACATTCCTGTAAGTTGGTAACGTGTGTTCGGAGAGATTAATGTAGTCTGCGCGGTTTCTTCACACTTTTTGGAATTAAACCTTTAAAAAATCACCCCATCTATAGGCTACTCACGGTAAAGTGAGTACTTTTGAAAGCTCTCTCATTTGGAAAAAATAGTCAATCAATATATTCATTTAGTTTAGCCTTAGACGTTAACTTCCGAGTGCGGTGGAATATACACACTGTGTTTATTACTTACATGGCAATATTGATTTTTAAAAGGAGGGGAAAAAGATAAAAAATGTATGAAAGGAAAAAGTAACTAGGTCCTCAAAAGTGCTCATTTTACCGTGAACAACCTATATGGTGTGTTTGGTTGTTTACTAAATGTTATTTATCACAAGCGTTATATACTTGTGTCAACATAAAATAACGTAAAAATGCCTTATTTTGGTCAAATTAATGATTTATTTATATTTTTTACGTACTAATTGTAATATTAAAATGATAATAAATACCAATATAACAGTGAGAATATTTGTGTATTGGTAATATCTAGTATGAAATAGTTCTTATGCAAAATATTATTACACTAAGTGCGCATGAATGCGGTGCGCTGTCCCTTCAGTGTAATTTTCTAGACTTGGTTAAGCTTTGTTTAATTGAGGCGGAGGGATATCCTGGAAGTATAACTTTAGCAGGGCTTCAGAAAAGTTGGAAGTAACAGTGAATGGACTATATGAAAGAGTCTAATCTATCGGTTGCTCTGAAGCTCAGGTTTTTGCACGACGTTTTTGTCCCAAACATATTAACCCTTTGGCTCACATATGACATGACGCAGAAGAGGTAAAAGGCAACAAGTTAGAACCGATACTGACAGCGCCTTATCATTTGATAATGTTGTGGCCACTGCTGGTACACCCGAATTTTATAACTGGGTTCTGCTTGTGAGATGAGTCATTAGATACTGTTCTCATCGGTTATATAATGTAAATACGTGTCACAACACCTAATACGAAATATAAATGTTTAAGTGAAGGTTTTAAATGCTAAATAAACTGACATCAAATTTGCAGGAAATATTTACTTTTTGAAATGCTGTGGCATTCGTGTCCTTATGAAAGTGTTTAAAGTAAACGATCTACAGTTTTTGTAAGCTAGGGAAAAAAAACAATTACGCAACAAGTTCACGGCGCTCATTCATGGAAAAGTGGCGTCACGAGAATGCGGGGGAGCCCTATAACTGCAGCTGACGTCATCTAGACGTGCTGAGTTGCTGGGGATACAAAGGTCCCGCCTCAAACATGCACCCTGCCCAGGACGCGGGTCTGCTGCTCGCTGTACGTGGGAGTGTGGCGGGCTAGTATACACACCCCTCTGCAGGGGCAAGGGGGTTGGCGGGACGCGACATTGGCTAGCGGCGGGCGCGCATGCGCGTGACGTCACCAGCCGTCCGATCAATACGTCCCAGGTAGAAGACGCGAAGAGAGGGGTAGTTTGTAGGGTGGTAGGGAGGACAGACCTCTAGCGCCCTTTCCTGGCTTCCCAGGCGTCTGGTGGCGTCTCGCTCGATCGGGCCACAGCTCCGCGTCCGGGGGTTGGTGCGTGTGCGGCAGCGACGACGACGGCGGGTTGTGGCTGCGGAATTAAGATGTCGCGCGGTGGTGCGGGGATGTCCAGTCCATCTAGCCGAGGTACTGCTGTGTTTCGGCGCTCCTGTACACAGGCAAGTGCTGTCCCTCTCTTTCCTACACCCGCCCTCCACCCCGAAGCCACACGTGCACATGGCAAGTGCTTGCTCTATAGTCCATTCATAGTTATTTCCAACTTTTCTGAAGCCCCGTTAAAGTTCTACTTCCAGGATATTCCTCCGCCTCATACAAACAAAGGCTAACCAAGTACAGAAAATTACACCAGAAGGACAAAGCACAGCATTCTCGTGCACTCAATTACATAATAATTGCATCATATTTATGATTTCCTAGTCATTACCAACACACTTATTTTCTCCCTATTTTTATTCACATTAATTATGAATGTAATTTTATCATCTCTATATATATAATATAGGTAAAATTTAGAGTTAACCAAAAATAAGGTACTTTAATATTAACACAGATATAAAACGCTTGTGATACATGGCATATTTAGTATACAACCAAACACTTCATACATGGGCTGACTTATCAAAGGTTTGTTTCAAAAAGTGTGAAGAAATCGCGAATAGACTATACGTACCTGGTCCTTCCACAATCACCTCGGTATAACAGAGTAGATAGAACACAGAGGCGAAACGGTGGCGTGGCGGTTTCCTTTGATGCAGCCGTGCCCATTCTCCGATTGCCTGCGCGGGGCTCTGGGAATGGGCCTCGTGTCTGTTTGGCTACCGCGTGCTGCGAAAGGTTGCGTATTGGCTTCGCTACCGGCGTTGATTGGCGCAACGGCGTTCCGACATTTTGCTGGCTAGTGTCACCATTTTGTTGGCTTGTGCGGCTGGAGCCCATGGTACAAGCGGCTGTTTCGCCTCTTGTGTTCTTAAGTGCTCTGTGACCTTGAGACCTGCACGAATTTACCGGCGTCGAGACAAGTTGGAGCTACGTCTACTACTACAAGAACATTGGTTCTGTTGGTCTGTTCATTTCCGCTCTGCTGGTTCACACTATACAATACACGCTTACTGTACTTGATAGCGTTCATTATTAGCTTGTCATTAGCGAATGGCGCACCAAATCGATTTTACCACAGCGAAATATAATTCTTTTGAGTAAAATAATTTTCCATCAACCGTGCTCTTTTGATTGGTACAAAATATACATTATTTTAGTCAGGAAAAATATCGTTGCTCAGTTGTAATTTTCTCTTAAGATCCTATTCAACACTCGTGGAACAATGACTCGACGTGTTAATTATTTTCAAGGACAACGAAATTTTCAAAGAAGTGTTGTTCTTGCTACATTCAAGCTTAGAGCACAAGTGTTAATGGGGAGCAAATTCCTAAATTACTTAGACTGCTTCATTTCTGATATTTAGAGACACGAAAATTTGTGACTCCTAAATTAGACTCCAAATTCCTCTGCATACTCCAGCCCAAGATTCTGGCTGCAGAACGAAAGTATAGTAAGTTTATTCACCCAAGGAAATCTGGTACTTTTATTCTTGCAGGATTTTGTTGACGATAATTAGCTGTGATGCAGCTTCACACACTTACGAGTGTCTGTATCCTATCTTGTACTCGAATGCAATCGTAAGATTTACTCATATCCAATTTTAAGCACAACTAAAGTGAAAAGTACTTCGAGTACTTCATTTCTAATATTTCTAATGTTTATGTAATGTTTAGGGACAGGAAAGTTCCTGTCTAGTGGGTTTGACTTCACAGTCTTATGTATATTTGAGCCTTTGGGTGCTAACCAATGGATAGTTTTACTCCAGAACAAATATCACAAAATTCTGTCCTTGCTATCTTTTAGGTTTCTTAATTGACAATAATAAACTGTGCTTAAACTTGACACATTTACTAGTGGTTGTACCCTACCTTGTCTTCGGATGAAGTAGAATTCTTTACAGATCCCTAAAAAAGTGTTGTTATGTCTTTTAAGGATTGTTAGTGATTTAGTTATGATCGGAATGCAAGCTCGCACTACAAATAAGTTTTATCACAAGTGAACATGTGATGTTTACAGACATTTCTGTACAACAGTTAGATACATTTTGAGCGAGTATTCTATGTCAGTTTACTCTTCTGGTTGTGTTGAAACTCAGTGACCACATCTAAACATTTTGTCAAAAACTTTTGAAGGATTAAATTAACTGGAACACAAAATAAAAATATTCCCCATAGAAACGTTGTAGAATTACGTAACATGTTTCGTTTCTTTTTTTTGACAATTCTTCTTACTGCTACAAGTTGTGTCTTGAAAGCTCAGTCTTTTTTGTAGACATAGAATGCAGATGGTAAGTGCATATATTCTATTCAGTATCTAACTACATAGTTTTAAGAGATACGTCTGTTAAAAATTAACGTTAAAAATTTTTTTAAATAAAAATTGTCTTTATAAAAGTTTCTGAATACAGTAATCTAAGTTCAGCTGCAACTTAGATAAGGCCGACAGCGTCTGTAATAATTGAACATATGAACCATCGAGCTATTTCTGCTTGAAATGCGGGACGGATGTAGTAGAAAGCATTGCTGGGTCGTTTTAAGAGGTATTTCACAATTTATGAATTATCTGTAAAGTATTTCGTTTCGTGTGAAGACAATTTTTCGGAGAGTGTATTGACTCGAATAAAACATTTTTCTTTATGATCATCTCTAAGGAAAATTAAATGTGGTTTTTGTTTACTTAAACTGGATGCTATAGCAAAAAAATAAAATAAAGAAATTTTTGGTTAGTTATTTAATAAATAGTGATCAAAGGTATGTATTTATTTTTTACGTTACGTGCGTTAAAATTGTATCTTACTTTCTTTAGTTTTAAGACATGTTGACCTAGGCGCTAATTAGATTTAGGATCTTATGATAAAGACTCCACGTGACAGATAAAATAGTGCATTAAACACACTCTCCATTTATAAACAATACCACCAATGCGCTGGAATATCATTACCGATACAATTCTTCTCTATACAAAAATAGATAGCCATTCCTGTACGATTGATTAATTTATTCCTTCGTAATTCATTTATCTAAAGTTGCTCTCACAAAATCAATATAAGCGCTCCTTATCAGACTCATATGTGTGTGTGACAACTCTGAAAAATTTATTTATTGAAAACTATTACAGAGTAAAATCTTTGTCACATTATATATTCAATTATTATAAAGTATTCGTAAAAAGTAATTACTCTGATACGTTAAACTTACTCCTCGAGATATCCCGGAAGAAGTGTATAGAGGAACTAAGGCCATGGAACTGAATTACGAATAACGTTGAAATAACAATCGATAATATTACATCAGTACCAAGGAAAGAAACCTCGCCATAAAATTCATAATGAATCCTCAATTTTTCTCGCATACATGGTTACGGAAATCCAAATATTCTACAAATATGTATAGAACAGGAAGTGACCAACGATCGCAGCGATTCAGTATTAAAAAAAAAAAAAAAGTGTAAATTCTTATAATTGGCGTTTTTTTGGAAGACGTTAACACACATTTGATTTTTTTTTTTTTTACAAAAAATATACACATGTCACTTGTAACTATACGTGGCTCGTTATGGTGTTCTTTGGCTTTTAGTGTGAAGAACAAAACATGTTTTTAAAACCTTAAAAATTTTTTTTTAGTTTTTTGTTGAAATTTAATAAAACAGGAGTAACCACTACGAAACTCACTTCGGTTCCATAATAGGAAAATACCCTTTGTTGAATTAACAAGAAAGGATTCTAATAACTTATTGATTAATTTCTTTTCAACAAACGAACATTATTGAGACATGAACCAGTGGCTATTTGCATATTAAAATGCTTTATTTATCGCATACTTGGTATGGTACGTACATTTGTTTAAGAATTTTAATTTTTGGAATTTGTTGTATTTTAGTAAATTGACAAGTTGTTTTGTAAAATTCAACTGAATAAGAAGTTTTTAAACACCGAATAGAAGGTTCCTTCAAACGAAACGTTGGGAGATATTTTAAGCTATTTGAAATTCACGGAGCTGTTAATTATTATGGGAATTGAAAAAAAAAAANGGTGTTTAAAGACGTTAAGGCATATACTAACTTGTCCACGCGCACAGACGGGTGTGAAGAATCAGGCACCAGGACAAATACAGCACTAGAATAGTAGTTTCAAAGAAATGCGTTATTTTGAGAGAGAAATAAAATACGATTATATCGAATTTTATCGCTTACCTAACTAGGACCTCGTACCCCTTACCGAAATTTATAATTATTTTTTGCTAGTCAATGTGGCCTTGGTGAAATGAAATAACATGTTACGGGTTACATAGAGGTTGAAATGAAATGAGAAACATAATCTTCTGTATATACTCCCCCATTTCGTTCTAACTCACCCAACAAAACCTTTGCAGTGCTGGCCGTTCTGAGAGATTTTCAGTTATTGTAACGCCTACAGGGCATATCAACTCCATCATTGAGGCCTCGGGGTATATCACGAATCCTTACAGTCTGAATAATCCTGAATTCTTATCACACCGTCTTTTGTCTCGTCCCTGCACTGTCGACGCTCTTTTGCATGCAAGTAGAAAGCTTGCAGATTACCCTGCGTTGGTAGCCTTAGCTATACGGCTGATATGAAGGGGCCGTAATGTACATTAAGACTTTCTGAGTTTGCCTTCAAAGTCGGTAATGCGCATATGTGGAAGTTCAGACACCAAATGTACTCACACATAAAAAGAAAATATTTTTTTTTTTGTAATAGCTTCGTTAACATTTTATTACCACAAGCATTCACGAACGTTCCCGGCTTTCACGAAGTATTATAAAATAATACAGTATTTGTTATATGTTAATATTGTTTTGAACCTTCCTTAAACGTAAGGGCTCTTCCACCAGATAACAGTTATCATTCTGAATTACTCTTCTCAATAAAAAATTACTTTGTGTGTTAAGAGCGATAGTTCCTTAGTTCCACGGCAATGAATTTTTTTTGATAGTGAAAATAAAACCATTGCGTTATGTAATATAACTACGTAAGAGTGGGGAAACTGCCTTATTTGAAGCAGGCTGTACTTTATATGGCTTTGCTTCGGCGGGCAATTGCTTCAATGCGATAAGAGGAATGGTTTCGGATCTGTCGCTAGATGGCAGCACGGTCAGCAGCATGCGTTGCCTTTGCTACAATACGCAGCATTTTTTAACTCCTTTACTAAACTTACGCAACTTTTCTGAAAATTAAAATTTAAATAAATCAATAGGAAACACGTTTTCGTCTTCATGTATGGTTTCACAAAAGAAACAATAACAACTAAATATATTTTGCTACTAGCTATATATGCAAAGTTACTGTTAGAGCGAATAACACTGTGAAAAAATGATAATGAATTAGCATATTTCAAAGAGACGTCTTTGCACGCTTTATTATTCAGTCTGGACACGGCTGAGCATTGTTGAAATTCCTGCTTAAGATTGACTTGTGTACACATCGTGTATTCCTCCTTAATATGTAAAATTAACATTGCCGTGGACGTGATCACTTAATTCATGCTACAGTCAAGTGAAACTGTGCAATTATTATATAAGTAACCATTTAACAAATTTGCTGATTCTTGCACTTATATAAATTAAAAAACCACAATGCAAAAGTAATTGTTTTATTATTCACAAATGTTAATCTAAAACTTATTATAAAACCTCAAGACATTGAACTACCTCCATCGTTACCAACTTTACCGAGCGTTTCACTGTCAATGTGCGCGTTAAAATACACGTTGGTAGGATCAAAGACATTTTTCAAAAGTTGGTTTCAAAAGTTTTCAATCAACCGTGAACAGTCTATACACATAAATATTCATAAATGTGCGCGTCACTTTGTAATATCCAACAAATATTTTTTTTTTAATATTTCAAGAATAAGTAATTATTTTACTGTATAAAACATTACAGATTAAACATAGTATATGCGTTTGTTTAAGCGCGTTTGTGCGTGTGTACAAATGTATTCAAATTAACTGTGTAAACATATTTCAATTTACTTTCTTTAATTTTCGTAAATAATTTAGTTTATCTGTTCCAACAACTGTAAACTTTTTTAAAAATACAATTATGCAAAAACTACAGAAAAGTTTTAATGGCATTATATATTATTTCTATTAATTGAATAGCGAATATGAAAATATAGCGAAGTTACATTTTACTAGTTCTACACCATTTTTCACCTTAGAGTTGAAAACTTGCATTTTCGAAATATTTTCTTGAAAACTTTAGTCAGACATAAGCAAAATAACGTAATGAGGTTGGGGAGACGTTACTTAATGAGGCTGTTTGGTTTAATTCGGGTTTTTGCGGGTAGCATCTCCGTGTGTGGCGTGTTGCATCTAACGAATTGCAGGCAAACCATTCCGCGTGGGACTTCGGTATCTCCGTGCCCGCCGTCAGATAATCCATAATGTGCTCACCCATTAGTTCAAGTTGCCTCTCAGGTTGAAGAGCAATGTAGGAAAGGATAGGGTTGAGAGGGATAATGTCACGTGTTTTTTTTTACCTGCATGCTCAACGTTCGTTAGCGCCAGCGTTCGTGCTTAAATATAACGATCTTCTACTCACAGTAGAAAACGACACCTCGGGTATCGTAAAACACGCAGGTGTGATGTTTCATACGTTTTATGTTTCCAGATGATTTACAGACGTTGGCGGTTTAATGGTTACAGTTTATAAAAAAAATCGAAAATAGTGTTTATTTTAAAGAAATAATTTATGTGCTGGATAAATATATCCTCATATTTTTAACACAAGGTAGGTCGATTCCTTGAAGCATAGTGTCATAAAGAGGATGAAAATTTTTCACCAGCATGTGCTATTTTTCGAAGAAAAAAAAAAGAATCAGAAGGCCATGAAATGTTTACTGATTAGAACGTTACTTAAAACATTTCGGTACATTTGCCTAGAAGTCTAGACAGTAAATAACTCCTCACAACATTCATCTACACTATATTATCAATAAATGTTAGTTATGTCACGTTGAATCATGTAAAACATGCGCAAAACTTAAAAATTATTTTCAGTTGTCTGTAAAAATACTTTAAACAGGTACAACAACAACAAAAAAAAAAACCGTTTTATATCGCTGATAATAAGGGGCAAGCGAAGATGAGCTTACACATATTGGCGTGACTATTTTGTAAGAAGATCCCTAGAGGTGGCCGTTACCGTCTGACGTGACGAAATATGATAATGGCCGTAACGGGTAAGCAATGGAATGAGGTTATGGGAGAACAAGATAACCAAACCCGAGTAAACCAAATGATTTTTGGCAATGTCCGCTACTTTCTCCATTTACTTGGATCTTTCGTGATTATCTAAGCGGTTCTGAACCCTTACAGTTAATATTATTCGTACTACCCTTTGCGTTACTTAAGCCACACGTAAATGCTTTTAACATTATTATGAATCTAATTAAATGTATCCAAGGATCCGTCAAGTTAAAATGTGTAACTATATATAATATATGCTTCTGTTACGCTAATTATAATTGTAATGTTCAAAGAACGAAAATAAATAATAAGGGTGCATAAATTTTAACAGTGATGTGATATTCTGTGGTATCCTTCTTACTTTATTCGCATTTCGGGTTCTACTACCTAATCTTCCAAAGGAAAAATTATTTTCATAATTAAGCAGATGCTACTAAAATCAAATGGTAAAATTTTGTGAAAACATTTTTTGTCTAGTTATGCAACAAAAAAAAAAAAAAAAAAAAAAAAAAAAATATTATAACTGTTAAAAAAAAAAGGTTCGATTCCACTATTTCAATTACTTCAGTTATTTTCATATATTTGTTAAATCTGAGATAATTCCAAATTCAGCTAAAGGTGGCCGTCGTAGATATCAAGGTGAAATTATTAATCTGGTTTTGTCGACATTCGTATACGTTTTACGACGAAATATTTTGAAGACATGTTTTATTGTATGTCTAAATACCTGGTAACCTAAAAAACCAAACTCCAAATTCATAAGAAAATGCATTATATTTCGAAATCTCAAGGCTCCGGTGGCCAACACATTGCTTTACATTCAAGCTTCCAATAAGACTTGTATAACTAGCTCGTGCCGATGTACAACACACTGTGTATCACTTAAACATGTACGTTTTTCCTTACTGTAAAATTAAATGTTAGTAACTTTTACAATATTACACTTAAAAATCTTTCCAAAATATGACGAGAAAAAATATTCAGATCTTAGAAATTGACGGGCATACTTAATTTGCATTTATGTACGAATTTTCATTCTCGCAGCTCATAGAAGTAAGATTAGATTTGTTTAGTATATATGTAAAGCCATAGCAGATTAGTAAACCGACTTTAAAAAAACAATGTTTTAAGAATTCCAACTCACGTGTGTATATATATATATATATATATATATATATATAAGTTTATATTAATTGTGTCGTCACCACTGATTATTTTCAATTTAACTGTGAAAAACTTGTAGTTATAGGCTGCTGACTTTTAATTGAGCACTTTTGAAATCAAACACTGGAAATTGTCACTGCTATTACCTGAAAAATTATATTTTAACGGGCGCACTAACTGATATGCACCCAATAAGGTTGGTAACGACGAGGGGGGAAAGTAGTTTCATGTCTTAATGAGAATTAAAACTATTTGGTAAACACTTGTGAATACTGAAATTATTTATTTTGCTATCTGTTTGATAAACGCATTCAAGTGCAACAATTAGAGAGTTTGTAACATATGCAATTTTTCTAATAATTTTGTAGTTTCACTCGACTGACGCGTACATAAAGCGCTAAGGCCCTTGGCAATGTTAATTTTATATATGGCGAAATAATACACAATGTTCATACGAAGCAGATCTTTATCAGGGCTTTCAAAAGTGCTCCGTTGATTGTGAACAGCGTATAAATGAGCTATTATAAGGGTTATAATGTAACTAAGAACAACTGCGATATGTGATGCGTTTTTTTCTTTCTGTTTTCAGGGTTGACCACCGCGAGGAGACAAGGGGAAAAAAAAAGGAAGTAAGCGTACTACAGCCGTAGATTCTTCACGCCGCCATTGAAAAGTGTGTTGGAGAAGGTTCCGAATGTCGAGCGTCAATGTGCGGCCTAGCGTTTAGGACTCGAAACAGCCCCTCTCAAAAAACATCGCTCAGGTGGGGGGACAGCTGCACAGTGCACGACGACATGCATCAGGGCGCGCGTCGAGTGACGTCACCTGCGCGCGCGGCTTCCACGTGAAGCGACCGATTGAGGAAACGCGACTCCACTAACATGCACGCAAACAGCTTCTCTAGCTGAATTTCGCAGGAGATTTCAGCTACCACTTAGTCTCGCTGCCTCAAGACGGTATCTAGCAAGCATCATTCACCACTAGGCTTCAGAACTCGTACGTGAATCTTCCATTCGGGCAGACCGACAAAGCTGACAAAAGCACAGAATTAAAAAATAACTGATACCAAGTTTTATTTCTTGAGATAAAATTTTTGTCTAATAGCACAGTGGAAACCAGGCACACAAACAAATTATTTTCAGACTCCCGCGCGTAATTTGGTCTGTGACTGATTTCGAATAAAACGCTTTGAGGGGGAAAAAAAATCAGAAGCGTTTGCGATTTGATATCTACAGAAAGTTTGCAACGAATTATTAATTCACCGAGAGTATTGAACAGGGAACCATATATAGAAATTATATTAAGAACAAATATTTTTGTGATAGAATATTATTTTTAATTCGTGAGAGCTGAAATAATAAACTTTAGCCAAGAAGTGTTTAATTTGTTAATATAGAAGAAAGAAGATATTTTTTAGTACAAAAGTAGGTGTAAACAGCAATATAATATAAAAAAGCCAAACATAGAATTGTTTCTTCAACTCTACATATCAGCGATCCGTCAAGAACATTAGCATATATACTATCACGTGTCTTCTCGTCTGTATTTTAAGTAGGTAAGTATTTTAAAATGTTGCTTGTCATTTGGTATACATTTTGGTAAGCTTTGCACGAGAACTGAGTATGTTATTTCAATTATATTTTCAGTCATGTGTATCCATATAATATATCATAACTGCATGCCAATTTACGGGATTACATTAAAGTGGTACTTTCGTTTTTTGTCATATTCATAGATTGATGTATTTTAATTGGATCGAGAACATGGTCTTATTAGGAGAAAAAGAACATTTCTGTTTGCTTGAACATACATGTCTCTGCAATCTATCTCGGTATTTGAGATTCCCTTATTTCCATTCCGATCAATGGATGCAATGCAGTGATACTTGACACTGGCATACTTTATTTGTGAGAAGCAGGTTTGTAGTCTGTTTCTCACTTCTAACACCCCTGCTCCTGGCAGATACCGTGAACTACTTTTGTCTCGGTCGAGTATTAATGTAGTTGATCTGTATTTATGGTCTTTATGCATTGGATCCCAAGTGTTTTATATCGATGTTCCTGTGTTACTGAGTGACATTTCATTGGGCACATTAGGTATTTAGTATCTGCCGTCCTTGAAGTACCAATAATATGTTATCGTTAGTATTGAATACCCTATCTTATACGTGTTATCCACGCGTATATACTTACCATTTCAATACAACTATAAGTGTGCAGTACATCCACAATATACGTAGTGCTAACCTTTGCTTGGGGTATAAGAGTACGGAATAGTAAACACAGCACATATGATACAAACGTACTCTAAGAATCGCCACAATGTGTGTGAAAAGAGGCATGGACTTTATTTATTGGAAATCTTGTTTTAACATGAATCCTAAAAAACTTAACCGGTTTGCTCATGATATGAACGTGTATTTTATATATAGATAACACGTTTTTAAACACAAAAAATACATTGGTGTAAACACCATGGGTTTTCATGTAGTCAGGGATATTACTTCTTGAGAAACAAATCTGCGTTCCTGCAAGGAGGTACATCTCAAGTGAGGTACCTCTCAAGTGAAATAAAACAGGGACGGAATAATAGAAACGAACGTCGAATTCATCGTTGTTAACAGTTCTTGGCATCCCTTGATGTGATAGTTCTTTGGTTCTCGTCTCATTTGCTTCTTCTAAAAACGTCTTGATGAGTAAACAGCAAGTGACATCATTGCGTCGCAATCAATTACACTTTACAAAATGTTCGTAAACTCAGTGTCCAAACTCCAGACATAGTTTATTTGGACCAATAGAAACACAATTATATCCGGGAACGTATTTTTATATCAAATAATGGTGTTCAAAGTTGCGGTGTACAACACCTGCAGAACAAGGCGGTACCACCGAGTAAATATATACACTAGAGCGGCCATGGGGTAGGGGAAAGTCTGACCAGTTTTTTATGTTAGTTCTTGGGATGGGTTGGTTCTTGGCTGGGAGTTATCAGGCAGCAGACGGCGCAGCAGTCGAAATACCTCGCCATCTGTGTGGTGTTGTCAGTTCCGCAGCCGGCAAAAGTAGTTCATCACCCTGGCCTCGGCTCACCCACGTGTTCGTTCACGTTCTGCTAAAGGCGAGTCTGTCTCAGGCGAGTTATCAGTTTTCGTTGCAGCTGTGAATAGCCAACTCATGGTTTACTAGTGGCGACTACAGCATGTGTTTCGCTTCTGCAGTATAATTCCGTATTTACTGAAATTTGCAGTGATATAAACTACTATATGGTTTTATTTACCTCTGCGAAAATGAATTATTATAAATATATAATGATCATCGTTTTTAATTCTAATTTATTATTTTACTATAGTTTAGGTGTTCGTGATAAAATACGAGTAAACTACTGTTAGCACTTACAATTACAAGTTTGATATTAATCATGATTGATGTCATACATCATAATAGAGTTTTCATTCCGTTCTTAGGTGAAAGGAAATTGACAGGAAATCATTGTTGACTAGTCGAGAAATATATGCTAGAAGCATGAAGGTCTACAATGTGACTCATTGTTTACAGTTAGGGGTTGTGATCTACTACAAAGGTGACTGTCCGTACAAATAATCCGTACGCTAAATTTGTCAACTCAAGTGTCATTAAGGCTGTGTCCGAACCTAGGAATGCACTAATGCATATAAGCATACTCCACTCGGCTCGATACTTGATACAGGTATACTTATTTTCATCCGTTACAGTAACTAGCCAGCTGATAAGATTCTGAACAAGCATTTTGACGGCAAACAAATACTGAATCTGTGTTTCTGGAACGTAGGCACATAGATTTAAAACTATCAATGCATTAGAAACTGTAGTTGAAAAGCGCATGCAATGAAAGTGTTGCTATTAATCAATCACAGACATTTTTAAAATAAAGAATGAATAAGTATTTGACGCAGTAAACGCAATTATCTATAATCTATTATTAAAACTGGTAAAAAATAGGAGGTAAATTTTATTTTAATACAAGTAATAATATAAATAAAAATTATTTTTCTATTTTTCATTTAACTTTTACACTTATCCATGCCCTGCCTTGTAAAAAATTGGCAGTTCTCTCACTGCCCTAAATTTTAACTTTAAATACATTTATAAAAAAATAACAAAGAAAACTGGTTATGTTTATCCCGGCTTTTCTAGATCATCATAGGTTAAAGAGTATATATTGCTAAGAATTATTCTCAGTGGCTTTTTTTTTCGAAAGTTAATACCCCCATACCACTCTTTAGAAAAAAAAATTAGGAATAACAATTACGAACTACATATAAATCGCTTTTCAAAATAGTAGCGTATGGGCTGTAAGGGCGCGAGACGTACACACATTCGTTTCCCCGTGCACGTGCGTATGTCAATTCCCGGGACATGTGCATTTACGTACTTGGACTAATGCAAACGCTGTATGAGTGTGCATCTATCCCATTAAGCAGAAAACCTTATTCATACTGGGGGAAAAGGACACTGATGATCACGTATAAGGCTCCACTCTAACATATGTTTTTTCTTTAAAGTGACAATACAATTGTCGTATTTGTAAGATCCATGTTTACAATAATGATGTGCATTGGTTGTTATTGTCTGAAAAGCTGGCAGCTATGTGTGTTTACAGTTACACGAGTGTAACACAGCACACCATTTTATATTATATACTGAAACCTCAAACTCTTAACAGAGAGAAAAACGTTGACACTGAAGTTATCAATAGTAATGTTAACAATAACGAACGCATGAAACTTAGACATAACAAAGAGAGTCGCAACATTCTACTTCAGACTACATTACGAAATATAACTATTTCTACACTAAACATCAGTTGAATGCAAAGACTCTGTGCCAATCGCTAAAAGTTAAGCTAAGTTTACAATAAAAAAAGTACGCATTAAAAAATAAGCAGTAAGCGCTTATCTGTCATACGGAAACACATCTTCGGTATTGGCAGTTTCCAATAGTGTTTTAATTATTAATTCTAGCCAATGAAAATAGGCGGCAAGTCTGTTGTGTTTATCTATTCCTAACCTAACTTTGTATATCACAACCAGATTTAAGTAGATCATACTTCAAAGCCACCATTTTCTATCAGAGAAGTTTTTCTTTGTGAACAAATATAATCGTTAACATGTGCACAAACACGATGTTTTAATATTGTTAATACTTACATTACTGTAAATAACCGTTTCCAACCAACAACACCGTCTGCTGTGTTATGAGTGTCCGTCGCCTCACAAGTTTCACTTAAGATATAAAATATAACTATTTATTTCATTGCTTAAAGAAATCCCAACAACGCACACGACCTGCTAAGTTCCATTGGAAAACAATATATGAGGTAACACACTGTCATTTCTTCTGCGCACGTCTTAACCGATAATTGAATGCTTAAATTTTCTATTGTAAACCCAGGTTTACTTCAGACTTCACAGCTTACGCTAAATTAAAGTTCGCAGGTGTGTTTAATCGCATTCCAATCAAATAATATATCGGTTTATAGTGTACAGTTGTTACCAAGAAGAATATAAATTATTTGAAAATATTTTTACTGTGTAAAAATTATTAAATATATTCTGGAATTTTTGTCGTCTCCTAGCCTACCAATTGATAATGATTACAATTTACGAACAATATGTAATAATTTGAATTATTTGTGACAGTAGGGCATCCTTGTGTGTTAATTTTGTGGCATATTTACAAAATTATAATTTACTTTCCCTAAAAGTAGTTATGCTCTCTGTGCCCCATGTTTTGTTGAATGAATAAATACTTTTTTAGTTTACGACGACTCATTTTGTTTCCACGATTATACTATACGAACGAAATATATTTTATAACATGTAAGATCATCTTCATAACGAGGAGTGTTAATTCATACAGAACATTTAGTTTAGATTTGTTCATCATTGGTATTTTATCCTCTTTACTAGCATTCCCACTATTATTTAACAGTGTTAATTTTAATATTTTAGTAAGATACAAGGATTTTGTGGTGTATCATATTTTCAAACCAGTATGTCTTCCGATATTTAAAAAGGATTTTATGAAGTTTCCGGTGCCTAAATTCTGCGAGAGGCGTGAGTCGTTTAAGCCGGCACTACATGATACCCAATTTCTGCTACCTTCTGTTATACGCATGTGAAAAACAGAAGGCATAAAAGTTTCTATAGCAGAATAGAAGAAATAACGCATCAGTTCATACCCACACGTTACCTAAAGTGCTAACAGAAAATTGTAAATGGCAGGCAAAACAACTCGCAGGCAGGCAGAGGTACAAATGCAACCAAATGTTATCTGTTGGCGTTTTGTGGTACATCCAAAAGTACGAAGATCGTTTCTTTCCCCTGAAGAATGCATTTATTTAGGTTTCTAAGTACGAGTACTATTAATCTATGAAACATGATATTAGTAACGGCACTGCTTATGTATGGAAAACAAGGTACTGTATTCACATGTATGTACGACGAACATTTACGCCACTCATTAAAACATTAGCAAATTATTTAAACAGTGGCGTAGCCAGGAATTTACTTTATTGGTGGGGGGAGGGAGATGTCATATTTATATTTTTGGACAAAATACGAAGGCTGTAATACTGCTAATTAATAGTTAAAATATTATTTCTAATTAATGGGCTAATATACAGATATGGAACTACAAAATGCTATAAACATCCTTCATGTTCAAGGGGGATCACGCATTTATTATATTAAAATAAAATAAAGTTGTCATTTGATTTCCAATTTTATTTTTGAATATTTTATTTTCATTTCGGTGGGGGTGGATATGTTCCGATTCAACCCCCATCCCACCTCGTCCGCCCCCAACGGCCCGGCTCCACCCCTGCATTTACACATGTATCATTAATGTGCATAATAATCAATGTTGTACTTTCCGTAATTTAACAAGTTTTTACGGCTAGAAGGCCAAAAGAAGGCAAAACTAGCACAATATTAAACTTAATCGGCGAACGGAGTTCCAACATTTACCTGGCGAGTGGCGCGGTTTTGCTGGCGCGTGCGGCTGGAGTTCGCTGCACAAGCGTCTGTTCCACCTCTGTATCCTCGAGTACTCTGTGGTAACATGTTGCGGGAATGGGAGTGAAGGACAACATGCGCCTTTCGTTGCGTTGTTTAGATGCACACGATGGCAGCGCACGCCATATGAGATCTCTCTCCCTCTCTCTCTCTCTCTCTCCCGTCATGAGGCTGCAAATTGTAGCTTATTAGGAACTCAGTACAAGACAGGCATAAGACAATACCATCATGACTATACTGTTTCTGTGAGCGAGTACATTGTATTCCTGATATCATGCCGGAATAAAAGTTTTGTAAAATAAACGAATAAATAACCGGGTAAAGTATCACATTGCTTGCTTCTGCCCTGTTACAACCACAAAAATAAATGTATAGCAACACTTGAGCAATAACATTTTTGACTAAATTGAATAGGCTCCATCTGTTTGAGGATAAACACCGGACACTCGTTTACAACTTATGACAAGTAGCAACGTCACTGGCCGTTTCTGAGTCACAACCTTGCACTACATCGCTGGTTGAAAAATACGTCTTTCTTTTCAAATTAGAAAATTCGTTCATGGTGCAAAAATCTTAATGTAATTGAGTGTACATTGTAACTGGAGATTGTTTGCTGTCGGCGGCTGGTAATTGGGAGGCCATACAACCTCCTTAAGACCCTCTCGTAGGGCAGAGTTTTACGTGACCTGTTTTCCTTGTAGTCTCCCACGTTGTTACTTACACAGTGTTAATCAGCAATGGTAAATAATACAGTCTGATTGTAGCCAACCCAGAGTCTCTTACTTTGCACTGATAACTCGCTATCGCGAAACATAGACAGTAATTGTAGAGGTACATAAATTAAATTATGAGATTAAAAACATATGTTCTTTTATACGAGCAGAATGTGTTAGAACATTTCGTTCCCATTGCCCTTGCATTGAAAACACAAAATATTTTACAATAATTTTTCGATAGTAATCAAAATTTGATTTGTATACGTATTTATAACATGTTAACTGGAAAGTATAACTTCTTATTTAAAATATTTACTTGTTGTTTCTTTTAAGATAGTATTATACATATAAACATTTTTCTGGACGATTATTTGTGACGAGTAAATAAACATTTTCTTAACCTGGGAGAGGATTAAAGTTTACATCATTGTCTGTATGAATTTATGTGTACAGTATTATTTGTATTTTCGAGCCAATATATATTTACTATCTAATCAAATTTATCCGCACACTCGCGCGAAACTGTCCTATAAATGTCCCTCGGATAAACCGTTCTGTAGCGGACATTAATATGGTATGGACCCACCCTTGGCCTTTCTTAAAGCTCCAACCCTACAGGGGAGACTGTCAAGTCAACCAGGTGTCAGAATATCTCCAGGGAAATGGCAGACCGTTCAAATGTAACATTTGACTTTACGATTTGACTATACGTTTGCTTTCCAACATGTTGTTTCTCATGGAACTTGACACACTGAAACTGTCAAAGATAAAGTCTTGCACTCCTGCCTTTACGATTTCGAAAAGTTGAAATTTAAAATCAAAGTCAAGCAGTCATTTTTGCCGAGAATCTAACAGGGGTTATGTGGCATGAGTGTAATTTATTGTAGGGCAGTTTTCATATCGGTATATTAAACCAAGCTTGTATAAATTAAATAAATGGCAAACGAATATAATGTGAGTAGGAAATATATGAATTGATATTTTTGAATAAAGTAAACAAATGAGCTTTTGTTTTGGAATAAACTTTGAATATAAATTGTAAGCCTATTTTTAAAATAAGGTACGTAAAATTCATTCTTGGCTAATATGATAATAATTTACATAACAAGATACACATTTTTACAAAGCTCGCAGAACCAATTTTCAATTGTCTGAACTTTGACTTTACAATTGTATTGTGCATTGGTGGTTTCGTCAAAGGAAAGGAAACGTAAAGTCAAATGGCAAAGTTTTATATTGTGTAAGGGCCTTGAGTACTGTGGGTCGTTGGAGCCTGGCGCGCAGTCCATTTGCGGAACTCTATTGTCCACAAACCACTCGAGAACAGACTGTGCTTTATGGCAGAGAGTACCGTCATGCTGAAACACGCAGCCATCATCTCCGAACTGGTCTTCTACCATACACACAGCTTGTTAAATTGTCCTTGTATCCTTTCGTTTTTAACGTGCTCCGTAGTATTACGAGACGACCAAGTCACTTCTATGATAAACACCACCACACTGTCTCCCCAACGTCGAATTTCACCGTAAGCAATACAGAGTGATTCTAAAATCACGGGACACACATTGAGGGGTGGTAGAGCTCACTAAAACAAACAATGATTGTATAGGAATATCCATATATTCTTATACAATAATTGTTTGTGCCTCAACGCGTCACTTCCGCCCATGTATTCCTATACAATAATTGTTTGTTTTAGTGAGCTCTACCACCCCTCAATGTTTGTCCCAAGATTTTAGAATCATCCTGTATACTAGCTGGCATGTAACGTTTACATGGCATTTGCTACACCCAAACCCTCCCATCGGACAGCCATTTGGTATAGTGTGATTGTCACTCCAAATAACTCGTCTTCGGTCGTCCAAATCGCAGTGACGGCGGCGGCGATTCACGTTCGCAGGCGGAATGTGCGATTTATGGGCAGGTGCCTGAGTTTTGAACCACAGTCTTCGTAACTCTTGGCGCGCATTCATGTTGCTAGCTGCGCAATTAGTGGCACTGCGGAATAACCGGATGATGGTGTCACGCGGTGAAATGCGCTGCTCACGTACCACCTTCTTCAATACTCGACGGTCCCTGTCGGCCAACACACGAGGACTGTGGTTTTGTCGTGATTGCGCCTTCCCGTTCCCATTTTACAATCACGTCCTCGACGGTCTACTTGGGCAACTTGAGAAAGACGGAAACGGCCCTAACGGATTGCTTGGTGATGTGGCGACCTATAACTACACTACGTTCGTGTTCACTGAGCTCCCTTGCTCCACTCGTTCTGCGTGTATCGCGTAGCACTGACCAACTTCGAGCCCTCTGCCTCCTTTTACAGCGGCAGTGGTGGTAGTAGTGACCTTCTAGGTGCAAGTTTACGTTTAGAGAGTGGTGCTCGGGTACACACAGGCTGTAAGGCAATTCGCGGATACGGACTGCACCACACAAATCTGTGAGCAAAACTAAGTAGAAAATAACCCCTGGTAAAAATGCATAAGACCCTTCGTTTACTAGAAAAACGACATATAAGGCACAGAAAACCTTGCAGCAAACATGTGGTATTATAATTACACAAAGGTGAGGTGATGTGGCAATGCTGCAACTAATGTGTCGGTTGTAAGGCACACGGCAAGGGAGGTGCATCCGGCAGCTAAGCTCCGTGCATGCTGCATGCACCCAACGTGCGGAAATGATGTGCATTGCTATGGGCGGAGCAAACTTCGAACACTTGTTATGACGTTCCGGCGTTTTGTATGCTAATGCTGTATGTATGCTGTGCTTAACGTAAAATAAAGTCATTTTATCTACTTTAATGTCGTTCTTCTCGTAAACTGAGAGCCTACGCTTCTTTATCAAATACTATTTTCTACTTAGTTTTGATGAAAGATTCGTGTAGTGCAGTCCGTATCCGCAAATTACCTGACATCCTGGATGATCGCACAGTGTATTGAAAATTTTCTGGTTATTTGAATTTGTCATTTCCGTTTCTCTTCCTTTGTCATATAAAAATTTAGTGTCGTATTTACGCATCGCAGAATTTGGTAGTTTTTGTTCAATTTTCATTTAGGCAAGCCTGTGATACACATGCACTGAGTTGAACTGCTTTAACCGTAACACAAAAACCACAGCGGCGAGTTTGTAGATGCTTTTGAAAACTGACGAAAATTATATTGCAAATTAAAATAAACGAAGAATTTTAGAAACATGACTTTTGTTTGAAACGTAAAAATGAAAGCGAGTTACGTTTGTCAAACGCAAAATATGAAGGCGGTATTAAAATTTTCTGCTACATTCATTACAGCACGTTCGCATCAACGTGAACGACTGCAGCAGTGAAACAATGGATGGGATCTATAACGATTTCTAAACAAAAATACATAGATAAGCTATCGAGAAAAAATAAGTCATAAAATTCTAAAACAAAAGTGATTAGATCAGTGTTCAAAAAATTACAAAACAAATAATAAAAATGTGTTTTTATAATAACTAACTGATATTTAAAATAATTTTTATAATATTATGTCATTTTTTTTATTTTTGTACAATGGGAGCTAGAAAAAAATAATGTTGCGCAAATGAGTAAAAAAAATTTATAAATAAAATAATTTTATTTTATATTACAGGTGATTGCCCGCGAAAAATCATTTTCTGAATACATGTTAAGAAAGTTTTTCAAATATTATAAAAACTGTTATCAACGAATTAAAAATAATGGAAAAGTTAAAAAAATTATTATAATATACCCAAAATGCAAAAATGTTTAATCTTTTAAAGTCTCCTTGTTATAAAATAATAATTACAGAAATATGATTTTATTATTATGATTCCGATTAATATATTTATAACATTACGATTATATTATTTTTATTATGATTTGAAATATTTAATAGTTGTAAATTATCAGTAAGGAATCGTATCAATTTTATTTTTAAAAGTAAAAAAAATGTCTCATTTTGCTGCTAACAAATTTTTAATTAATTTTTACTTAAAAATAGTATGTTTTCATTGATATTGAAATAAATAAATACAGGTTTTAAATGTTACCAAGTAAACTGTTTTTTTAAATACTAAAAGTTTATTGTCTTCCTTATAACTATTTTCTTGATTTAAAATTTTTTTTTAATGATTTATCATTAAACCTGCAAACATTTATTTTTATTTTTATTCTATGAATTCGTGCATAACATATCTATTTTTCTCCACTAAGAGATATTGTTAAATACTTTTTTATTTCTTTCCCAAATGTCATAAACATTATCTTTTGGGAAATCACATTTATAGAATTTGTCGATAATCGTGTTGTTTATCTTCATTTTTATTTTTACAGATAAAACTATAGGTATGTTGATAACAATCTAGTATTATTTCAATATCCAGTGTCCGTAATATTATAAAGAAAATTGTACAGCCGTTCGTTTGATAAGCATTATATTTATTTACACCAAAATTAATCGGTTTATTACATTTAATTTTAGTTATATATGTTGCAACCATATTTTTATTACATATTGTTGTAGATAAAATTTTTTTAAGAGGTAAATTTGTGAAATATTAAAATTAGTTTCAATCCGAAATATAAATAATGTTTTTTGAGATTATATAATAACAAGTATTGATTTCAAACTACAATATTTATAGTTTTAATTCATTAATTACATAAATGACATTATTTTCTAGCACAAGAAATCAAACTATTCTTTCGGATATTCCGATTTAACCTCTAAATTAATGTATAATACAATTAATCAACTTCTAAGTTTAAAATATAATTTTCCCAAAATTTGAATTAAATTCTTTACAATTTAATGATATAAATACTCCATAAGGTATATGCTAAATCATTTCCCATCCACAAAAGTTACTTTAATCAAAATAGTTAAGTCGTTTCACTACCCATTTTTACTAAGAGAGCACAAATGTTTGTTAATTGCTTTGCCTTGACCATGTATTCTGCAATCAGAGTACGGTAACCGCACTACTGTTTTGTATATTTTGCCAGTCATTATTTGACGTCCTTACCTTTATTATAAAGTTTTATTACGTTTATGTTATTTGACATTTTTCGCATAATCTTAAGAACTGAGGACAACTCAACGAAGCCTTTGATATGAGTTGTCATAAAAGAAAGCCATATTAAAATCACTCTTTGATTGTCTCCAATACATGACCAAAAATAACCAATTTCATCAGTGGAAATCAACCAGTTTAAAATTAGAGATTGAACATGCAGTCGGTTTATGATTACATTGATGATTAATGGCCCCATCCTCATATTAAATGAATATACTGTATCGCCTTCTTATTTTTGCATTCTGCACATACATGGGTAAACATGCATAAAATAACATACGATTTGCCACCAAAAACACTTCAGCCTTCACCCGCACACATCGGGGTCTATAATTTATATTGCAGTTTCTGGCAGTTTCTTTAAACCTCTCGAGTGATTTACCTTGTGTAAATGCATCCGATGATATTAGCAGTACGAATGAAATAGTTACAAACAATATATCCATTTCCACATTTTTATTTTAACAGAGTTACGTTAAAATACAGTAACTCAATGTGAACTCATTCAGTGTCCCAGAAAATATAGATACAAACTTTTCATGTTATCGTTTTCCTACAGGTAAATTTATCTTCGTAACCAACACAATGATTAACATCGCAGGCGTGGTGTCCATCGTCATATTCTATGTTCTTATACTGGGTGTTGGTATCTGGGCGGGCCGGAAGAAAGAAGCCGGAAATGACTCAGAAGAGGAAGTCATGTTGGCTGGAAGGAACATCGGTCTGTTTGTGGGCATATTCACTATGACAGGTGAGTAGAATACCATTTTACTATCAGTAATATTTTACTTGCTTGTAAAAATGCATGTGAAAAATTCTCATTAAGTAGCGGATTAATAGTACAATAATATAATAGGTGATTATGGTGTAATAACATTCTCAGATGTATAAATCTTTTAATTTATTTGTGAATCGTTTAAACCTTACAGGCAAAAAGTGCGTCATAGTCCTTCGATAGTACATGAAAGATAATAATTAACAATATATACATAAATCAAATGTACAACATATATACAAAGGCATGACAGTAAATAAGAGTACATAAACACTGATAGATTTTAGATCAGCAAAGAAACATCCACTTTTATCATTACACGACCACATAAGAATCCAGTCATATGTAGATGTATTAAACTTATCAGTTATAATAGTTTAAGCAAAAACAGGAAGGTTATTAAATTATGATTTGCCGAAAGAAGGTTGTAAAGTATTGAAATTTAAAAAGGCAAAACATTTACCTCATGTACGTTAATACTCTTCTCTTCAAATAAAAGCTATTAACATTATTCGTCAACGTTTCTTAACAAGAACTCATATCTTGTACAAGCACGCATTTAGGAGACTAGCTCGGGGTACAACTTAGTAGATGGACAAAGCTGAACTCTTTTGTTGATTATTGTTTTTTGATAAGGAACGGTGCTCATTGCCTTAAGAAACAACTGAAAAAAAAAACAGTATACAACTTTTATGCTGTTAGTCGGGGCTGTTTAAATGCATTCCAAACCAACAGTTTTTGAATTTGTTCCGTCGCATAGAGCCACCATGCTTTGGAACTAAAGTCTAAATGGGCCATTACTATAAGATAAGAAACAATTACCTGTGTTAATTTGAAAAATATTTGTATTTTATTTTTAGAAACCTGTTAAAAAGTTTATACTTTTTTTTTTTTTTGTAAGCTGTGAGTTTTATATGCACTCCAGTTTAAAGGCCATTGATTGTGATCTATCTCATCTCGACGCTGTGCTGTGTAACTAAATCGTGTGTTAAAATTTTTCTTTAAATTAAAACGTTACATTGAAAGGGATAACCCGGTTAATGTTCTCACGTATCTACTATTTCATAGTACACATTCAAATACTTAACAGTTAAAGTTTCATAAAAAAATAGATCCTGCACCTTTGAGCTTGCATACAGTGTAAGTAATGCGGGCAAATTGAGTGTTGTTGGAACCCGGCTTCTCGCTTGTAGGGAACTTGGCGTGCTGTCGTTGGCCGGCGGGTTTCCCCTGGCCACTTCCGTTCCCCCAACCTTTACCTTCCGACGTAGCTACGAAGCCCGTCGGCGCTGATAATCTCAGAAGATACATATAATCCATTCATCGTTACTTACAAATTTTCTGAAGACCTGCTTCCAAGCTATTCCTCCGCCTCTATAAACAAAGCTAAAACCAAGTTTAGAAAATTACGCCGAAGGGACAACGCACCGCATTCGAGCGCGCTCAGTTTAGTAATATTTTGCACAATAACTATTTCTTACCAGGCATTACCAACACATCTGTTTTTATTTATGTTAATTTTAAATTAAATATTATAATTTATAGATAAAATATTACTAAAAGTTTAATTTAACCAAAAATAAGATACTTTTAAGTTAACGGAAGTACAAAACGGTTGTGAAACGTGACATATTTAGGAAACAACCAAACACGTCTTACATGGGGTGATTTTTCATAGGTTTGATTCAAAAAGTAAGAAGATAGCGCGAATAGACTATACACATGTTTTTTTTTGCCTGCTCGACGCGTTAAAGCAGATACACTGACTGCACTGTGCGTGGGCCAGCAAGAAATATCAAGCTGTTAAAATTCACAGCAAATTAAATGTAATTTTAACGGAAATTTTAACATGATTTAGTAGATGATGTCGGTAATTATGAAAAAGTGAACAGATATGCATTCGTGAAATTTGAAATCTCTCCTTATTTTCTGTAGCGTGGTGTGTCGAGACGAACAACAAAGTTACACGAAACATTCTTACGCCGCTGTGACATAATGTCCGTGTGGCAGTACGGACATGCAGGACACTTAAAAGTACGCGCTGAACTATCGCGACAACACGGGGGAACTCGAAATATACGTGACTAAATACGTAACTATTAATTTAGATATGTGCGTGAAGCTGACGATCGTAGCGTATCTGGATACGCACCGTGTGACTGTGAAGTGAAGATGGAGCAGGGGCGGATCGTAATTTTTGGTGAAACAGGAGGGCCCGAGCAAATTCACCGACCGACGGCAACGTCCGCCATGTTTCCCATACGGGAAATTAGAGTTCTACCCCGTAAATAATGTATCCTGGCTCTCTGTTGAGGGAGCTGAACCGTATGATTACGTCACCAATATGTCCCCTTTGACGGCACACCACCTTGCAGTACTGGGTTCTAATCCTGGGTAATGCATAGGCGTGAATTTTGTATTTATTGTTGGCTGTTTAGATGCCGCAAGTGGTTGTTAATAGTTATAACAAAATATTACCTCCGTTACATTAATTTAGAAAAGTGGGAGGAGGAAGGAATTGACGAAAGAAAAAAAAGAAAGTGGGTTGATGTGTGGCAGTGAAACACCTCCATAACCAAAATATTTTATTTGTAGCACTGCTTTGTAAATTCCAACAAAATCGTAATAAGCAAGTTAACCAAAAGTTATATAGTAACCACGGACATTTCGTAGCTGGGAAAACGAAATTTACATAATTTTACAAAGATCATTGGACAATTTTATTTACCACTACTTTCTCGTAATTTCACGAATAGTTTTCTGACATGACACCGGCAAGGAAATGAAATCTCGGGCAGATGTACCATCTCTTTTTCGGATATGTAAAAGCCTTTCTTTCCCAGCATCCCAATGACTGGTGTTGTTAACGGCCTCGCCTTCTCTGACTACACAGCCTTCCCAGATCTACATTACGTCTGTATATCTGACAATTTATTTTCTATTTTTTCTCAGTTCTATGCATATCATAACACTGTTCAACTAAAGACAGACTTTATTATATTTCGTTATAAAATAATTTTACAAGAATAAATATTGAAGACATTCAAAGAACATTCAATTGGAAAATTTTTCACCACTCTGTCACAAAATTTCTCAAAAAAATTTAATGTTAAAAATTATTTAATATTTTGGATTACAAACATTTGAAAAATTTCTGTTTCAAACAACTTTACATTATTAATAATTTTTAGGTTTTGTAAATATAAAAATTAAAATTTTAATTAATTTTTTTAAGTATTTTTAAAAAATTTTTTTACGTTTTCTTAGGCAATTTTGTTGAAATTTTTGAATGTGTTAAAAATATTTATAAGTTTTATATATTAATATTTTATTTAATGCCTTTAGTTGAATGCCATTATTTATGGCCCATAACATGTTTAAAAAAAAAAAAAAATTGTCAAATAAGTAGGTGTCGCCAGGGTTGAAATGTAGGGTAGTGTAACAGGACAGTCTAATGAGCACATAGCTCTTCGGCACTTACGTCGCGTCCCGTGCTCGCGTGTAATACGACACTTCCTCCCTCAACTCTTTCCAATTAGTAGAGGAGGGCTGTGCGCCCCCGGAGACGCAATTATTCAGTCGACACCGTGCGCCTGGCCGCACACCTTCCACCCTTCACTGCTGTATCCGCCTCTTTGAACGTGGGAAATAGCCTGTTCCCGATCTGGGGATGGGTTATGCCGGTGAATTGCGTGCCATTATCGGTAAGTAGGTTTTGCGGATATCTCCACCTGGGGAATAAGTCGGTCTGCAGGACATTGGCAACATTTGTGGCTCGAACAGTTACTTTCATGTAACGAGTTCCATTGTTCCAGTTCCAAGTAAGTAACATGTTCCAGTAACGAATTTTTGTAACAGGTTACTGTGAGCTATTCCTCGCCTGCCCCGACGTTCCGGGATATAATAATTACGTCGTTCAAAGGCTCCGAAGCAAGGCAATCCCAGAAACGACATCCACGCAAGCGCACAGTTGCAAATCAAGACGTTCTAAAAAAATACTTTTACGTAAGCGCACAGTTACAGGCTGAGACGTACCAAAAAATAACTTTTACGCATGCGCAGTAGTCAAGCGTTGGTTTAAGTGAGGCAATCCAAGAAGTTCCAAAAATAACAGTATAAACGACGGAACGTGTTATTCATGTAACACGTTACCAAATTGTAACAGTTTATTATAACTGTTTCGTTAACGCCCATCTCTATTCTGGTCAGGAAATGCCTGTCTACAAATAACACGTAAGTATATAAGAAACACCCAACACTGTCCACGTATTAAAAAAAACTCTGTTAGCTTCATAATAAAAAAATTATAATAATAATAATGTAACCCCGTGGCAAACGTTTAAAAATGATTTTAGGAACAAGAAAAAATATTTTGTTTGTAAAACACATTTTTGGTTTCAAAAACAAGGAACTTTAGATGCCACAAATAAACTTTTACTTTCCGAAAGATAGTAATTAGGAAAACTGGAACTTTGATACGGAAATTAATTAAACGTGTTTCGTAATTTTTCTCCTTACATTGTGTATAAAAATGCAATGGCCTGGGTGACTTGTGAAGTGGACTACAAGGTAGGTTTAGGCTAAGGAGATCCAAGGCCTGAAGTTTCTATGGGATAATGTTATGTTCTAAGTTGCTCTCTTCGACACACACGATTTTCCCACTAGAGGTAACAAATAAACGAAAAAGGCTTTCACAGCAAAAAAATACGTATTCATGTATTACGGCGGCATGCAGCACGTTTCATTTAAAGAAAACGTTTTAAATAAGCCAAATATTGACCTGCGTGCTAACATAGGAGTAGATCCACATGTTAAAATAATTTGAATACAAAAGTATGGATTTGGAACATTTTTTGTTTTTATGGGTTTATACTGAAGTTTTGTTTGTGTCTGTGTGCAGCAACGTGGGTTGGAGGCGGCTACATCAATGGGACAGCGGAAGCCATCTACACATCAGGCCTGGTATGGTGCCAAGCGCCGTTCGGATATGCCCTCAGTTTGGTGTTTGGTGAGTTACAAACGCCACGTATACTAGTCACCCTAATATTAGAATTTCCCACCCAGTTATCACAAGCACGACACCCCAGCAAACCGTGGTCTAACTGCATGGTTATAATGTTACAAACTAAATTAAAAAATACCAAAACGTCTTGCCAGTTTTCCGTGCACGAATAAGAATCTAATGTGCTCCTTTTTCATTTCTACTCATCTAGATTACAGGTCTGAGCAATGAACATGTTAAGACTTCAGAGGATGAATGGCCAACTTTAAGGCGTGAAATATAAAATTTAGTAAGATACTAATAGCAATGGGGCACGGTGGTTTTCACTTCATAAAGAATGTAATGATTTACAGGCGGCCATCTTGTATTAATTTATTTCCCTTTGTAACAAATTCTTAAGATTAAATATCAAAAATTGAACCTTGGTGGGTATACACAAATGCGTTACAGAGTCTCTGAAACCAGAATGGACTGACTCTAGTCAGTATATACTCGTTTGAGATAAAAAAAACCCCATAAATAATGAGTTAATCGTGTTTATGGTTACATCTGTACCAAAAACAACAGGGGCAAAGCGGTGTGGACTTCAAAATAAGTTTTAAAATATTTCACACCCTTGACAGACCCGGTTTTTGAATATTTTGTCTAACAAAAAAGGTCATGGCGAAATACATAATTTCAAGATGGTGGGAACCGCTACACCTTAACCCTTTCATTCCCGCAGTGATTTATAGTTTCTGGTGTGCAAATTAGAAATTTTTTGATGCGTGCTGTACTTAAACTGGCAAAAAACGTCTTTCGTTATCACAACCAATAAGCTGTTTCCTTTGTGTTATGTTGAACCAGTCGTAACCTAAAGCAGTACGTGGTTTAAGAATCAGTTTTTCCTTTGGAAAAAACATCGGGAACTGAGCCTCGAGGAGTACAGTATCGCTCAAATATAAGCTTCGTGTGCAACATGTAGACGATTGTCTGCAGTAGGTATGGCTCGAATCTCTCCACTCCACTCCGCCGCAAGCATGCATTGTGTGTCTTCCGCAGGCGGCATCTTCTTCGCCAACAAGATGCGGAAGCAGGGCTACGTGACGATGCTGGACCCGTTGCAGGACACGTTCGGCGGCAGGATGGGAGGACTGCTCTTCCTGCCGGCCCTCTGCGGCGAGGTCTTCTGGGCGGCGGGCATCCTCGCCGCTCTAGGTCAGTACCAAGCTATAGTCTATTCCCGGTTTCCTCACACTTTTTAAATCAAACCTTTGAAAAATCACCCCATGTGCGATGTGCTCGGTTATTTACAAAATATGTAATTAACCATAATAATTTAATACTTCTGTTTACGTAAAAATATGTTATTTTTTTATTAAATGGAACCTTTTCATAAATTGTACCTATAAATTATAATCTTTATTGTATATAATTAATATGAATAAAAACAATGAGTACATATATGTGTTATCAATACCTAGTAAGAAATAGTTTTTATGTAAAATATTGTTAAACTGAGTGCGCTCGAATGCGGTGCGCTGCCCTTTACTTATGATTTATCTGGTTTATAAAAATGTAAACAGCTTCCAACTAGCTACACCATAAATAATTTTTGTTTTACATTATGGATAAAAATACACTTCAACATGTCCGAGTACGTGCATATTATCAGTAGTACCAACTAACTTTCGATAAAGCCAAATTTGATCACCAATCTCGAACTTGATCTTCTTCCGAGAAAATAGCACGGGTGTAGAGTACATACTAATTACAGCATTCTGATTAGCAACACCTTCATTTACAGGAATACTCTTCCAAGAAATTATGTCTCGCGGATCCACTTCAGACAAATCCGTAAATGTAGGTTGTTTTGCATTATGCTCCTTGCGAAAGAAACAAAATTCCAAAAGTCCACTACCGGCTTTAGCAATTATACATTGAAGACCAAAGCTATACAAAAATTAAAGAAGAATGTAACTGTCTTCTACACTCAACGCTTTAACACACCATGAAACATCTTCTTTATCAACATCAACATTAACAGTCAAAATATTACGATACACTTTCCTAGGATAATAGCTAGATGTGTCTTCTCTAATGACACGGAGCCAAGTGAATTCTGAAATGCTCGCGCTAAACTTATATAACAAACAACATATTAAAAAACTATTCAATGTATGTTTTCACTGCATTCGAGGCTCACGTGGGTAACCTTTGATGTAGCATTAATCTGTGATTTAAGTTATATATTTGCTATATATGTATTCTGCCACGACTCTTGGCTGAAGGAGTACATTCCATGACTTTATTTGGCTTCTCGTATCCTGAAGGATAATACTTAAAAATAAAAGGACTGACCTGCAAAAAACAGAAAGTCTTATTCGCGCAAACAGTATTCTCACCTCAAATTTTATCCACATTGGTTTTGATAGTGCTGTTGGCAAAACAGCTGCCCATTGTTGGAACACGGAGGGTGGTTTCTGCGAATCTCACATTCACACTCTCTCTCGTACTACCTCTACGGGCTGATCAAGCAACTCCGTGCATTTTTTTTTTTTAGATTCTAATAGTTTAATGTTGTTTTAAAGTCAAACTCTGATGATGACAAGTGGACAATACAAACGACAGTGAGAAAACCTCACGTAACACACGGCGATGGAATGCCCGAAGCGACTACACAGAATAATTATAGTGTGGTTTGCCACCGAGTTGAGCCATGCCCACCAGTCAACCAGTCCCTATCTCGATTAAAAAAAAAAAAAAAACTCTTTCAAGTGGCTACCAACTTAAGCATTACGCAAATAATATTACCTATTTTTTTTTAACTCGCAATGTACATAGCTGCAAGTGCTCAGTAATATTTTTACACTTCATGATACGTTTGTAATACGGGAGGGGATTTGTTTCAAACGTTGTTTTCAAAAGTGTTCATTGACACAAAGATGCACTGGGTTTACTGTGTGTTGGTTGCGTAATGCTTTATCGGCGTGCGACTTTCTTGTCCAGGCGCGACACTCAGCGTCATCATAGACATGGACCACAGAACCAGCGTCATCCTGAGCTCGTGCATAGCAGTGTTCTACACGCTGTTCGGAGGCCTGTACAGCGTCGCCTACACTGACGTCATACAGCTCTTCTGCATCTTCATCGGACTGGTGAGCGCTGTCCCGCTTCGACGCTCTTCAAACGCTTGCCGCCACGGCAGTTAGATGGCGCATCAGTGATAAAGAAAGCCCTTCTCCACTCTTTCAAACACAACACTATTCAACGCAACATTCTCCGATAATACTGACACGATAATTTTTTTAAAAATATTTATTAGTAATTTTTTTTTGTAAAATGTATATTTTAATTTTAAATTTTATTTTAAAAAAATACTAAACCTAAAAACGGGCAAGATTTATTCACGTGCTAGTAATTTAAGAAATGTCACGTAGAATAATTTTTGTTTGAAATGGTTATCTTTGAAATTATACGTCGATAAGGAATTTCTTTAAGGGGCCCCCGACTACTTGGAGCTTTTTTGCGCGTTTGAGGCCGAGAAGCGCAAGAGCTGTAAGGGCTACTCTGACGCGCGCTACAAGTGCGCCATAGCCGCTACGCGCAGGGCTCTGAACTGGCGTGCAGTGTTCTCGTTGTTCTGCGTGTGCCTATGGGACTTTAAGCGGTGACCTCTATAACTTTATTGTTGGATAGTCTGTAGCAAGGTTCGGTGCATGTCCCTAGAGTACCTCTGCGTGTATATAATGCGTATATTTTGAGATAAGGCGCTTTGAAAAATACGTTTTAACCATGTTGGAGTGATCTGAAATGATGCTTATAATTTGAGTGACGTCTTAAAAGTAATCGACAGGCATAGTCTGAAGTGTGTGTTCTTTTCGCAGATCAGCGCATTGGACGCACGTTCGAGCGCCAGGCAGGCGGGTCCCTTAACATCAATTCTCCATCTAAACTCTGTGGCTGCAGCGCCCTTATGGTAAATTTTTCCTTGCGAGAAGTTTGGTCAAATAAAGTTGGCAAATTGAGATGTCACTTAAACGTCTAAAACTCCCCCATATTTGTGTAAAAAAGTTGGATGGCTCCGTAGTTTCCACCAAACATGTTGTATATTAGACCTGTTCTAATCTTTTTTTAATNGTGTAAAAAAGTTGGATGGCTCCGTAGTTTCCACCAAACATGTTGTATATTAGACCTGTTCTAATCTTTTTTTAATGTTTGACGAGTTTAGCCAATTAGAACCATGCACACAAAAAACCTGTTATTTCCGACCCCAATAGACCTTGAAACGGTTACTAATAACCAGAAACGAAATAAGCTTATGATCGTAACTAATTTATGTTATATATACTCGTATCAGGACATGAATGCTGTTGAAAGCACACATCGAATCCATTCAAAGGAAATTATTTTCATCACGCAGCATATATGTATGGTAAATAACTTTATAATTTAGTNACACATCGAATCCATTCAAAGGAAATTATTTTCATCACGCAGCATATATGTATGGTAAATAACTTTATAATTTAGTTTAGAAGTGAAAATAAATCTTAAAACTCTCAATACTCGTACTTGTAATGGGCTAAATGGTGACTTCACAGAATTATCCGGGTTTGAGGTTTATGTAAAAATGAGATTAGGTCCGTCAAATAAAAAACTTTGATAGTGAGATAAATCCCCTAACACACCAAACAATCCTTGTTTTATATACGAATCCCATGTATGTAGTATTGGGATGGTTTTAATACTAAACGGCCCCTTTGATGTAAAAGCAGATAAATGCGGGAGATACCAAATAATTTCGTTTTAGAAAAGTTGGCGTGACTGCCCACGCTGTTCTAGCACTGAAATCGCGTACGCAAATTTAGACACGGCACAGACGCGATCCAACTTAGGGGCGTACGGAAACTGCGTAACTCCAGTTTACCTCCTTTTTCGTCTACGGCGTTGCCCTTCTGTTAATGTAACCCTGTACAGATTGTTCTCGGTACAGTGACCGCATGTTAAACCTCAGCTTAAGATCGGTTTTCCCCACTCATCTTGTATATTCCCGCCATATGTAACATTTATATTGCCATGGGTNAACCTCAGCTTAAGATCGGTTTTCCCCACTCATCTTGTATATTCCCGCCATATGTAACATTTATATTGCCATGGGTCTGGTGATGACTTTATTTATACGCAAGTCAAGTGAAAACGTAAAATAGTCAGGTAAATAAAAGTGTTACTAATACACTGAAGAGCCAAAAAAAACTGGTATAGGCGTGAGTATGTAAATAACAGAGGTATGGAACCAATCAGAGTAACGCGATGCGGTCGGCAGTTAGATAGGTTACTGCTGCTACAATGGCAGGTTATCAAGATTTAAGTGAGTTTGAACGTAGTGTTATAGTCGGCGCACGAGAGATGGGACATAGCATCTCCGAGGTAGCGATAACATTTGGATGTTCGCGTACGACCATTTCACGAGTGTACCGTGAGCATCGGGAATCCGATAAAATATCACCTCTTCGACATCGCTGCGGTCGGAAAAATATTGTGAAAGAACGGGACAAACGACGACTGACGAGAATCATTAAACGTGACAGACGTGCAACCCTTTCTCAAATTGGCGCAGATTGGATTTGTGGACTGCCCTGCATGATTCATTTTGTGAATTGCATCCTGCATACCTTCAGACATTAGTCGAGTCCATGCCAGGTCGTCTTGCGGCACTTCTGCGTGCTCGGGGGGCCCTACACGATATTAGGCAGGTGTGCCCTTTTTTTTTTGGCTCGTCAGTGTATAAGATTTCGTATCATAGTATGTATTAAGAAAAAGAACCAAAGTGATTTGCTATAAATTTAAACGTTACGCTCATAAGACAACGTAAATACTTGGAACTACATATTTTTACTTGACCTGCTGCCAACTTAAATAAAATCCTGTATGCCAGTGTGTACTGTAGCATATATGTAGTTACGGGCACCATTTTTTTTTATAAAAGGTTTATTTCAAAAGGACCTACTTTACCGTGAACATCCTGTAACTATGTTATCGTCGCAGTTACAGATCACTTTTTTTGTTTACCTTTCATGTTTTGCTTCGTGCTTGAGGAAGACACCCGTGTGTACTGGTGTTCACGCGTTTACGTGCATGCCTCGGCACAGTTAACGCTGCTACACAGGGCGTTAACTGTCGCCTTTGTCGCCTGCAACACGATCAGCGCATCCATTAGCAACGGGGAACCATCCCGTGACGACTTCCTCGCCGGCTCGGATACGGATACTCCGCTTCGTCCCTCCATTTACCGCGCGAAACATTTTAGGTTCTTTTGTGTTCTGTTTGGTTACATTCGCATTTCATTCTTTCATTTTCTCGTGCTGTATCCCTTACGATGTTGTTCATAATTGCTCTGTTATTTAGCAGTGAATCGAAACCACTAGTATGCTGTCTTGATTGTCTTTGATTTTCGTACCAAGCTCAAAAACACAGCCGCCATTTTGAATTTTTTTTATACGCGTCTCCTTCCACCCTCCTCTGTAACTTCTTTGACCTGTCCACTGCTGTTTTAACGTACATACTGCTGTGTTCATAGTAGCTGGTTCAATTTTTTTCTTTGGCCCGGCCTTTCGAGCGATACAGTCTAGGGGTCATGTGGTGGTTCTCCGAGTGTATTTTCATTGCTTCTATTAAATCAATGTTTTTCATTTCTCATTGTGTAATGGTGTGGTTCATCGAAAAAAATTTTTTTGTATCTATGATGTAGTTTAAAATCTGTTTTGGAATAGTGACAGTGCGTTTTTTTCCTGTCTTGCAAGCCCCCATAATTTAATTATGTTGATTACGTGTTAATATTTTTATAGTACCATTTTGCTTAGGGGATTAGAGTTTCCCTATCCAACCCAAAGTACCTTTGATCACGTGAAACCGAAATCTCCTTAAACTTAATTACGGCAACAGCATCGGGAATGCACTGCATTTTAATCAAAATTAAAAATTTCTAACTCTGAATTTTATATTTCATATTTTCTCATAAATTTAGTCGGATTTATTTTGTATTTATGTACGCTATGAAAATTTAAATTACATTTTTACAAGGCTGCCAGATTTGATATGTTTCTTATTAAAGAACCATTCCAATGATTAAAATATTCATTATTTTTATAACTCTATGTCGAGAGAACGCGTTAGTGTCCATGTTTTGGTACAACCATCAAAATAATTAGTAGGGAATACGTTAATTTTCTTAATTTATTTAATATGCTCTCCTTGCTTTTATACTGTTCACTCATCATACAAACTGACTGAAGCAGTAACGCTGACAATATCTTGAATAAAATCAGTTTCTATGTGACAGTTCGAACTCTCTGTTACGAACCTTAAATATACTTGTTAAAATAAGTATTTTGTGCATTCTCGCATTAAATAAGTTTTTCAACCGTTGGCGTAATCCTGCACACTATAAGATGAGAAATTAGCGAAGTGCAAATGTATTTAGTAAATAAAGAGCTTCCCTTCAAATCTCGTCGAATATTTTGATAATGTGAAATGCGTAATGTCATATGTTAAACATAACGGTAAAATAAACGTGTCCAAACTGTCGTGTAACCCGATGCATGAATGCTGTATCACTTTAAATGTTGCAGTCAGATAGACTGCTAGTTTACATTTCTACAAGTATTTCATTACTGAATTAAGTTTTTATCTCAGTTGAATTACGGTAATCTTAATACCGAACGAACATATACAAATGGAAATTTTTTTTAAGTTGTGTTGTATTTTAACGACCGGTGCAAACAGTAATCTCGTAATGTCCAACATGAATCAAACTCACGCTGTACTAAAACCATATTAGGCTTGTGAAAGTAGGCGAAGCATACGTCCTAAAATATTGGGTTCACATATTCAGCAGTTTGGATTACGCACAATAATTGTCAGAACACAGAGTTGGATAATCTGGCTTATACTAAACAGCTCCTAGTATTGTAAAGTGACCGTGTATACATTCTGTTACGCTTACTTAGCTCACTACTTGGAATTAAACGTGTTTGTACAAGTTTTTCATACGTGTTATCGATAGTAGCATTATTCTAAAAAAANAAATTAGGTTGCGGCTGGGAGTCACTTATGAAAAAGTGTAACGCTCGGTAACGTTACGATGAGTCACCGAACGAGAGAGAGGCCCGCCGAATGCCTTGCGTCTCTCTCCCACTCAACTATGATCGGTCTGCCGCGCGCGCAGCACTACGTTGTCACGTAAAATCTTCGCCCGTAAAACCGACTTTACAGGCAACCATTTTTTTAAGTTGTGTTGTATTTTAACGACCGGTGCAAACAGTAATCTCGTAATGTCCAACATGAATCAAACTCACGCTGTACTAAAACCATATTAGGCTTGTGAAAGTAGGCGAAGCATACGTCCTAAAATATTGGGTTCACATATTCAGCAGTTCGGATCACACACAATAATTGTCCGAACACAGAGTAGGATAATCTGGCTTATACTTAACAGCTCCTAGTATTGTAAAGTGACCGTGTATACATTCTGTTACGCTTACTTAGCTCACTACTTGGAATTAAACGTGTTTGTACAAGTTTTTCATACGTGTTATCGATAGTAGCATTATTCTAAAAAAAGAGTTCGAGTATCCTGCTATTAAGGAAACAATTAACATATCAATCAAATATATGCTTGAAATACCCTCTCCTCTTCCTCCAAAATGACAACAAAATGTTTCTTAATTTTTGAAGGCAATAGAACATAACGTGTTTACGGTATGTGAGTGAACTTGCGAACCATCAGTTGAATATTGGTGCAGCATTAGTAACTAACTTCTTAAATATTTTTTTCTTATTTTCGAAAGCTTAAAAAACTTTCAAATATAAATCTATGAATACAAATAAATGAATGACCAGTTATAGACGACGTAAGAGAAATAAAATATTTATGACATACAAATAACGTTCAATCAGTAGTCCGTTCCTCGAACTACGGGTCATGGTAATTCTAAGCAAGTAGGGGCCGCGGTGGTGTAGTGGTCAGACTACTCGCCTCCCATTTAGGCGAACCGGATTCGATCCCTGGTGGGGTCGCTCCCAGGATTTTTGCATGTGGGAATCGTACCGGACGATGCCGCTGGTCAGTGGGTTTTCTCGGAGGTCTCCCGTTTCAGCCACCCTTGCATTTCGGCGCTGCTCCAGTATCACCTCGCTTCACCATCATCGGCTCTCAAGACCACGATGTTAAGAGCCGCCCAAATCTCTTCACTCATGCATTCACTATAAGCAAGTATACAGTGAAGGTATGGTAACCACGGTGTTGAAATTACTTGGTTCCCGTTTTCCTTGACTGTACACGTCACGCCAGTCACAAACCACGACGGATATCGCAGCTGAAGGGCCAGTCGGTCCCTGGTTTCCAGTCTGCCGTCTATTTGCGGAACGGTTTTATCGATCCCATGGCTGCGAGCGTCACCGTCCCCGTGTGTTACAGTGGATGTGCATCCCCTTCGCCATGTACAACGAGAAGGTGGGCTCGTTATCGCCGGATGTCGTCGACTGGATAGGCACCGTCGAGAAGAAAGAGATCGCCTACTACATCGACTATGNCTCGTTATCGCCGGATGTCGTCGACTGGATAGGCACCGTCGAGAAGAAAGAGATCGCCTACTACATCGACTACGGACTGCTGCTCGTCTTCGGCGGTATTCCTTGGCAGGTTCGTGTCATTACAACTCATTACTCAACTAAACGATGTTGCAAAAAAAAAGGTAACTGAAAATTATTTTCGTGCATTGTGTTAAAAATAAAGCAATTTATGTGTTTATATGTATTATATGTTACAGTAGATGCTGTGTGACACCGGATACGCCACAGTACGCCATTCAGGAATGTGCATGGTGNAACCTCAGCTTAAGATCGGTTTTCCCCACTCATCTTGTATATTCCCGCCATATGTAACATTTATATTGCCATGGGCCTGGTGATGACTTTATTTATACGCAAGTCAAGTGAAAACGTAAAATTGTCAGGTAAATAAAAGTGTTACTAATACACTGAAGAGCCAAAAAAAAACTGGTATAGGCGTGAGTATGTAAATAACAGAGGTATGGAACGAATCAGAGTAACGCGATGCGGTCGGCAGTTAGATAGGTTACTGCTGCTACAATGGCAGGTTATCAAGATTTAAGTGAGTTTGAACGTAGTGTTATAGTCGGCGCACGAGAGATGGGACATAGCATCTCCGAGGTAGCGATAACATTTGGATGTTCGCGTACGACCATTTCACGAGTGTACCGTGAACATCGGGAATCCGATAAAATATCACCTCTTCGACATCGCTGCGGTCGGAAAAATATCGTGAAAGAACGGGACAAACGACGACTGACGAGAATCATTAAACGTGACAGACGTGCAACCCTTTCTCAAATTGGCGCAGATTGGATTTGTGGACTGCCCTGCAGGATTCATTTTGTGAATTGCATCCTGCATACCTTCAGACATTAGTCGAGTCCATGCCAGGTCGTCTTGCGGCACTTCTGCGTGCTCGGGGGGCCCTACACGATATTAGGCAAGTGTGCCCTTTTTTTTTTGGCTCGTCAGTGTATAAGATTTCGTATCATAGTATGTATTAAGAAAAAGAACCAAAGTGATTTGCTATAAATTTAAACGTTACGCTCATAAGACAACGTAAATACTTGGAACTACATATTTTTACTTGACCTGCTGCCAACTTAAATAAAATCCTGTATGCCAGTGTGTACTGTAGCATATATGTAGTTACGGGCACCATTTTTTTTTATAAAAGGTTTATTTCAAAAGGACCTACTTTACCGTGAACATCCTGTAACTATGTTATCGTCGCAGTTACAGATCACTTTTTTTGTTTACCTTTCATGTTTTGCTTCGTGCATGAGGAAGACACCCGTGTGTACTGGTGTTCACGCGTTTACGTGCATGCCTCGGCACAGTTAACGCTGCTACACAGGGCGTTAACTGTCGCCTTTGTCGCCTGCAACACGATCAGCGCATCCATTAGCAAGGGGAACCATCCCGTGACGACTTCCTCGCCGGCTCGGATACGGATACTCCGCTTCGTCCCTCCATTTCCCGCGCGAAACATTTTAGGTTCTTTTGTGTTCTGTTTGGTTACATTCGCATTTCATTCTTTCATTTTCTCGTGCTGTATCCCTTACGATGTTGTTCATAATTGCTCTGTTATTTAGCAGTGAATCGAAACCACTAGTATGCTGTCTTGATTGTCTTTGATTTTCGTACCAAGCTCAAAAACACAGCCGCCATTTTGAATTTTTTTTATACGCGTCTCCTTCCACCCTCCTCTGTAACTTCTTTGACCTGTCCACTGCTGTTTTAACGTACATACTGCTGTGTTCATAGTAGCTGGTTCAATTTTTTTCTTCGGCCCGGCCTTTCGAGCGATACAGTCTAGGGGTCATGTGGTGGTTCTCCGAGTGTATTTTCATTGCTTCTATTAAATCAATGTTTTTCATTTCTCATTGTGTAATGGTGTGGTTCATCGAAAACAATTTTTTGTATCTATGATGTAGTTTAAAATCTGTTTTGGAATAGTGACAGTGCGTTTTTTTCCTGTCTTGCAAGCCCNTTTTTTGTATCTATGATGTAGTTTAAAATCTGTTTTGGAATAGTGACAGTGCGTTTTTTTCCTGTCTTGCAAGCCCCCATAATTTAATTATGTTGATTACGTGTTAATATTTTTATAGTACCATTTTGCTTAGGGGATTAGAGTTTCCCTATCCAACCCAAAGTACCTTTGATCACGTGAAACCGAAATCTCCTTAAACTTAATTACGGCAACAGCATCGGGAATGCACTGCATTTTAATCAAAATTAAAAATTTCTAACTCTGAATTTTATATTTCATATTTTCTCATAAATTTAGTCGGATTTATTTTGTATTTATGTACGCTATGAAAATTTAAATTACATTTTTACAAGGCTGCCAGATTTGATATGTTTCTTATTAAAGAACCATTCCAATGATTAAAATATTCATTATTTTTATAACTCTATGTCGAGAGAACGCGTTAGTGTCCATGTTTTGGTACAACCATCAAAATAATTAGTAGGGAATACGTTAATTTTCTTAATTTATTTAATATGCTCTCCTTGCTTTTATACTGTTCACTCATCATACAAACTGACTGAAGCAGTAACGCTGACAATATCTTGAATAAAATCAGTTTCTATGTGACAGTTCGAACTCTCTGTTACGAACCTTAAATATACTTGTTAAAATAAGTATTTTGTGCATTCTCGCATTAAATAAGTTTTTCAACCGTTGGCGTAATCCTGCACACTATAAGATGAGAAATTAGCGAAGTGCAAATGTATTTAGTAAATAAAGAGCTTCCCTTCAAATCTCGTCGAATATTTTGATAATGTGAAATGCGTAATGTCATATGTTAAACATAACGGTAAAATAAACGTGTCCAAACTGTCGTGTAACCCGATGCATGAATGCTGTATCACTTTAAATGTTGCAGTCAGATAGACTANATAAACGTGTCCAAACTGTCGTGTAACCCGATGCATGAATGCTGTATCACTTTAAATGTTGCAGTCAGATAGACTACTAGTTTACATTTCTACAAGTATTTCATTACTGAATTAAGTTTTTATCTCAGTTGAATTACGGTAATCTTAATACCGAACGAACATATACAAATGGAAATTTTTTTTAAGTTGTGTTGTATTTTAACGACCGGTGCAAACAGTAATCTCGTAATGTCCAACATGAATCAAACTCACGCTGTACTAAAACCATATTAGGCTTGTGAAAGTAGGCGAAGCATACGTCCTAAAATATTGGGTTCACATATTCAGCAGTTTGGATTACGCACAATAATTGTCAGAACACAGAGTTGGATAATCTGGCTTATACTAAACAGCTCCTAGTATTGTAAAGTGACCGTGTATACATTCTGTTACGCTTACTTAGCTCACTACTTGGAATTAAACGTGTTTGTACAAGTTTTTCATACGTGTTATCGATAGTAGCATTATTCTAAAAAAAAAGTTTGAGTATCCTGCTATTAAGGAAACAATTAACATATCAATCAAATATATGCTTGAAATACCCTCTCCTCTTCCTCCAAAATGACAACAAAATGTTTCTTAATTTTTTAAGGCAATAGAACATAACGTGTTTACGGCATGCGAGTGAACTTGCGAACCATCAGTTGAATATTGGTGCAGCATTAGTAACTAACTTCTTAAATATTTTTTTCTTATTTTCGAAAGCTTAAAAAAACTTTCAAATATAAATCTATGAATACAAATAAATGAATGACCAGTTATAGACGACGTAAGAGAAATAAACTATTTATGACATACAAATCACGTTCAATCAGTAGTCCGTTCCTCGAACTACGGGTCATGGTAATTCTAAGCAAGTAGGGGCCGCGGTGGTGTAGTGGTCAGACTACTCGCCTCCCATCTAGGCGAACCGGGATTTTCGCATGTGGGAATCGTACCGGACGATGCCGCTGGTCAGCGGGTTTTCTCGGAGGTCTCCCGTTTCAGTCACCCTTGCATTCCGGCGCTGCTCCAGTATCACCTCGCTTCGCCATCATCGGCTCTCAAGACCACGATGTTAAGAGCCGCCCAAATCTCTTCACTCATGCATTCACTCTAAGCAAGTATACAGTGAAGGTATGGTAACCACGGTGTTGAAATTACTTGTTTCCCGTTTTCCTTGACTATACACGTCACGCCAGTCACAAACCATGACGGATATCGCAGCTAGAGGGCCAGTCGATCCCTGGTTTCCAGTCTGCCGTCTATTTGCGGAACGGTTTTATCGATCCCATGGCTGCGAGCGACACTGTCCCCGTGTGTTGCAGTGGATGTGCATCCCCTTCGCCATGTACAACGAGAAGGTGGGCTCGTTATCGCCGGATGTCGTCGACTGGATAGGCACCGTCGAGAAGAAAGAGATCGCCTACTACATCGACTACGGACTGCTGCTCGTCTTCGGCGGTATTCCTTGGCAGGTTCGTGTCATTACAACTCATTACTCAACTAAACGATGTTGCAAAAAAAAGGTAACTGAAAATTATTTTCGTGCATTGTGTTAAAAATAAAGCAATTTATGTGTTTGTATGTATTATATGTTACAGTAGATGCTGTGTGACACCGGATACGCCACAGTACGCCATTCAGGAATGTGCATGGTGNTATGTATTATATGTTACAGTAGATGCTGTGTGACACCGGATACGCCACAGTACGCCATTCAGGAATGTGCATGGTGCGTTAAACATTACGTCCGGAGCTATGGGACTGGAAGGACTAGAAGGACTGGCATCTGTAGCGACTGAGTTAATTTTTATTGAAAACGCTGCAATGAACTTCAATAAACGAAANGACTAGAAGGACTGGCATCTGTAGCGACTGAGTTAATTTTTATTGAAAACGCTGCAATGAACTTCAATAAACGAAAACTGACGTGTAATACGTTCTTTTTGAAGTGCAGAACCGACATAATGTCCCACGCACCATGCACGTTCCTGGATGCTGTACTGTGGCATGTCCGGTGTCGCACAGCATCTACTGTAACATATAATACGCATAAACATATAAATTGCTTTAACATAATACATAACTATAATTTTCAGTTACCTTTTTTTTTTTTGCAACATCCTGCCTGTACTTTTTACCTGAAATTTAAATTCATTGGTAACGGTATTTCATACGTCCACATTTCAGCAAAAAATTAATAAGCCTGGCGTATTTCAGAATTGAACTGGAGATGTTGCTGATTATATAAAGATGTGTTAAAATTGGACTTAAAAATATGGGCACTTTCTAAATGATAGTAATGTTACTTACATTAATTTACTACGAAATATATATCTTTAAATTACATTATTTCAAATACACAAAAACTCTTGCTGACGATCGTATACATGTAAGTAACACACACAGAATTTCACCAATTATTTCATATAATGCCAACGATTTTTTTTTGTTTGTAGAGGGTACTCAGTAGCAAGTGCCACACCGGAATAGGGATGTGCAGAAATGTTGCTCTGTTGCAGGTGTACTTCCAGCGAGTTTTGTCCAGCAAGACAGCAGGCAGAGCGCAGATACTTTCCTACGTGGCAGCTGCAGGGTGCATTCTGATGGCCATCCCGCCAGTCCTCATTGGAGCAATAGCCAAGGCGACACGTAAGTCTGTTTCCAAGTTATTACTTACTGTAATACGTTGTGATACTTAATCACCCCCTGCTGCTTACAGCCCCCTACCGTGCCGGAAAAGTAAAAGTCACCGTCTTACCCTCCTCTCCACCATTTATTCTCGTCCACTGCACTCCACTCTTCTTCCATCTTTACGCCTGTCATGCATGGTGTTCTTTTGGACCACTTTCGTAGGTGAGTTGGAGTCATCATTTTCCAGGACAGATTTTCCCTTCCCAATCTACAGCCTTGCTATTAGTATAAAATCAGTTAGTTCCTGCATTCCCGCTCTTTCTTGTACAACAACATTCATAATGCTGTTTTACCTTGTATGGGAAAAAATTATGACCTTGTACAACACTACTTGTTCCACATGTCAACGGCACTTCTTTTATTTCACACAAAATGTTTTGCGCACCTTCGAAATCAATTACATCTCCTCTTTCATCTCTTCCTTTTTTTGCCTCTTCCTTTCAAAATAAGTCCAAAATAATTGGAAATTTTAATACATTTAATTTATATTAATACAAACATTTCGTCCTAGCTTGCGACGTAGCGAACTATTGGAACTATGGGTCTACGTGCAAATTCATTGCTCCCAGAACTCATCATAATTTGTGTTGCGGAATTTTGTAAGTGAATTGCCATCGGCTATACTCCAGTGGAGACCACNCAGAACTCATCATAATTTGTGTTGCGGAATTTTGTAAGTGAATTGCCATCGGCTATACTCCAGTGGAGACCACAGTAGTTTATACGGTTAATGGAAACCACATAAACAGGAATGATAATGCAATGGACGCCACTGCCATCCCGGCTAGTAATCGAACCCGGGATCTTCGATCTACAAGTTAGGTATCCTGACAATGAAACAAAATGTTTCGNCCATCCCGGCTAGTAATCGAACCCGGGATCTTCGATCTACAAGTTAGGTATCCTGACAATGAAACAAAATGTTTCGACTTTCATACAGTATTTATTTTCCTTAGAGTATATTATTTTAAGAAGGATTTTTAAAAAATGACGGCTGCTTTTTTTTTAATATGTGATAAATACTATCCCTTATTTGAAAAGATATCGAACCCGTGTCACAGCGGTTTAGATTATATCACACTCATCGCTGGACCACCGAGTACCTAGAAACCTTGCTTCTTTCTGACAAAAGCACAGCTTCATCTGAAGTATAAATCCACCAATCCTTTTATCGGGGTTAGATCTCTTGGTATAATGGTTGTAGAGCAAGCTTGTTATAGGGCGCATCACAGTAACAGCTCTGCCAATAAAGTCGTGTCTTTACAAAGGCTTATCCTCCCCAGTAGAATTAAATGACTAACAATAATGTATTAGTAATATCGAGTTAGGGTTGGGTGTGTCCCACTTTATATCATCAGAAATACCGCATTAACACAACACATGTCTAACGACTCCTGAACTCCGGAAATTAAAAAACAAATGTTCATCCAACATGTACGTTGTTTTCACGTCATATGGTGTGCTCGAAACAGCATCTTGAAAAGACGCGGGGGTTTTTTCACGGGCTGGTCGTCGTGCCGAAACCAAAATGCCGGATACCCGTACAGTATGACAGGAATTATCTTTGCCTGCAGCACATTATAAGTAGAACACAACATGGTGCGACGGTGGTCTTGATAAGCGTGCTCAGTCAATGGCTGAGTACCTTTTGCTTTGGGGCGGTACTTGAGACCTAAAAGCATTAGTAGCAACAACAATAATAATAATATGCAAGATGTATGAATAGGTGCTTACAAGGGTGGGGTTAACATCCTTGGAGAGGATGTTAATTCGCAAAACTTGGCAAGGTCTGCCATAGCAGTACATACACACAATTTCATATTTCTTCGACTCATATTTAACTAATTTTTTAATCTCTAGTATACCATCTATGGGGTCCCATTCCTCTTCCTGGATGCGGGGTGAAAGGAGAGGAGGGACTTACGTACCGAGATTCTCATATGGCGAGAGTGGCGGATGCTGCCTTGGCGTGGGGTTTTTCGTCGAGGTACTCCCACATTATCCTCCTTCATTCGTCCACTGTTCTACCCCGCCTCATCTTTCACGTTATTCATTGTTCGGGGTGGCCTGCACTCTAAATGTGAATCGTGATTAGAACCAGCGTAATTACTCGCACTGAAACGTAGGACAATGAGCTGATATCTATTGGGGGATCAGCGGAATGCATTGAGGTTTACGTGCCAGGCCAATGTAATTCACTAAAGCGACTAAAATGATTAGCGAAATTTTACTGGTTCCAGTGGAACAGTTTTAACAAATATTCAGTCAGTGTCACTGATTTGGAGCAGTTAAAACAATTTCTATTTTAGAATGTGTTCCTCGGGAAGAGCAGCCAGTTACACTTAGCACTCGAGTCTTCTCATCCATGTTGTCTATACAAAATCTTTATAAAAAAAAACAGACTACTCGCAGTGTGTGATACAAGACAACGAATTTAACATCTTATGACAGAGAACAGATTTTCTGAAATGCGTTGCCTGGACGCTGTGGAGCGACAAAGTCCCGTGTTAACATTTCGGCTGGGATTATTGGTGACCATTTCGCTAGGTCGTATATACTTTCAGACTAAACGGTAGGCGATACCACATATTCTTGAAGGGATGTTTTGTCTACACTTCTGGATAAGGCGCCGCTATTGGTTTGACAGAAAATATGGCTGCAACACAACGAAGCTCCAGCACACTTGGAAAGAAATATGAGGGACGACCTGAACGTCACATGTCTAAATGGATGGATCGACAGATGTGGGTCTGCTCCTTGGGAGCCATGCTCACCAGATCTCACATTCCTCGACTATTTCATTTGAGGTAGGCCTCCTACTATGAATAATATGGTGTACGAGACTCAAGTTTCATCCGAGGAAGGTCTTATTGCATGAACCCACGCAATGGCTGAAGAACTTAACACACAACCAGGCACATTTGATCGTATGCGCTGATCTCTGCACCGCCGATTCAATCCTTGTAAATAAATTGGAGGTTGACAATTCACATCCGTTTTGTAATCCTTTATGGCATGCTCCTCTTGGGTTTGTGGAAGTATTTTGTTGATTAAATTTGTAGCTAACTGCACGTCATATGTCCGAAGAAGGTATAGGTTCCCTCTAGTAAAATGTTTACTTGGTTGTCTTGTATAACATACTGTATGTTATCGGCGTTAATTGGAACATTCTATATAGCATATTGGCGGTTTTTTCACACTTTTTGAATCAAACCTTTATAAAATTACCCCATATATGACGTGTTCAGTTGTTACCTAAATATGCCATGTATTACAATAGTTTTAAATGTTTGTGTTAACATAAAAGTATGTTATCCTTGGTGAAACTCAAAGCGTACTTATATTTTATCTATACATTGTAATATTTTATTTATAATTAATATTAATTAAACATGGGAAAAATGGATGTGTTGATAATGACTAGTAATAAATATCTATTCATCAAAATATGACTACACTGAGTGCGCACAAATACGATGAGCTGTCTTTTTGGTATAATTTTCTAGACTGGGGTAAGCTTTGTTTGCATCAGGCGGAGAAATATCCTGGAAGTAGAACTTGAGCAGGTCTTCAGAAAAGCTGGAAGTGTTCCCGTGAGTTGACTGCGTATTGTTCTGTGTGCGCAGCGTGGAACGAGACGGACTACAAAGGGCCCTACCCGCTGACGGAGCAGGAGACGAGCATGATCCTGCCGATGGTGCTGCAGTACCTCACGCCGGACTTCGTGTCCTTCTTCGGGCTGGGCGCCGTCTCGGCCGCCGTCATGTCCTCCGCCGACTCGAGCGTGCTGTCCGCCAGCTCCATGTTCGCCAGGAACGTCTACAAGCTCATTTTCCGACAGCGGGTGAGTCACCTTCGCCGTCGACAAAGAAAACATTATAATGAAATACTTCTTAACGCTAATAAAGTTTGTCGGGTTTTCGTGGCCGTTGTCTGCATGTTCTTGGCTTCTGGGTTGTAGCAGCGACCTATTTTATCATTGCGTTTCGGAAGTTGTCCCTACGTTTCGGAAGACATTGCAACCTCCGTCTTAAGGAAAAAGTAGTAGCAGTAGCAGTATCGCAGTAACTGTTACCTGGTAACAGTTACTGCTGCTACATTACCCTGAATGTCTTCCGAAACGTCGAAACAAAATACGACAGTAACGTGGATACATTCCAGAAGCCGGGAACATGCCTTACAGCTGTTCAAGAACCATATTTTATGGTTTCATGGCACGATATGGACGGTAACTTAATTAATACACCAACTTTTTGAAATTAAAAAATTACCTTCGTTGTGTTTTTTTTAACGTAAATTCAAGATTTTGAATTAAGTATAAAGATATTTTAACACAAAGTTTAGCTTCAAATAAAGTGTTTAGTGATGTTAAAAGAGTGGCACGTTGCAATTTCTTTGAAATATGAGTACTGGTTTACCTGAAGAGTTTGACTTCAAATTTTATCTGAAAGTTAAAACTGAATTACGAGGAAACGGCACGACAATTTCCCCAGAAATTTTCTTCCTGGCATTCAAATAAGATGAACAGTTATTTTGAGCTGTAGCCTAACGTATCACTTTTGTTCATTCTTTGGATTTGTACGAAAAAATGCTATTAATTTAATTCCTGTAACTCGTTGTACTCGTTTGTGAAAAACAGTTTTCTTTCAATTTCATGCATTTTTAACACGCTGTTATTTAATATCAAAACAAATAAGGATGTAATATGCTAAAATGCAGAAAATAATTAAAAACCCTCAAGGTAGATGGGGAATATAGTCCATGACTACGATATAACTGTAGCACTGGATATAAATTAACACTGTAAAAAGAACGAAGCTATTAGGGGATTTCTCCGAGTTTTTGGATCTCGTTTCATGTTCTTACTCATGATAGTAGTGTAATCGCACTCTTATGCTCGTGACGTCATCATGTGGCTAAATGTTACTCTATACACCGCTGCTTCCTTTCTAAGAGTAAAATATTTGCATAAATGGGTGTGCCAGGTATGCCTCAAATTTGTCAATAATTTACACCTGGACATTATTTCCAAAATAACGCAAGAACTATAAATTTTTAACATTTAACATGTAAGTAGCTTTTGTAACTTATAAAGCTATCAAAGCGACGGCTCACATACTACTGTGAGAAAAAAATTACCAACAGTACCACTGGCAAAACTTCGAGTGTTTTCTGCTGTTGCATTTTGGTGCGATATTGTTTAAATACACTGAAGAGCCAAAAAAACTGATACACCTGCCTGATATCGTGTAGGGCCCCCGCGAGCATGCAGAAGTGCCGCAAAACGATGTGGCATGGACACGACTAATGTCTGAAGGTATGCAGGAGGCAATTCACACCATGAATCCTGCAGGGCAGTTCACAAATCCATAGGAGTGCGAAGCGGTGGAGATCTCTTCTGAACAGCACGTTGCAACGCATCCCAGATATGCTCAATAATGTTCATGTCTGGTGATTTAGGNTCTTCTGAACAGCACGTTGCAACGCATCCCAGATATGCTCAATAATGTTCATGTCTGGTGATTTAGGTGGCCAATTGAAGTGTCTCAAGTCAGAAGAGTGTTCCTGGAGCCACTCAGTAGCAACTCTCAATGTGTAGAGTGTCGCATTGTCCTGCTGGAATTGTACACGTCCATCGGAATGCAAAATGGACATGAATGGGTGCAGGTGATCGGACAGTATGTTTACATATCTGTCACCTGTCAGAGTCGTTTCTACACGTACCAGGGGTCCCATTTAACGCGAACTGCACACGCTCCATACCATGACAGAGCCTCCACCGGCTTGAACAGTTCTCTGTTGACATGTAGGGTTCCATTGATTCATTAGGATGTCTCCATAACCGTACACGTCCATCCGCCCGATACAATTGGAAACGAGACTCGTCAGACCAGGCAACATGTTTCCAGTCATCAACAGTCCAATGGCGGTGTTGGCGGGTCCAGGCGAGGCGTAAAGCTTTGTGTCGTGCAGTCAATAACGGTACACGAGTGAGCCTTCGGCTACGAAAGCCCATACCAATGATGGTCCGTTGAATAGTTCGCACGCTGGCACTTGTTGATACCCCAGCATCGAAATCTGCGCCAATTTGAGAAAGGGTTGCACGTCTGTCACGTTTAATGATTCTCGTCAGTCGTCGTTTGTCCCGTTCGTTCACGATCTTTTTCCTGCCGCAGCGATGTCGATTATTTGACATTTTACCGGATTACCGATATTCACGATACACCCGTGAAATGGTCGTACGCGAAAATCCAAATTTTATCGCTACCTCGGAGATGCTATGTCCCATCTGTCGTGCACCGACTATAAAACCACGTTCAAACTCACTTAAATCTTGATAACCTGCCTTTGTAGCAGCAGTAACAGATCTAGCAACTTTGCCAGACGCTTGTTGTCTTGTATAGGCGCTGCCGACCGCATCGCGTTACTCTGATTGATTCCATTCCTCTGTTATTTGCATACGCAAGCCTATACCAATTTTTTGGCTCTCCAGTGTATAAACGGGACATTTTAGTATACGTGGATCATAAAAATTCATGAATACTGACTGTCATAATTAACCAATATGCATATATCTCTATGTTTTATGGCTCGTAATATAAGCTGTTCGCTTATGGTTTGTGAACTCTTCAGGGCGTCTATACATTCAACGATGCTATAATATAGATTTAAGGTAGATTGCTAAGTTAGCGTTTGGCAGTGTCTGGAAAAGCGTAAGTTAAAATAATTATTTAATTACATTTTTAGAGTTTATTATATTGTATTTGATTCTCACATTCTTTACGTTATCAAAAGCTAAGGTCTACAATATATAATTTTCATGCATTGTAAAAAGCAAAAAAAAGTGATTATACGGTCTGACCGGGGTTTTATTACATACTTTACAGTTTCACAGAAATATAGGTTACATATCCTTAAATCTCTCTGTCATGATTTTCATTGTATAGCGTAGTAAGAAAATTTATTTTGAAATGTCATAGTCAAATCATTCAGCATCAGTTCTCATATGTTGTTTTCAGGCATCAGAGATGGAAGTCATCTGGGTGATGAGAGTGTCCATTCTCATTGTCGGTGTCCTGTCTACAGTGATGGCGCTCACTATTCCATCTATATATGGATTATGGTAAGTAATTCACAATAACTAGCATGGAATAGAATGTTTAGTGTAGCAATTTGCATCTTCAGAAACATTCGTGATCCTTCAACAGGAAACTTTTGTGCTTATGATAGTTCTTGTAGGGGTAGAATCTAATCTATAAACATTGAAATCTTGGTTAAGGTAGTTACATCTTCAGGTACGCTTTTTGCAGTTACCAAAATGTTATGCTTTTTTGCTAAATGTATTTCACCAATATTATGACTTGGATGTAGATATTTTATTTCGATATCAGCAATACGTGGATATTGGGGACAGAAAGTTGATGCAACGACGAGTTCATAATTTTTTTATGTTCTAAACCATTTTATCGTGGAGAAACTATGTGGCAATAAACCTTATTATAGTCTAATATTTATGCAGATATGGAAGACTTAACTTCTTGGCTATGTTGTACGCTCTAAATTCGAATCAGTGGAAAATCACTGATTCGCAGTGAAATTAAACTACTCGAATCAGTGAAAATGGCTCCACTTAGTACAAAATCGTAAAAAAAACAGTTACCTTTGACATACGAATTTCTGTATTTTCATACATTCTTGTGCGCTCGCTCTATTAAGAGACATATCTGATCCACGGTAAAACACCCCCACCATCCCCCTCCAGAGTCGCACCACACTGTTATGTGAATTTAGCCGAATGAAAAGTTACATGCGAAACATGTGTATGTATATGTGCGACCTCTAACCCAGCAGGTGCCAATAGTATTCACTCTTTATGAACTACGCGAACTAAAACATAGTTTTATTCCCGAGATGCTATTCCACCATGCAGATTTATACCACAATACAAATTCCAGCAAAGACACGTGAATAAAGCTCTCATTCACCAGCCTTCAACCTCATCGAGACATATAAGGACTCCACAGGTGAGAAAAAAATAGAGCACATTGCAGCCAGTGCATTACGGAGGCCATGAAAGTTTAGAGTTATGTTAATCCCTTTCTCATGTAGAAAATTAATTCAATCTACAAATTTTTTGTAAATAAATTATGGCTTGAACTCCACCTTTTTTTTCGTATAAAAAGCAAATGTGAATTTTTTTATTCATTCCGATGAAACCAAAGATACTTTGTGATGCTATGAAACCAAGAACTAACAAAAATTGTACCTTCTCCACTTGTTCATACGTCAAACACACACACACAAACACAAATGCAAACACACCTACACACATGCCCATACGCGCACACAGAGAGTCCGAAATATCCCAATTGCAGGAGAGACTGATAGATGCATAAAAAAACTATTAAGACAAATTATAATTAAAGAAGTGCTCACGATTCCCATAACAGAAGTAAAAGAGAGACACGTGCAGTCGTAATCTGTGCTCGCACACACTTACAGCCGCGCTGCACATGGTGTTGAATTGGACTTTGGCCCTTGGCGCACTGACAGATATTCTGTACATTGTACGACATGTGTAAAAGATCAATCTCCTGTGCCTGATCCCTTGGGTATAACAGGAGTATCTTCCAGAGCAACAAACAGTGCGCACAGCGCCCAGAACTAGTATCATATTTCAGATCAGCAACAATGCCACATCAGACGTCGTATTTTTGCCACTTCAGGTGTTATGTACTCATGCTGTACACGCCGGCCAGTCCCATATTGTCTGCACCAGACAAGAATTATTAGCACCACCGTGCTTTAATTGGCTGCAGTTGAATGCAATCCAATAGAAAGAGATTACGCTCCTTTCAATCGCGGTGGGTGGGTGGGTGTGGTTACAATCTCACCTGTCAACAGCATCGTACAGAGTTGAATCTGCACGCGCCACCTTAAAGCTGTGTGATGGTCCTGTTAGCCTCGGTGATNCAGCAGCCTGTTTTATTTCTCACACACGCCAACTTTAACCCATAGGATAATAAACACAGATATCTGGACGCACAAGTCAACACCAGGGGAGACCTGTGTTCAAGGGGACTCGGGTTCGATTCTCGACTCGTTCGGCCCGAATTTATATTTTAAAAATCACTCTAGGCAAATGACTCGATGGTTTCTTGGTAGAGTCCTTACTTGTTCCCGTTTGCTCTAGCAACTAGTTCCGTCTCAAAATGGTATAAAATTTACTTTTATTATTATTTTAGGTTGCACACCACCTAGAAAATGAAAACTCACGCTAATAGTTTACGAGAATATTATACAGTCACTAATAAAATATATTTATAGGTGTTCAATATACACTGAAAAGCCAAAATACTACTTAATATCGTGCCCCCCCCCCCCCC
>NQII01001345.1:285578-326399 GCA_002778355.1 Clitarchus hookeri
AGAAGTGCCGCAAGACGACGTGGCATGGACTCGACTAATGCCTGAAGGTATGCAGGATGCAATTCACAAAATGAATCCTGCAGGGCAGTCCACAAATCCAATCTACGCCAATTTGAGAAAGGGTTGCACGTCTATAACGTTTAATGATTCTCGTCAGTCTTCGTTTGTCCCGTTCTTTCACGATCTTTTTCCAGCCGCAGCGATGTCGAAGATGTGATGTTTTACCGGATTCCCGATATTCACGGTACACTCGTGAAATGGTCGTACGCGAACATCCAAATGTTATCGCTACCTCGGAGATGCTATGTCCCATCTCTCGTGCGCCTACTATAACACCACGTTCTAACTCACTTAAATCTTGATAACCTGTCATTGTAGCAGCTGTAACCGATCTATACGCCGACCGCATCGCGTTAATCTGATTGGTTCCATACCTCTTTAAATTTGCTAACCACGCCTATACCAGTTTTTTTGGCTCTTCAGTGTAAGAGGAAGTGAGTTGCGCCATTTTCTCTAACATCGAATCCGCAGCATCGGGATTTCAGAATCACGAGCCATCCACGTTTCGAGGACGAAAAACATAAAAAATATTGCTACACGTAATGCAGGCAAATGTGTACGTATTAACTTTTAAAATAATTACTATATTGGGCGCTAAGATTTATTTGGTATCAGCAATTCCTGGCATTTTTCAGGCATATCGAGATAAAATTTTACATTTTACAGGTATTTAAAGCTACCATTTCGCACACGATTCGTTGTTGGCCAGTCTACATGTAATCAAGTGCTATAGCTGAAAACACACCATGGTTGGAGAAAATTCGTCTTACACTTTTCCTGACTGTTTGAAATAGTTTTGTTTCTACAGTAGTGTCCTAAAAGATCTGCTGCCGCGAATTTGTTCACAATATCATTCCCAATATCATTCAAATATGGCATTTCGAGTTTTTGGACCAGTTATTCACTATAGTAAGAATTTGCAGGTGATGTTAACTGTTCGGTGTTTGCTTGGAATAATTCCGTACATTTGTCAAACATCTCACCTTGCGTCAATATTTGACTGCCTGACAGGAATCGTCATCTCTGATTTTTTTAAAAATATGTCTCACAAAAAGCGTTAAATATAAATTTCCAATATTTTCTAAAAAATTAATGCCGTCTGGTTTATAAGGATTGTTGTGATTGTTCTCTCTCAGTTCCCAGAACCTTCATCGGACGTAAAAGTTACTGTGATGCCCTTGACTTCAGGAAGTTGACAGATTTAATGGTTCCGTATTCCGACAGGTGTTTTCCCAGCTCGAGACAAAGGAGATAGGAAACTTTTATCGTGACACCAACACGCCTATAAAACGCTCCGAAGTGTCTTCACGCAAGGCAATGAACATGACTGCTGTAATGCAGCGTTCATTTATGATCCCGTGATTTTACACCATATTTACGAATACAAATATTTTCCTCGTATAACTATCATAAAAATTATTTCTGGATCGTAACTTATTGTCCTACACATCTCACTACTTGAAAGTATCATCCGCTGTACAACTGAAATTTCTCCTTGAAGTTTAAAAACGAAGACTATATTTTATTCTGCTGATTAATTTGTACGTTAGTAATTTTGATGGCCATTGTAACGTAACCAAAATAATAAAACTATAATAAATAAATTCATCTGGTAAGAGTTTATTAAAAATAGAAGAAATTTAATGAAACATATTTTACTAAGAGTAACTTTCCTTTTGTTGTACGGAGGCAGCTCACATCAATAAAAGTTTTAAGGCCGGAAATTTTGAGAAATATCGTGATATCCCAGGATTTTAAAAGTAAGGAAAAGAAAGAAAGGGGTGAACCACGTAAAGAGCAAAAAATTAACACACGTTGGCCTGAAGGTAACCCATGCAATCTTCGCCCCAAAATTAATTTAATTAGTTTGTAAAAATGCGCGTGCAAGCATGAAATCTAAATTAGTTACGCTGGCCGCAGGAGCAAATTTAAAATGCAGCCGTGAACATTCGTACGCTACCAATTAGGGTCTCCTCTTTTCTATCTTAATGAGTTTGAGAAACGGCCATCTCCGTGCGATTTCGAAAAATAATAAACACGGATGAAACTACGTGCTAAAGGAAAATACCTGACTTAGCGGTACGAGGAAATGAGAACTTACGTAGTGTATTGTGTTCTCAGAATAATAAACACGTGTGAGTGTGTAGGGAAAGTTACTGAAAGTAATTTTCAAAAATTGGACATTCTCTATTAAGAAATAACCAGCTACCTGCCTCGGCCGTCACTATAATTTAAAATATGGTGTGTGGCAGTGCTGCCAATAGTAGCTGGCTACATGTAGCCTAATGTTAGGTCTTATAGTTTATAGCAAAATGGGTGTAGCCGAATGTCAAAACGGAGTCAAATTGAGGTTCATAACTTGTAAACTCCTATATTACATTTTTTTATTATTATTTTTTTTAATAAAATGCACCACTGACACTATAGCCTTTCAAATTAAAATGTTATCATCACTATGTATTTCTCAGGAAGAAGATGATCACTAGATGGTAACCGATATACTCGCAATGTTTTTAACCAGACTTAAATTTTTTCTTTGAGATGTCTTATTAACAATGAGTGTTAAGTATTTACGTTATCAACACGAGTTATTATTGCATTATGAACAGTATCGTGAAAGTTCTTTAAGTTCGAACAGTAGTTTAATTTTATTATTTGTAGCCGAATTTCTGTCAAATAATAGATCTTTTTAGGTTGGCAGCACTGGGGGGCCCTAACGAGAGTCGGTATTCATGAAGGTTAACATAGGAATATCATTACATCAGATAACCTTAATGATGTAATGGAAACACTGAAGACAATCTATAAGTTGTACCAAGGACCAAAATGTTTGAAACACATTTGAATGTTTGAAACCACAACAAATAGAAGATGCCAGTCAGCTTTCCCGTTAAAATATACACCTAAAAAAAAAGTTTGGAATTTTGTGAGATAAGGCAGTTTGGGTGGTAGGAGTTGTGCAGTTCTTGTGTGATCAACAGAGAGCGCACTAACGCATTGCACATACCTGGGATAAACTGTAAACATCAGTTTGCAATCGTCCACAACCTCCAGAAACACTTCCAGATCTCATAAGAGCTGCTCAGATGGAATGTCACCTTCGTACGGAGGGTGACATTATCACATTGATTACAACCATGCCACGTAGTGTTAGGGAGCTGTACAATGCACATGGAGGCCATAAACTATACAATGGTTCCGTTGGTAACGTCTAATTTATATGCTTACGTTACGTATACTCCATAGGTTCGTGCATTCTGCATGTATATTCCAAACTTATTGTGAGGTGTTTATATGCTGGTAGGGGCACTGTCATTTTTAAAAGTTTTATTAAGTTTTCAATTAATCGTGAAGAGCCTAACTAGATTACACACTTCTAGTTAATTTTGGAGCGAATTGATAAAAAAAATTGTTATTAACACTTGACGGGGTATTGCGAGGGTAATGACCACTAAAGTTAATGTTTAATGTTGTATACACATCAGAGTAGGAAATTGTGTATTGGTAACACATTTATATTTCTAATAATTCCACGGTTTCATTTGGATGGATCATGGATAAACTGACGCGGCTTATGGCAATACTAATTTTACACAGACAAAAAAAAAGTTTTGTTGAACCAAACGAAGTTTATTTGGCGCAATAAAATTAATAGTTTGTATGGGAGCAATGTAATATTTTGTTGTTGAAACCAAATTATTTTGTTGTTCTTATTTGGTTGCCCCACACAAAGTTTTTGTTGGTGCAACTAAAGATTTTTTTGACTCTACGCAAATTAAACAGTTTCTGTTAATATATAAAAAGTCAGAAGCCCGAACGAGAATCGAACCTAAATCATCTGAGCCCATTCGCTATACCTCAGCAATCTCAACTAAAGTGACTACTGACTACGTCGCAATGTTTTTAAAAACAAAGATTACCATTATTAAGCATCAATAAATGCACTAACAAACACTGTTACTATCCTAATTGTCACAAAAATTGCAAACAAGCACTCGAGCTGTATTTTAGTACGAAAGCAATCAAATGAGTGGCCAAAAAAAATTTGTACAGTTGGTTCAACAAAATATTTTATCGATAGCCTAATTTATTTTGGCCCAGCACAGGCGCTTTTGTTTATGCAAACGTATATTTGGTTAGATGAACAAAACTAGTTTTGTTGCTTTTCGAGGTTTGTATACACAACAAAATATTTTGTTGGGGTAACCAAATATATTTTTGAGTCAATAAAATAAATATTTTGTTGGCCGTTCTCTCATTAATGGCAGACGGATACAACATGAACAGCGTATAGTCTATTCAAGGTTACTCCCAACTTTTCTGAAGCCCTGATAGACTCCTACTTCCAGGATATTCCTCCGTCTCACGCAAATAAAGATTAACCAAGTCTAGAAGATTACACCAAAGGGACAGTGCACCGCATTCGTGCGCACTCAGTGTAATAATATTTTGCATAACAGTCATTTATTAATAGACAATGCCAACGCACCTATTTTTTTCCCTGTTTTATTCATATGAATTATAAATAACATATTACAATTTATAGACAAAATATAAGTAGAAGTTCAATTTAATAAAAAAGGGTATTTGTATGTTAACAAAAATATAAAACGCTTGTGATACATTGCATATTAAAAAAAAAAAAACCAAGCACGTTATACATGGGGTGAATATTCAAAGGTTTGTTATAAAAGCGTGAAGAAACCGCAAAAAAACCATACAGAATGTCTCAGAACGCGCGCATAAGGACCACACAACGTGAATACTGAGCAACATTGGAGACGAAAATGTTAGCGGCAAAATGTCGTACTACGACATTTTTCTTGGCAACACAGCACGGAGTTAGTCCCCTCTTGCGCTCTACTCATAACGTAATACCACTATTATGGCCATCACATTATGGGCGTGGGTTAAAATCCCAGCCAGTCCGAACATTTTAGCAACGTGTAGTTTACGTAACATGCATAAGAATACCAGGACGTGAAATAAAATATTCGAAACCCATTTATCGCGGTTAATGTCATGCTACGTGTTGCGTTTGGGCCCTGATCGGCGGTTGAAGTTGCATGTCTGGAAACATCTCATGGGAAGCGTGGTACACTTGTCGCGGTAGGACAGCAGTAGGTGTGCTGGTAAGATCACTTGAAACAGTTGTTACATTGCTATCGTTTGATACATTGGTTTCGCAATGTACCCTTGTCACGTCCCCTTTACAAATGTGGACGTGTGCACATTGGTATCAACTAAAACAGATACAATTACATTCCCACGTGTAATGTGCAGGTATCATTGTAGCGCAAGAGGGGACTAACGCCGTGCTGTGTTGCCACATTATGCACGAAAAATTTCATCGTACGACATTTTGGCACTAAAATGTTCGTCTTCATTTTCGCTCAGGATTCACGTGGTGTGGTTCTTACGTTCTCGTTCTGGGACATTCTGTATAACGAATTATAACGCGAAATGGTAGGGTTTTTGGCGATGGCCGAGTGAATGTTCGTGGACAGTGTGGAGAAGACGAAGGTGGGTGAAGCTCGTCCTGAGTGCGTGTGTGTTTTGTGGTTCCGCAGGTCGATGTGCTCGGACCTGGTGTACGTGATCCTGTTCCCGCAGCTGCTGATGGTGGTGCACTTCAAGCACCACTGCAACACATACGGCAGCCTCGCCGCCTACGTCGTCGCATTCTTCGTGAGGCTGTCGGGTGGCGAGTCCATGCTGGGGCTGCCCCCGACCATACACTACCCGGGCTGGGACGGCGAGAAGCAGCTCTTCCCCTTCCGCACCATGGCCATGCTGATGTCGCTCATCACGCTCGCCTCCGTGTCCTGGTTCACCAGGTACGCATACCCTGTTCATGGCGAAGTGAGCGCTTTTGAAAGCCCTCTCGTTTGACCAGGGCCACGCAGCGCGCCCCTGGTTAGCAACTCGGCTCCGACAATACAAACTCACAGAAGTCTATCTTCGCAAACTAACAGCCACCCTACTTTATCCCGCCCTAGTCCAATTAAAGGAATAATTATTTTTATCCTCCGCGACCGTCGCACAGGTATTCACAGTGCCCTTTCCGTTGTGCCCTTGTTCGCGGTGTCCTTCCAACTAGACCCTTCGTCTTTCGGGGTGTGGCCATGACTGCAAGACAACCCTGCTCAACCGCGATGCAGGCGCCCTTTTAAACATAATAAACCCGACCTAAGGCGAATAGTGCTTTCCCTGAGACGCACCATACTCTCCAACCGTCTTAGCTACTAACATGCACGCCGTAGGACCCACAGGACTGCGAAGGAGCTCACGTTGGCGTAACGGGATTTGGGGGCTCGTCAGGAAAAAAACCTCTCATTTGGAATAATAGTCAATACATATATCTTGTTTTAACCTTGGGCGTTAACTTCCGAGTGTGGTGGAATATACACGCTGTGTTTATTACTTATATGGCAATATTTATTTTAAAACGTGGTTAAAGAAAAAACATGCCTGAAGGGAAAAAGTAACTAGAGCCTCAAAATTGCTCATTTTTCCGTGAACATCATATACCAAGTCGCATTTAAGAACAGAGTTGCAACTCATTAGTACGAGAGAACTTTATCGTCAGTCATTTGTTTTCTGAAGTCAGCCGAAGCAGGTTATACGGTATTTCCAACATCTCCTGGCTTACCAGGTACCTACCAAGTCGCAGTAAATTATTTATTTCCAACGTGTTATGCTTAGTTTTGTCGTAAAGATTCTGGACTCATTTTCATTGCGTATATGTTGAATAAGTTTTGCCATTTTCATTTAAAATGTTAAAAGTGAGTATCTATAATGAAGTACTGCAGTACTAAAGAAGATACAGTATTTTAAATTTGTAAGAACGATTAAAGAATGTATATCGTGTGACTTAAAACATTGTATTTATTTAATTACTAGATATTTATGGCAAGTGTTTAATGACATTATTTTTAAATCTTTTCTGTACTAAGCTTTTGAACCCTAAATTCTACGCATGATCATGCGCGTACGGGGCAGTGTTATTATACAGTTGTATTGGAAAGCAGAACAGCTTTAATGTAGTACAACATTCCACAAATTATACGTTTGACAGAGCGCCACAATAATTTATCAGCAGCAATAATGACCAATAAACGATTTAACAACTGATCAACAGCATACAAGCTTTAAAACAAAAAGGAGAGGCAAATGCAGAAATACAATTCAGAGTTGCAAGGAGGGTTGATTAAAAAGGGAAGGGGGTGTGGAGAGTGACGTACGTGCACTTTGGTGCCGCTCTGCATAAATGTAACTCTGCTTACCACTCTGTACTGATGGTCACTCTGCGCAAGGGTAAGTGCAGCTCTGTACTGATGTCACTCTGCGCGAGTGTTGGGAGCCTCTAGCAGCGGAGGCAGTACTGACGGGTGAATGTTGCTTGTCCGCAGCTGGCTGTTCCACTCGGGCAAGCTGGCGCCGGGCTATGACATCTTCCAGTGCGTCGTGAACATCCCCGAGGACGAGGTGCGCGTGGGCGAGCCGGCCGAGCAGATGACGGCGATGCAGCCCAGCGCCATGCGCACGTACGGCGCTGCCACGCTCGTCGGCAAGGACGAGATGAACGGCCGCATAAACCCAGCGCTCGAGCCCGACGACGACATCGACCTCGCCGAGGTGCAGAAGCTGCGACGGCGCGGCGACGGCGGCGGTGGCGGCGGTGGGGGCGGCTCAGCGGCGCCGGACTCACGCGGTGCCGTCGGGAACACGGCGCTGTAAGCCGGAGCGGGGCTCCGCGCGTTTCCCTCCCTTCCTCCACGCGTCTATCTAAACAACTCCCAGACTTCTTCATTATAACACGCATTACTACTGGAGTACTGAAGACTTTTAGACTCTCTTAGGGTCAAGCCAGACTTCGATCACTCGTACGTTTATATATTTATTTCTCAATCATTTCCACAAATTATTTGACATGTCCTGGTTCATATGGCATGCAAGCTTCTCATTTGACTTGAATTTGCCTTGTCGAGGAAACTTGCACCTATCATGTGAGATCCAAGCATGATTAAAGCCAAATTTATCGAGATTGGCATCTACAGGTGGTTATCAAAATAATGGAAACTCCTGAACGAACATGATTTTTGCAGCTCGCGCCAGGCTGTGATTGCAGAAACAGGTAGTTCGAGGTGCTGGTCGAGTTCTGACGTCATTTGTATCGTATTATTGTGAGAATTTTCTTCAATTTTAGGCGATCCCGATCACTGAGGATTTGTTTTAGTCCACTATTATTCTTCGCTGATGACGTCTTGCCACTGGTTGTGTACACCGTCACCACCTTTGGACGCTGTTGCTCTCAATGCACCTAACACACTGGCAGTCTTCGGTACACTTGCTACAATTAACAGCGCTCTATCTGCCCTCGTTGCATGTCAGAAAATCTACCATTTTGCCTCACCTACGTCTGGCCGATTACACGCGCACGAATACGTACTACACCGCTTAGCGTACTACAGACCACCGTCCTTCACTGCAATAACAAACGACAGTCGCAGCTTACGAATGACCAGTGTTACCACATCACCGAAATGCTATGTTCTAGACCATACGTATTTCCATTTTTTAATATCCATCTGTGCTTGCTAATGGCAAACTTTAAGACGGCTTGAATTGCTACTGCAGCTTGACAAAGCAAGCTTTAAGAAAGTGTAACATATCAAACATGCTACAAGCTTTAAATTCGAGCTTGCTGGCTTGCGCAGAAAGTTGTCTGTACTGGCTTTACATCACAAGCTTGATTCAAGCCAATTTTGCTATCGGGGGGTGGAATTACTGCGAGGCAATAATAAGCACACAACAAAAAGCATGACCAACCATGGCCTCACACTATTGAAGTAAACAACCAGTAAACATATGACATCTGCTTCATTATACATACGACTGTATAGTTTACTGTACAGTTCAATGAATTTGCATATTTTTTTGTCCGTTCTCTAATTATTAGAAAAGTGGAACGGTCTGACATTATACGATGTCTTCTTTTCTCAGTTAGGTACAACAGTCATTGTCTAATACACATTACTTCTTTGAAATAGTACACTACTTTGCACGGTATTTGTTCGCGTAACGCACTTCCAGTAAGGTTCGTACAGCCGTTTTATACTTATTGCAAGTGTTTTTATATAAAGTTGATTACACTAATATGAAAAGCCGGGTTTATTTTGGACCTACAAAATTTCAGTCGGTGCCTTTTAAAGACATGTACAACATTTTGACATAATTTGCAATACCAAGCTTGAATCCACGCTCTTTATGTCTTAAAGGGACCGTTTTACTGGGCGCAACTACTTTTCAATGTACATGACAAAAATAATTGAACGTGTTTCCATTCCATTTACACGCGAAAAGAAATCACACTTAACGCTACAAATTTCAAGACACTTCGCGTGCTGCAAACGTTATTTTAAAATTCTTTAATAGAAGAAAAAAAAAACCTTTTGTACGTAGATGCTATGGGAGCATTTTATGCCCATGTTAGTGTTGCTTTTATCGCTCCCTTGTTCTTGTCCCTTCAACACAGTAACTATCCCGCGCAGACGGGTACCTTGAGGATCCCGATTGCCTGGATCAAGCATGCTCGTTTGAATCTTAGAAGCAAGTGAGTGATAAGGACTACACTGATACGCTCACAAATTGTCTCATTGCTGCATCTGTGTACCAATTCAGGTGGCGCTCGGCGAGCCGAATATTACAAACAATTCCCAGAGATACTAAAAAATCGTGGAACATTTTTTTAGCCCACATATCTTCGACGATATTCTAGCTAATTTATTATTTTATTATTGGATTATCAAATGTTTTACTCGGCTTGAGCTCTCAGACTAATCACAAACGTTCAGCTTTACAGTACCAGAATCCTCACTGGCCTAATGAAACGCGTTAGTAGCTTCGTACAAGGACGATAGCCAATGAAAGAAACCTCCAAGGAAACCGTGAATATTTCCCGCGATACGTCATTAGTCTCTAAGAATGGTAATAAAAATAACGTAATGCGCTTCGTCACTATACCAGTTTAAAATCGCTCTAAGGGAATTTACACACTTTCCGTTGACCTTGAAAGCACCAGTTTCCGTCACTTCCATAATGAAATTTGAGAAACAGGAGCTATTATCACTCGTTAAATATGTCTAAAATCTTAAAAAAAAAATTTTCTTCTTGATGTCAGGCATACATGGAACACCGAAATCAGGACGACTGAATCTGGAATCGAACCCATGCCTCTGGAATATGAATACAGTGGTTTACAACTCCACCATCTCGCTCGGTATTTCTCCAGGATGTAGTTTTAAAGTTCTACCCAACGCTTCATACCTCAGGATGGTGAATCTCTCAATTGATTCGCTGAAATGGTTGAATTGTCATTGCCTTCGTTATTTACCCCCTAAATCGGCCAGAGTAACACAATTTCTTAGTACAGTTCCACGGCCGCTTTCAATATTAACATCCAGACACCTCGATTGTAGAACATGTTTTGATTTACGCCCTGTGTCTTGGCAAACCTTAATACTAAAATTTCCACCTGTTCTGAAGGGAAACAGATAAATCCAGTATCCCGGGAATATTTTCCCTACAAGACGAGAAGCATTTATCACCTGTCGATGCCTGTTGGTTTCAATCGACAAACCCTCTCAAAGTCTTATTGGTACGATAATAGTGCTTCGATACTTTTCTAAACTTTGCTCCAAAGTTTACTAAATTACAACACGAATTTGTTCAGGTTAAAATCTAAAATCTAGAGCAAAAAAAAAACCTTAAAAAAAATGTTACGAGTTATTACTTTGGTCATGCTGCATAATTGAAGTAGTGCGTGCCACTACAATTATACTGCACACCATTAACTCCACTGGAGTCACTGACGGTGCATAAACTCTTAGCTAGTGAATCCCACAGAATTAAAGAAAAATATTATGTACATTTCCAGTGACTTGCATTGTTCTTATCTACAGGTTTTCAATTCAGACAATTTAGTCTCCAGTAAGCAGAAGCATAAAAAGTATTGTATCCGCGTGTTAACTCTTTAAAAACTGACTGCTTACACCGACTGCCTCGTGAGTCTGGCCTGGTGTGCTGTTTGTAATGTACGAGCGAATGAAATCTACTTGTCCCTGAAAGACTCTAAATATANAACTTTTTAATTTACTGATTCATTGAATGTTTTCTGATCACGCCAAGCGTATGTAAAACGGGAAGAGAATACGTATTGTATATCTGTAGTTATAGTTTAGAGATCCCTAGTGCATTTGGGTTTCCAAAAAAAATAAAACAAGATATTTTTTTCCTTGTCGAGAACTAAGCACGTAGTAATTTATTCCACGGGAAAAAAAACCTTTACTTTTTCTAGTAATTTTTCGGTCTATTCCGATAGTTATTTTTTTGTATGATTATCGTGCTTTTTTACGTCCTTGAATTTCAAAAATTGCGAGAAATGTGCAGGTAGTAAGTTTTTACAGAAATATTCTTTACAAATGAGTAAACCAGCTTAATAAATGTTATAAATGTAACTACGTAATTGGGTTTAAAATTTTTTTTTACAAATCCGCAATAATTTAAGATGCGTACATAAAATGATAGACAAATACAGTGTTCGGTCATTTATCGCAGTAACTTCGTATTATATGACGTAATTTTGTGGAAAACTTGTGCACTAGAAGCAAACTTTGCGCATGACCTGTGTGGATGATCACGGGAAGATTTTTATGTTCGCACAGTTTATTTCAAATATTTAATGGAGTCAAAGAAATAATGTTTGCTCTTACAATATGCGTATTTCGTTAAATATTTACTTTCTGGCGTTATTTTTTTTATTTCTTTGTGTAAATTCGAAACTTACGCCACCAAAGTAAGTAAGTTCACAATTGATCTATATCACACCGACACAAGAAGAGCGATGGACATATGGGTATGGAAATGCGCGTGCTATCTCGCTTCGGATAGTCATTTATAGACGACCAACCTAGATAACTGTCGATCAGCTGTTAGATTAATACCTATTATATAGTGTGTCAGAGAGGCCTTCTTTTCAATACTTGGCAGTACTGAGTCCACAGTGGAAAATGGTGTACAACCAATGGTCTGCGGTTTGAGCACGTTGTGGCTTCTTTTCCTAGCTGGGACTGAATTCAGTGAGGCTTGATATAATTACAGCTAAGTTCTATTTCACCAAAATGTTCTTGGTGCAGATTGACGTTGCAGTGATTGCAAACAAAACTCGAGTCAATCACACACGGCCACGTTACAAAGTAAGATATAATAAAATTAAATTGTGTTGTTGTTTGCAAAGTTAGCCAATACATTTGTGACATTTGTTGGGTGTTCTTGAAATCGCGAAAACGTGGAAAACCGGTTAGTCTTTTAGATAGGATACTCGATATTTGGCATAATATTAATTTTAGTTTTAAAAGTTTACTGAATAAAGTATACATTTTCAATGTTTTTTTAAATAAAAATAAATTTCTTACAAAAAGTAATATAACAATTTTGGTTTCTTTTAACAATATCTTGACTGTATCTGCCAAAGAGTCGAAGAAGGAAGCTCTGACGTCTAATCGCGTATTTTATAAATGTTTTCCAAAACCGCTAAAATACATAAGTGGACTGATATAAGATGTTTGTAAATGTAATTTAAATTATTTGTGCCACTTAGACCTGAGGACACGCTTTATTGTCTCGAGTGTGTGTACATATCACTATTGTATAGAAAAGTACGCCTTGTTTATAGTAACCACTGAAACAGGTGGCAGAGCAATACCTACCACAATAGGTGGACGTTCGTGTTAAGATTTAAGTGGAAAGTGATGTCAGAATTTATTAATGAAGTAGTCCATACAGAAGAGAACATATCAAATACTGATTTGTAACTGTGCTTTCACAATCGATACTGCTTATATAGTTTTGATAAGTGTACAAGATAATATAAAACATGCATTTTATATAGCCCAGGGGTGAAAACTATATTGAGAAGTTTGAGATCTAAAACCTCAAAGAAAATAAGTCTGGATAAAACATGGAACCATTTGTATTATTAACGAAATTTTTAAAATGTCTAAATGTTAACTGTTACATAGGACGAAAGGGGGTTGGAAGACTTATAAATATAATTATTTGTATCTTAAGTATAATGACCGTGACTTCAATAGTGAAAATAGCGTTACTCCTAAATCGTGCGATGAAAACGGTAGCCAACTAAGTTATTAGTTTTTGTAGAAGATTAATTTTTTAAAGTACGTTTATCGCGACATATTCATATTTGTCAGCGCAGATGATCCAAAATATGATTACACATGATCACGTTTCCCCAGCACTTCAAATATTTTATATTTTACTATGTTTGCTATTATAAACCTTTGTAATAATATAAGTTAAGCGTAAATAAGTAAAAAAATAATGTTCAGCTATTTTCACTTTTCTCTTGAAAATATCTTTACAAATTATCAGCTTCTTCGAATTATTTCAGGGGGAAAAATGGTGTAGGAGAAAACATGTTTTTAAATGTGTTTATAAAATTATTTTCATGCCACGGCACTCCTAATTTTTTAAATTTCCTTGCAAACTCTTTTTTAGTGAGAATCTGAAGTTATTCGTATATACAACATTTGTAAATAAACTCTAAATTATTTACTTTATTTAAATTTGTGTTTTTAAGCTAATTGAAGTGCACAGTGGGGAAACAAGCAAAACAAATCATTAATATATATATATTTTAAATAATCATACATGTTATTTTCAAGATCTTCAGTTACTTTACAAACATTTAAAGAATCGCATGGTTTCTAACAAAAACTCACCTAAGACTTCTATGTACAGAATTTTGGATTGGTAAATTTTTAACAAATTAATTATGTTAGGAATTATTTTTATATTTTGTTTCTTATGCAGAATGTTGCAAAATAATGGCAACTGAAAATTATTGGTGTATTATGTTAAAAAATAAAGCAATGTACATTATATGTTCCAGTAGATGCTGTGTGATACCGGGAATGTCACAGTACGCCATCCAGGAACGTGCGTGGTGCGTGGAACATTACGACCGGAGCTATGGGACTGAAAGGACTGGAAGGAATGGTGGACCTTCACTGGCATCTGCAGTAACTTGAGTTAATTTTACTGACAGATCTGAAATGAACTTCAAAATAAGAACGCTGACGTTTAAAACGTCCTTTTTGAAGTGCAGAACTGGCGTATTGTTCCACGCACCATGCACATTCCTGGTTGGTGTACTGTGGCGTCTCCATTGTCGCACAGCATCTACCGTAACAAATAATACACATAAACATATCAATTGCTTTAACATAATACACCAATAATTTTCAGTTACGGTTTAATTGCAACATCCTGTATTTCCTTAGAAAAAGTCCACTTAATTTGAGAAAAATGTGGAGAAATTCCCTGATGTATTGAACGCCATCTACACTGCGTCTGTTAATTTTAGAAACTCACTGGATGTTATCAGATATATCGAACGTCATGCTATTACATACATATCAAGCATTAAAGCCTACTAAAAATTACATATCAAAGCTGTAAAATTTTAATGTTGTTTCTTAAAGCCATATCAATCGATAAATTTACGCGTGGTAATAAAATGGTGAAAATATACCGTTGTGAATATTTATAAATGTTGATTTTTGGTGTTGTTGGTAAGCGATGTAGAATTGTTGAAAATAATAATTTTTAGTGTTGTTTATTTTATTAAGTATTTACATGTGTAGTTGGCATACATTATGGTGGTTATTACTGTGTAGTAGTGTAAATGTTTTAAAATCGAGGAGAATTAAACTTAAGAAAAATGTATTCCGGGCACTTGAGGAAATTATTTTTAAAATATTATATAATATGATTATACCTAACGTGTACATGTTTTAAAAAGTTTTTTAATATTCTGAGTTATGTATAAGAATCTGGTGGATAACTAACTCACTTTGTATTTTTACCTTAATTGATACTTAATGTTGTTGTTGTAAAACTGTTATAATTTACGGAATATTAATGACGAGTCATGCATGCATATATTATAAAATGAAATTTACTTGTATGCTCCATATTGAAACTGACCTGACTCTAGCATTTATTACATGTTCGAAGACTCCACACGCCTCCCGTGTTACTATTTTTCTTACAATTTTCGAAACATATTTCATAACAAAAAAAGTTGATGTTTTGATGTTTCGCAATGGTGTTATTTCCTAACAGTTAACTAATGACGTGAAAACCATTTTGTGTGCATATGTTGATGTTATGGCAGTTCAGAATGCAAGAAATGGTACTAAATTTTTTTATAAACGTAGATTATTAAGTCTGATTTAACTTTGTTATACTGAAACAATGATTTTGGTAAAAATTTCACGAGAAAAAAATTTGACTTCAGGAAATTAATTACCTTTAAAATTGTTTAATCTTATTTTGTTTTTGGTTTTTTTTTTAACATAAACTAATTATTTATGAAGATGTGTTCAAATATTTTAATATGCTCGCAATAAAATGGATTTTAATCATACACGTATATTTTTAATAATAATTGTAATTAATGTTCTCTAAAAAATTACTCAAAATATTTGTGTGCAGTATTACAAATTTTTTATACTTTTTAATAACTGTTACATGAGAGTTTTTTATTCTGTGATCTTAGGAAAAGATCTGTGCACACGCCTGTTCTCCTCATTTAGGGAGCCGATCCTCTTATTGACTGAATTAGTTCACAAAATAGTCGCGCGTAACATATATAATAATCTGGCTTCTAAACAGAGAATGTGTTGCTTTTACTAAGAAAGTATATCATAATTACATATATTAATAACTACTAACCTTGGAAAAAAATCATTAAAAACTAGATAAACAATTACCGTACTTTTGATGACTTTTTTGATTCGTTTACTTTGGAAAAAAAATCATAATAATAGATAAACAATTACCGTACTTTTGATGACTTTTTTGATTCGTTTACTTTGGAAAAAAAATCATAATAATAGATAAACAATCACCGTACTTTTGATGACTTTTTTGATTCGTTTACTTTGGAAAAAAAATCATAATAATAGATAAACAATCACCGTACTTTTGATGACTTTTTTGATTCGTTTACTTTGAATTACGTACGTTATGTTGAACACATTTTAATGACAAAAATACACAATGCCTATACAAATTTTAATGCCAACAATGAGGTAGTAATTATGTAAACGTTTACATTTGCCAACAAGTAAAGGCTATGAAATGTTGTAGTATGATAGAAGCAAACGGGAGAGATTACAATGTGTGTCTGCCTGTATTTATTATGATTGGCTGAGAAAATATATAATATGCCACGTCAGTTTGCTCGTACTGCTACAGCATTCTGCTGAACTAATCAGTCAATAAAGTGAATTAGCTTCTTAAGCTAGCGTTACGAACTGTCCTCATACTAGCATTATTTCTACCAACATGTGTATTCCGACTTCAATTGATTGTACGTCTTTGCTATAGTCAAAGGAAATTCTCTGAGAAATTAATTCAATAATCATTCACGTCTTAATGTTGTATATGTGACACTGGTAGTGTCCGAGAGTAAACTATTGTTAGGTGATTTGTAAATCGCAAGGCAGTATTACTTATTACTTGTGAATGTCTCAGAAACGTTACGTGTCAAATTACTCTGCTTTTCTTGAACTGCAAGAGATGAAAATATATAATTAAAATTAAAAAGTCGTAAATGTATTTATCCCCCACAGCGCTTGAAACCTTTTCTCCAGTGTTTCGTTAAAACAGATTTATAGTTTAAAGTCGTTACTTTTTATTTACTTTGTAAACATACATGATTTAAATTCCATGAATACCATTTAAAATATGAAAACTCTGGGTTATTTATTGAAAATTATAAATATTTTGCTGTCCGTAGACATTAACAAATAAGCCAGTGATTAGGAAAAATTTATTAACACATTCCTAGTCACATGTATTAGACAAACTTTAAATTTAACGTTTACGTTGTCAAATACATGATGAAATATTCTAATTTTAGGAGTTCCTTGTAATTCTAAGGTAAAGCGTTAAATCGATTTGTAAAATTGCCTGTTAAGTACCGTAGGAATATTTAAAGTATCCTCTTAGTGAAAATGTGTTGTTTATACACGAAATCAAATAAAACTGGTAACGTGACGACGTAAACGACAAAATATTGGTACNAGTGAAAATGTGTTGTTTATACACGAAATCAAATAAAACTGGTAACGTGACGACGTAAACGACAAAATATTGGTACACATATATGCGCAAATAATTTGTAACATTTTCTTTTATAGTTACTGAGAGAAAAATAAATGTGTAATTGTTATGCNCACATATATGCGCAAATAATTTGTAACATTTTCTTTTATAGTTACTGAGAGAAAAATAAATGTGTAATTGTTATGCTGTATGTAAATCAAAGTAATGATAGTTTCTTTAAGTTGATACAACTGAGGAGCATATTTTGCATTATGAAAGTAGTAAGAGTTTGCATTGCATTGAGGAAACATATCAGAGTGTAGGAAAGTACAGCATAAAATTTAGATATGTATCAAAACCAAACAACACGTGACTTTGAAGTGTGGTGTAAAAATTTGTGTAATAACTGTATTGTGTTGAATTTAAAAAAAAAAAAGAGATTAGATATTTACTGTTGTTGAAACTAGGTTTTTCATTACTGGCCTCTTAATACCAAATACCGAAACAACTTTGTCCCGCTGAGACGGCTCTTACCCCTCTAGTTACCGCACACTAACTTCCTTTCGTGACGAGGTTGTGAACTTACGTTCGAATGGTTACTGCGCAAACACACGTGGTGAACTAACAAGATAACTTATAGATATTACTAATTAGTCTACTTCGTTCTACACTTACATACCCAATAGTGGTGTAACAACTAGTGGTCAAGGGAGGATAGTTATACACTTCTCCTCCCTAAATATAGCAAAGAGCGGCAGAATGAAAGTAAATGGGCACCCATACTTTTGTTTTGTTCATCGAGATGCGTTTTGTATATTGTATACACTCTGTAGCGAATTTTTGTAACGTATAATTTTTATACACACTAGCTTTTGGGTTATTGCTCTCAATATTTTATGGAGCATGTAGTTTAAGTTTTTAGAAGCAAAGGTTTTTTTTGGAGGGGCGCCCAAAAGCTTGCCCCTTTCTAAGCTAAGAAGTTATTTCGCCATTGATACTCAAGAAATTTTGATGAGGTTCTCAAAAGTTGAGCATTAAATTGTGTTTTAAGAAACTCTGGTCTACCTGGAGCTTTTTCCGCGTTTCGGGCTGAGAAGCGCGGGGGCGATAAGAGCGACACTGCCACGCGCGTCAAGTGCGCTGTCGCCGCTAAGCGCAAGGCTCTGAACTGGCGTGCAGTGTTCTCATCACACTGCGTGTACCTATGGGACTTTCAGCGGTGACCCTATTATTTGATTGGTGGAAAGTCTACAGGAAGTTTCAATGCAGCGCCCTTGAGTAGTTTGGTATGTATATGATGCGTATATTTTGAGCTACATCACATTGAAAAAACCAGTTTTGGAGAACTTTTAAATAGTATTTCTAACATGCGTGATGTTTTTAAAGTCCTCAACAGTCCTCGTCTGAAGTGTGTGTTATTTTCGTAGAACAGCACATTAGACGCACGTTTGATAGTTTCGTGGAAAAACGTNGTCCTCGTCTGAAGTGTGTGTTATTTTCGTAGAACAGCACATTAGACGCACGTTTGATAGTTTCGTGGAAAAACGTGTATTTCAAAGACACCGCAAGGCAGTTCAAGCGTCTTAAAACGGAGTTTCTCACCAAATTTGATGGGACTTGATGCAGTAATCTTTAAAACATACATAACCGTATTTTTAATTGCTGCTTTTNGTCCTCGTCTGAAGTGTGTGTTATTTTCGTAGAACAGCACATTAGACGCACGTTTGATAGTTTCGTGGAAAAACGCGTATTTCAAAGACACTGCAACGCAGTTCAAGCGTCAGGCAGCGAGAGCATTAAAACGGAATNCAACGCAGTTCAAGCGTCAGGCAGCGAGAGCATTAAAACGGAATTTCTCACCAAATTTGATGGGACTTGATGCAGTAATCTTTAAAACATACATAACCGTATTTTTAATTGCTGCTTTTCAAAATGGCGGACGATTTAAGTTATTTCTCGGCAAACTTAGTGTACACAGTTAGCAGATACTTTTAAGTACACCAAGTTTGATTTAAATATGTGTAATTGTTCCAAAGACATGACGTAACGCTTGTAATAAGAAGCCCACCATTTTGAAAATAAGTGGTTTATTTAGTTTATTTTAGATGTCCTTCAGTAGTACTTCTTGAATACAAATTATTATTTGACTTGGTTGACAAGTTACTCAGGTATGCAATTCAAGCTTCATTTTGACGTGACAACGTCTTAAATTAGGTTGCGGCTGGGAGTCACTTATGAAAAAGTGTAACGCTCGGTAACGTTACGATGAGTCACCGAACGAGAGAGAGGCCCGCCGAATGCCTTGCGTCTCTCTCCCACTCAACTATGATCGGTCTGCCGCGCGCGCAGCACTACGTTGTCACGTAAAATCTTCGCCCGTAAAACCGACTTTACAGGCAACCATTTTTTTCAGGTATCTTACAAAAATAGCTGACTGAATAGGTTGTCAGATAGTTAATTTAGTGCTCACAATAAGTAGTTACTGACAAGTTCAGTTCAAATTTGATTAACGATAAATGAAATACGGCATGTACAAAGTCAAATGAAACCAAAATTTTGAAAATAAATGACTTACGCATTAGAATTCCCTTATTTCAGGTCAACTACTTAGTAATAGTTTTATGCCAAACTTGTTGGGATTGATTTCCTGATATATGACATGAAAACCTTTTTTCTTCAGGTGGCTTTATTTTATAGTACGGCGAATAAAAGAGCGTACAAACTAGTTCCGTTAATGTTTTGCAAGAGGTACTGATAACACACAAAATTTGGTTGAAATAAGTCTGACGGTTCTGCAGAAATTATACAAAATACAAAAATATTTACACGAAAGCCATTTAAAAAAAAAGTGTTTACACTTAAAATCATGAGAATTTTATGTAAAATACCATAGCACAATTTTCTTACCAAATTTGGAGCGGAGTGGAGAGATTTGGGCGGCTCTTAAGAGGGGTGGGGGAAACGGGAGATCCCCGAGAAAATCTGCTGACCAGTGGCATAGTCCAGCATGATTCCCACGTGCGAAAATTAGGGAATGACTCCACTGTGAATCGATCCAGGTTCGCCTTGGTGGGAGACGAGTAGTCTTGTCACTACACCACCGCGGCCCCAAATTTGGAGCGATTTGATGGAGTAATTCTATAGAGAAATTTCAGAGCTCTCTTCAGACAGGAATAATCTTTATTAGCGTGCCATAAAAAATATTGGGTCAACGCGGTAAGTTACTTTCAGACGAGTCGCCGATGCAGCACGTCAGTTGAGAACCTTGCGCGTAAAGGCGATGAGGCAAGTGGTGAGAGAGTAAGAATCGACCTTCGGGCTCACGCGATTCAAGGACTCGAACGCGCAAAATATCTGCAGCCAGGCGGAATCCTCAAGGTGGATCCATACGTCGTAGATCACACCGTCCAGACATAGCGAGCCGAGTGGCTTTCATTGGCAGCGATTCACACGTCACCAGAGTTTCCGCTTCTTTATTTCCGCTCACATACTTTCGAACCCTTCATGGTTTTCCTCAACAACTTCCCAAAGTGAGTTTTCGTTCCTTTAAAATTAATTTACGTTATGATGTGGTTGAGTTTTTACCTCACTGTTTTTCATTTTTCTCCGTGTTCCTGTAGTGTTTTCTTCTGCACACAAAGATTATCCTTCCGTCACGTGATTCGTAAACCTTAATCTGAAAACATCGTCTTTGATAGCAAGTATTATTGTCAACTCGGTCGCCGCGTTGAGATTAGGGTAGTATCGGCGATTGTCTGAGGGTGAGAAATTGAAATTTTTCTAATTTTTTCCAATGCAGGCCATGCGGATAATGCAGTTGATTGCTGCTTGTGCCATCAGTGTTCTCTGGTAGGCGTGACATACGGGCGTGTGATTCCACCTTTAGTGAGTGAGTGAAGAGCGTGAAGCGAGTTGAGTATGGAGCAGCGCCGGAATGAAGGGGCGGAGGAAACGAGAGATCCCCGATAAAACCCGCCAACCAATCTCATCATCCGGCACGATTCTCACATAGGGAAATCCGGAAGCGACCCCACCGGGAATCGAGCCCGGTTCGCCTAAGTAAGAGGGAAGTCTAACCACACCACCAACGTTGTCTCTTCACCGACAGTCTTAGCTACAGGAAAGGTAAGTATACAGAAGCGAAACAGCGTGATTGTTACTTTGATGAGAGCATATCCAATCGTATATATTTTACACGAGGTTTTGGAACGGGCCTTCGGTCTGATTGGCTACTGAGTGCTGATAAAGATTCCCTATTGGCTGGNATTTTACACGAGGTTTTGGAACGGGCCTTCGGTCTGATTGGCTACTGAGTGCTGATAAAGATTCCCTATTGGCTGGGTTTCTAGCTGCCAAGTAAATAACCAGGCCCTGATAAGACGAGCGGTGTTGCAACGTGTTTGTATATTGGCGCCATTTTGCTAGCATGTGCGGATATAATTCGCGGAAAAAGCGGCAGTTTATTTTCTGTATCCTTAATTATTATGTGGTTTCAGCGTTTCTTTTACAAGAATGGAGAATACTTATTTTTATGACTTAAAGGAACTATTTTTGTGGCATCTGTCTTTGTGGGTTCTCTAATTTCCACTGAAAATAATAGTATTGTGGGTTGGTTTTGAAGGCTATTCACGGTAAACTGAGCAATTTCGAAAGCTCTACTTAAGATCTTCTTGTATGCACATAATGTATTATTTCACCATAAGTGAAATTAACATTACCATGGGCCTGATCACTTTATTTATACGTCAGTCAAGTGAAACTGTTAAATTATTAGGAAAGCAAATATTTTAAAAAAATTGCCGGATCTTACATTAAAAACACAGAAAGCAAAATAAATAAGTTCCATGTTCAGAAATTATTACCTAACAATTTTAATTCAACGTTAAGACATGAAAATACATTCCCTCCGTCGTTACCAACTTTACTGAGCGTATGCCAGTCAGCGTGCCCGTTAAAATATAAGCAGATACAGGCAGTAACATTTTTCAAAGGTTGATTTCAAAAGTGCTTAATTTATTGTGACCAGCGTACACTTTTTTTCTACCTTCAGTGTCATTGCTTTCTGATGCAACCGCTACATTTTAATCCTTCCGGGCATGGTGGTATGTATTGCAGTGGAATATACCGTATACCGTACACAGTAGAAAACGTAATCCAATAAAGGAAGTCCATTACGTGGTGGGAGACATGAGTCGTTATTTAGAGTGTATGCAGTGGTCGCACTGCAACAAATACAGTTCTTAACAGAAATTTGTTCGTTGCAACGCTTAAAATTACATTTTTTTTTAATGCCTTGTTAGTGGTCTCAGATTTCACTGGTCGTTAATTCCAGGAAGGTCCGATAGTGCCGATACAGCTGACGTATACTGGCGAACACTCGCAGTCTCTTTTTTTTATAGGTGGGCTTATGGGTAGCTTTCTGTTCCATGCTAGATTGATAACTCATAGGGAATATCTGTTGATCTCACTAACTCATTCAGACCTGGTGTGCAAAATTGTGTACATAACGCACATGAAGGTTATATTTGGCACGTATTTCACACTGTGAGGCTAACTAAGTGCTCGGTGATCTTTCCCGTGCGTAATTCGTAAACCGTTCTACTGCTCTACGTTATGACTAGTTCACATAGCTGTCAGAGAACACATAATTAATTAGTTATGATAACGAGACAAGTTCTGCGTCAGCTTAAGTACAGCACTTATAAAAAAAATTCTTGTTTAAAACATTAGATTACAAAAATTAATGTGTGCCTGTAGAGGGTTAATATGAATATCCCCAGATATCCTTTGCTTGAGTACGATTCCAATCTGCCACGTTTCATTTAAGGATACGAAGAATGAAGAATTCCTTTGAAAATGTACGTTTGGAATTTGGATAAAGCTATTTAAAGCGCCCCATAGGCGGGAGTCTTTAAATGGTACTCTGTTTCGCAAATCATGCAGAATTGATTAAGGTAGATATAGGCACAAGCTTTAAATCGATAATGTATAAAAACCATTTTAAAAAAACACCTGTGTCACCACGAGGCTGAATCCTGAATCGCATTATGTACATCATCTGATTTGATGTGAACTAAATTTATCCACATACGCGGGGAACTGGCTGTTTCATTACGATTTTGAAGTCAGATGTGTGCGCGTAGTGAAGACACGGGACAATTCTCACTCGCTAGCCACGTGTATTTACCGGATATTCATAAAAATCGCCGACGAACTCCGTCGAGTAAGTCCTCACATGTATATAAACGAACAGTTTATACGTGGTATTTATCCTATCTCGCTTCGTAAGGATGGCATACGCCTGTAAATGTGGAGATCAGCGTTATGTTTGTTGCGAATAGCAGATTTATTGCGGTACCACGCGCGCGCACGCACACACACACAGTAGGGAGGCGTCGCTCTCACCTCCAATGCGATTGGATACACCTGGGTGGCAACCACCATTTTTCCCATAACATTTTACTTGTGTTAAGGGTTAATTCTACTCATGTTAGGAACAAAACGAAATTGTTATTTAAGAGTTTGGCATAGGGAAAATTCCCGTCACTAGGCAGGCGCTAGTGTTCCATGAGGTCACTATTAATTAAAATTTTAAGCTACGTGAATAATAAAAGAGGAAGATTTCCCTTATTTAAGTAGTTGTTTTATATTTGGTTTCTAATTATTTGGTTTTTAACGTAGAAAATAGAAAAAAATCCGGTAAACATGCAATACTAGCCCTTACCTAGTAGCGAAAATTTTTAGTTGCCAAACTAACAGCATTGAGCTTCCCTTCTTGAGTAGAACAAACCTTACTTATGTACACCTGGCATTAATTTTCTGCACATATGTATGTCCATTTAATGGTGCACTACACGTATAGACCGTTCACGGTTACTTCCTACTTTTCTGAAACCCTGCTTAAGTTCTACTTCCCGGATATTCCTTCGCCTCGTGCAAACAAAGCTTAATCAACTCAAGAAAATTACACCAAAGGGATATCGCAACGCATTCTTGCGCACTCAGTGTAATGCTATTTTGCATAAGAATTTCTTACTAGCCAATGCCAACACACCTATTTTCTCACTCTTTTCATTCCTGTTAATTATAAATGAAATATTATAATATACGAATGAAATAAAGTTTAAAGTTCTATTTAATTAAATATAAGGTGTTTTTACGTCAACACAAGTATAAAACACTGGTAATAAATGAGGCATTTAGAAAATAATCTAACTTTACAATTGAATATTTTGAGATAGACCACCAATAGTCGTAATTGTATATATCAGGTGCCACGACGCCTGTACGTCCGGGCGCTCGATCCTGCGTATACTGCTTCATCCGCGTTACTGACAGCGCGAGCCGCATTTTGCCCGCACATTGACGGGCAGCTCGCTCCACCAGCTACTGGTGTGCGCTTCTGTCACTTGACCTACGTTAGGACGTCACAGCAGTTGATCGGTCTCAGCTGCGACTGCTTGATGAATTTCCGAGAAATGTGGGGCTTCAGGCGAGTCATATTCAAGAAGCAACAAGCTAAGCCACATGGCCACATGCGAATGTTTTCAGGTGCGTGGTAGACTGGCAGATAATTGAGCAGTTAGAAATCCCTGCTTAGCTTTTTTTTTTTAAATTTTTAAACCATGTGCAATTAATAACTTAGCTATTGACGTACCGAGTGCCTGATTTAGTGAAAGTGAGAAATTATTATAAACTAGCTTACTCGGCCACGCGTTGCTGTGGCATAAAATATTTTGGTTCTATTCATTTCTATGAAATTAATTGAAAGAAGTATATGTGTATATATATATAAAGGTATATGTATATATATGTAAAAAAAAACATTGAGAACAACAAACTGAAATATTCAAACGGACAGCTGTCAACAAAGGCGCTTCTTGGCGCGAAAGCATGGTAAAAATGAGCTTTTTGCAGATTTTAGTACCTTTGCAGGTAATACAGATAAAAAATTAAAGGTGTACAAACACTCGTGGGAACAAAAGGAAGGTTTACAAAAAAAAACAGAATGCACCTGTAATGCGTGACAGTTAAAATCATCCAATCTCGAAAGTGGATCTGAGTTCTAGTGTTTTGGAATACAAATAGTCCTGAATTATTTTCGTGAAAAATAGGTGGTCCTACGTATAACTAAGTACTCCATTATATATTTAAATATAACTCTGTGACTTCACTTACAAGAAATTTTTGAAACGCTGATTAAAAAAACTGTTAAATATGATTTTAACAAACCCGGAGAGACGGCACGTGGTAATTGAAGTTAGTTGTGGTGTAGGACGGCCTAAAGCCTGAGTAAAAACTTTGTGACGTAGGCCTTTCGGGCAACATATTTAAACAGAAAAAATAATGTTGGAATCTCCTATTAGTGCATGACTAGCCCGGAGGCATCTTCTTCTGGTGTTAAGACCTATACTTCAAATGTTTTATAATTATTTAGGACTATTTTAATAATATCATGATGTTTGTTTCCAAATTTTTTTATTATTCCACTTAATGAAAGAGACCGTTATAAAAACAATTTCCACATGGATATTGTTATAATATTCGTGAATGTATTTTGTTAAACAAGTAATAGCGATGCCATAAAATTGCTAATGTTAACTATTACTTTAGCATTAGTGTACTGAAATTTATTATACGTCTATTTTGTACACGATGCAAAAATTCAGTTTAAGTACAAGTGCACCACTAACTACAAAAGAAACAGCCAATTCTCTTTTCCTCTTTACACAACAAAGGTAGTCCTTCCGACAAGATTCAGTTTGTCTTATTACTGACTGTATCATAAAAGTTTTTGAAACAAAGTTTCTTTCCCTAATCGTAATATTCCAGTTTTAACAAATATACCCAGAATTAATTGATAATAAAAATCAATATGCTTTTACGTGTCGATACTNGTAATATTCCAGTTTTAACAAATATACCCAGAATTAATTGATAATAAAAATCAATATGCTTTTACGTGTCGATACTATTTATATTCAGTAGATGTTGGACTCAAAATATAGAAAAAGTAATTTTAATATATATATAAATAAAAAGGCATTATATTATAAAGTAATGATTTTCTATACATATCGAACCTTGATATCGCTGCGGGAAAATATACACTACATGCATGCAAAATCCATGTCGATAATAAACATCTGGACATTTATGAAAAAATTAATCTATTCACAAATCGTTAGAATTTGTGTACAAAATTGTTCCTAATAAGGCAGAAAAAAANATTTATGAAAAAATTAATCTATTCACAAATCGTTAGAATTTGTGTACAAAATTGTTCCTAATAAGGCAGAAAAAAATCATTCAGTATCATCAATACTGTGATTATTTAAGTTTATTATGCAAAGGAAATTATTTTTATGATTTAAAACTTATAGGACGTCCCTTTGGTAGTTTAGGGGGTATGGAATATGGTGAATTATATTTTACTATCTTTTGAAGAAGATTACAGATCTCCTCATATTGATAGTTGTTTGTAAATAATAAATTTATCTTTATTTTAAAAAAGTATTATCATACTCTCACAAACATAATGTATAACGAATTCTGAGGAAGTAAAAAATAAATATATTTTTTAAGGAATTTATTTTTATTCAACGTAACTATAAAATAAGTACAAAACTTCTTCCAGAAAATTTTTTTCTGAATACATAAAAATAATATGCAACTGTAATATATAATGTTTTATAAAAACATTATTTGATTGTACAATTAGTGATATGCCAAAGACACTCATTAAAAATATATTACAAATTATTATAAAGACCTATATTAAAATTATAAAGAAATATACACACAAGGAGTTAACAGCCATAAAATATTATCACACACCACAGTACATGACCAGTAAAATACAGCGAGAACAGAAAATTTGTGCGAGCATAGAGTGGGGCACAATACGAAACATGGTTCTTCAAGAATTTCTTATAAGCATTAGATCATATATAATGAATTACTGAAGTCTGAAATCGCATTATTCATGAAATGTATATAAATATTAATTAGTTCAATTAATTATTTCAATATTCAAAGCATTTAATCGTTCAGCATGTCTGATGTATGACAGAGCTGTAAAATTAGCTGAGTATGAGTCCTTTAATCAGTTGACATTTTGAAAGTTAACTATCGTGCAATGTTTTATGGTGGAATATGACGAANTGAGTATGAGTCCTTTAATCAGTTGACATTTTGAAAGTTAACTATCGTGCAATGTTTTATGGTGGAATATGACGAAATATACTAAAATATACAAAACCAATAAATTGCAGAGTATTAAATTTTTTTTTTCATATTTACAAAACATATAAATTGTGATTACTTTTCGGGCATAAAGTTCCTGCCTTGGTTTTCGTGGATTGTGCAAATCAAATGGCCTCTAATTTCGACCATCTGAGGGTCTCGATTGTGTTGTTGCATTTATGATTGCCGTGCACTTTACAATTCCAAACGTTTTTATAGTAAACCAAGAAAATTTCGTAGTATACGTGGATGGTAATTTAAAGTTTCCACACGAACATTGTTGAACTTAGAAGTTATATTGAATTTCGTCAAGACACCTGCTGTTTCCATGGAATTGCTCGATACCTTGATGAGTACATAGCACACCCCTTGAGATTTTGTGATAAAACTAAAAAACTGAGGGTTTCTCCAAAATAATATTTTTTCTTTTGCGTCTAAATTGGATGTGGCTAGCTCTCTTGGTGACGGGATGCAACAACGAAGACAATTCAAACACACCCTTTCAAATAATGTATTCCCTGGTGATATTTTAGAAAGGAAGCTTTAATATAAGCACAGTAAAACTAAAACTAGTTTGGAAGTAAATCTCTGGAGGCCAAACAGCTACAAGAAATTACATTGGTAACGTTTATGTATCCATTATGCAGTCATTATGGCTCAAAAATAAGTAAAACGAAGCATAGCGTGGGTATTGTACAATTATAACTCATTGATTTATGACGACCATAAATAACAGTCCATACAGGTGTATGTGGTACATGGCACTAACTAAATTTCAAGGCACAAAATTATTTNGACGACCATAAATAACAGTCCATACAGGTGTATGTGGTACATGGCACTAACTAAATTTCAAGGCACAAAATTATTTACAACACACTTGTAATTTTGCTCTCTTTCAAGTAGAAGCGAAGAGAAGATTATAAAGTGGCCTCTCAACTCATACCTAAGATTCATGCATATTAAATTTGTAAATGCTGTACAGATTACTAAATAGTGGAATTTAATAAACATATCCACCATTACTAGAATATTTTNGACGACCATAAATAACAGTCCATACAGGTGTATGTGGTACATGGCACTAACTAAATTTCAAGGCACAAAATTATTCACAACACACTTGTAATTTTGCTCTCTTTCAAGTAGAAGCGAAGAGAAGATTTTAAAGTGGCCTCTCAGCTCATACCTAAGATTCATGCAAATTAAATTTGTAAATGCTGTACAGATTACTAAATAGTGGAATTTAATAAACATATCCACCATTACTCGAATATTTTTGAGGTATTGTTGCTGGTACAGAATACTTAGAAGATAAAGAACTAGCCAACGAGTAGCCACCTCCTCTACGTGGTGGTACTTTGTAACTAGTCGATGGAGCTGCGAAGCCACCACTGCCACGTCGGCCTGGTGCACTGTACCGCGCAGAAAGTGTTGAGTATCCGCCACCACCTCCACCACTGGGGGCACCATAATTGGATGATGGTGGTGATGGAGCTGAATAACTTCCACCACCTCCTCCACCACTCGGAGCACCATAACTGGATGATGGTGGTGATGGAGCTGAATAGCTTCCACCACCTCCTCCACCACTGGGGGCACCATAACTAGAAGATGGTGCAGCAGGCGCAGAATAACCTCCACCACCTCCCCCGCCAGATGGCGCTCCATAACTAGAAGATGGCACAGATGGGGTCGGATATCCTCCTCCACCACCACCTCCAGATGGTGCACCATAACTTGATGATGGTACTGATGGAGCAGAGTAGCCTCCTCCACCTCCTCCACCACCAGATGGGGCTCCATAACTAGATGATGGTGCAGCAGGAGCTGAGTAGCCTCCGCCACCACCACCACCCCCACCACTGGAAGGGGCACCATAACTTGATGATGGCACAGATGGGGCTGAGTAGCCTCCACCGCCACCTCCTGATGGAGCACCATAACTAGATGATGGTGCAGCTGGGGCTGAGTAGCCTCCACCACCTCCTCCACCACCAGAAGGTGCCCCATAACTAGACGATGGCACAGATGGTGCTGAGTATCCACCTCCACCACCACTGGATGGTGCACCATAACTAGATGAAGGCACAGATGGCGCTGAGTACCCTCCTCCTCCACCTCCACCTCCTGAAGGGGCACCATAACTAGATGATGGTACAGATGGGGCTGGATAACCTCCTCCTCCACCACCACCTCCTCCGGATGGGGCTCCATAGCTAGATGATGGTACAGAGGGTGCTGGGTAACCTCCCCCTCCACCTCCACCACCTCCTGATGGAGCACCATAACTGGATGATGGTACAGATGGGGCTGGATAACCTCCTCCTCCACCACTACCACCGCCTCCTCCTGATGGTGCTCCATAGCTGGATGATGGTACAGAGGGTGCTGGGTAACCTCCTCCTCCTCCCCCACCACCACCTCCTCCTCCTGATGGTGCTCCATAGCTAGATGATGGTACAGAGGGTGCTGGGTAACCTCCCCCTCCACCACCACCACCTCCTGATGGAGCACCATAACTGGATGATGGTACAGATGGGGCTGGATAACCTCCTCCTCCCCCACCACCACCTCCTCCTCCTGATGGTGCTCCATAGCTAGATGATGGTACAGAGGGTGCTGGGTAACCTCCTCCTCCACCTCCACCTCCACTTGATGGAGCACCATAACTGGATGATGGCACAGAAGGGGCTGGATAACCTCCTCCTCCCCCACTACCACCTCCTCCTCCTGATGGTGCTCCATAGCTAGATGATGGTACAGATGGGGCTGGGTAACCTCCTCCTCCCCCACCACCACCTCCTCCTCCTGATGGTGCTCCATAGCTAGATGATGGTACAGATGGTGCTGGGTAACCTCCCCCTCCACCACCACCTCTTGATGGAGCACCATAACTGGATGATGGTACAGATGGGGCTGGATAACCTCCTCCTGCACCACCACCTCCTCCTGATGGGGCTCCATAACTAGACGAAGGTGCTGGTGCAAACGGTCTTGGTGCACTCGGTGCGCCATAACTTGTAGAAGGAGGAGCCGGTGGAGCACCGTAGTTGCTAGCTGGACCAGAAGCTGGTGGGCCGTAGCTGTCCACTGGAGGTGCTGGTGGTTGTGGAGCACCATATTTGCTGGATGGAGCTGGGTATCCTCCACCTCCACCACCACCTAATGATGGTGTCCCATAGCTGGCGGAGGGTGGAGCCGGCGGTGCTCCATAGCTGTTAGATGGTGCCCCATAACTGGATGCTGGTGGGGCTGCGTAGCTTCCTGAGAGGCTTCCCCCTCCCCCGAGTGGAGCTGCAGAATTAAATAAAGTTTTAATCATATATTTCTAATATTTTTTAATGTCGTGCACTTATTGGAAAAAAAAAAAACTTTACTTTTTCTAAAATGCTCGTCATCCCAGGCACGCAATGCCCGCTGGACCCACCTATTATTATTGCAGATAGCGATGCTGACAGCAACACATGACAAACATCTATTTTAATGGCTGCCAATAACCCTAAGTCTAACAAACATGTTTGTGACAGGCATATATTTATGTAGGTTTTGGCCCTCAGAAATATTAAGTTTCTGCATTCCTGAATGGAGATGTTTGGGCGGCTCGTAACATCGAGGTCTTGAGAGCCGATAACGGTGAAGCGAGATGAGTCTGTAGCTGAGCTGGAATGCAAGGGTGGCTGAAACGAGAGATCCCCGAGAAAACTAGCTGACCAGCGGCATCGTGCGGAACGATTCCAACATATGAAAATCTCGGGAGCAACCCGGCCGGGAATAACACTCGAAGAAAATGAAAGGATGCGCAAAAAAAGAAAGAAAAGGTCAAAGTTTCATCTATTATTATTTACAAAGGAACGATTTTTTAAAATCATTAGTTTTAAAGTGAGCAACTATAAAAACTTTGTATACATTTCAGATTTAACGAAAACAATTTCATACACAAGTTAACGAAAATTTTTTTAAATACCTATTAATTCTAAGAGATGCTGTAGTATCTTTCTAAGCGAGGGCAGTAGTATTCATTTTCCTTTAGGATGCTGTAATTCAACACTTTCAAATNATGCTGTAGTATCTTTCTAAGCGAGGGCAGTAGTATTCATTTTCCTTTAGGATGCTGTAATTCAACACTTTCAAATGAAAACTAGTAAACAATTACTCTGGTCATGATCCTTAGGTGATACATACTTCAAACATTTTTCTTAAATATTGTTCTTAAAATAACATGTGAATAATTGTTCTTGCATCAGTACATGTGCGAATAAATTATGGTGCGCTTACAAACAATCAAATTTAAATTTCTTGGATGACGTGAAAATTAAGTGGTATGCTATCTTTTGGAGTTTAAATTTTAAAAGTGGAAATAGTCCTCGTTTAATTGAAATTAATTAATTTACTGACATAACACAAAATTTGGATGATTTGGACATATGAGTTGTTGTTATATAACAATCCAATGGCAATTTAAAGCAAACAATATGAACAATGATAACAGAAAACAGTAAAAAAAATTTTGATTTGCATAAATATTTCTTATAAAGATTTAGATTACTCTAATAACTATTAAATTTAAAATCTTTGTCGAACCTTCTGTAAACAGTATTTGTTACTCGAAAGTTTTTTATTTTTTACAAACATTCAGCATACAGAATACAGAGTTGTAAACGTGAAATCATATCACTCATATTACATAGGTTTTNATTTTTTACAAACATTCAGCATACAGAATACAGAGTTGTAAACGTGAAATCATATCACTCATATTACATAGGTTTGAACTTTTTTTTTAATGGCACATATGGTGGAATAATTATGGATTTGACGTCCATAATATATACAACATCGAAACTGCTAGGAAAATAAAAACCAACAAAGACTCTGGCGTCAATAAACAGTTAAAAGATTGATGTGTTTTATTTGGCAATTAATTCTGTAAGTACCAAATTACTGTACGTTACTGCCACACCGGTGGGTTATTAAAATTGTACATTTAGTAAAAAGATAAATTTTTGAACGAGTGTTCATATTCCTGATTCGCTTATACTGCAGAATGAGTTCAATGTAAGTTACTAAAAAGTCGGGAAGAGTACATCTTGTATTTGGAGTTTGCTCAAAAGAACTGTTTAACATGAGATGTGTTCCTACACGACTTTTGCAATAGGCTAAAATGTGCAAAACTGGCTTCGTNATTTTTTACAAACATTCAGCATACAGAATACAGAGTTGTAAACGTGAAATCATATCACTCATATTACATAGGTTTTAACTTTTTTTTTAATGGCACATATGGTGTAATAATTATGGATTTGACGTCCATAATATATACAACATCAAAACTGCTAGGAAAATAAAAACCAACAAAGACTCTGGCGTCAATAAACAGTTAAAAGATTGATGTGTTTTGTTTGGCAATTAATTCTGTAAGTACCAAATTACTGTACGTTACTGCCACACCGGTGGGTTATTAAAATTGTACATTTAGTAAAAAGATAAATTTTTGAACGAGTGTACATATTCCTGATTCGCCTATACTGCAGAATGAGTTCAATGTAAGTTACTGAAAAGTCGGGAAGAGTACATCTTGTATTTGGAGTTTGCCCAAAAGAACTGTTTAACATGAGATGTGTTCCTACACGACTTTTGCAATAGGCTAAAATGTGCAAAACTGGCTTCGTNCAAAAGAACTGTTTAACATGAGATGTGTTCCTACACGACTTTTGCAATAGGCTAAAATGTGCAAAACTGGCTTCGTAAAAATTACATATTCAGATGCACGCGCGTGCACAAATGCACGCACCATACAACCAAAGTAAAACAATTCTTCCACCAAAATTCTTATGTCACTTTAGTTTACTCAGGATTTTATAGCCGTACACCTTAAATAAAGTAAGCACTTTATAAATGTAGCGATTGGCTTTACTTTATATTATAAACGTATATTCATTTTTATGGCAGATATAATTTTTCAAAACCAGTTCAGCAATAACGAAGAGCCGCAGTCAAGTTTTCTTATAGTGTTTTTGTGTGTATTTTTTATACTAGAACGCAAGGTGCGTGTACGATAATCGTGGTCATAGCTGCAATAATGGAAAACTGTAGTTGTTTTTACCAATTAAATTAATTAATTAGCACACGCGACCAAAAAACTGGGGTCGCTTTCCCAAAATGCACAACTGACCCTCGTATCCACTCCGCACGTGCTGCACTCGAGATAAAGAACGCGGATAATCGCCTAACACCAATGTGACACACGTCGCACGTTCTTAACCAGTTCATCAATAACTGCTTACTGCATAAGTTTTAATCAGTTTGCATGCCGTGAAATATATTACGTAAAGGTATTCGTACTTCGGCCTATTTAATTTGCCGCCTAATCGGGCCGCCCAACGGCGAATAAAGCTTAAGTGAATAAAACGTTTTGTTTAAAAAATCATTAATATCTTTGGCAGATGTCTGCTTATGTAAAGCATTTAAGGAACTATNGAATAAAACGTTTTGTTTAAAAAATCATTAATATCTTTGGCAGATGTCTGCTTATGTAAAGCATTTAAGGAACTAGCCACATCCGGAGATCAATTCCCGCTTGATATTTCCTTTTATAACGAACATTTTTTTAAACTGTGAAAATGCATAGAGCGGAAGTTTTACAGATATTTTCATGTATTAAAATCCGCAACATGAATATTTGGAGTATAGCATAAAGACGTGCAGCAATCATTAATCTTTAGTATTATCCTAAAATGGAAGGACCACCATTTAAATTCTATTAGAGGTGAGACTGCTGACGGGAAGTCTGTACGACAGTTAGGGTGCGGTGGTGTAGTGGTTAGACCACTCGCATCCCACCTAGGCAAACTGGGTTCGAATCCCGGTGGTGTCACTCCCGGATTTTCGCATGTAGGAATCATGCCAGACGATGTCGCTGGTCGGTGGGTTTTCTCGGGGATCTCCCCCCCGCCTCTTCATTCAGACGTTGCTCCATACTCACCTCACTTCAACCTCATCGGCTCTCAAGACCTCGATGTTTAGAGCCGTCCAAATCTATCCACTCCACTGTACGCCAGTTCAATATCTTGCGCGTAGAGGAGATGAGGCACGTGACAGCGCGTGCCTGGTTCGTCCTTAGCGCCCCGTTGCTTCTAAGCCTCGGGACACGTGAAAATACGCCACGGCAGAAGAAACGATCAAGCAGGAACTGAGTGCCCGAAGTGGTTGGTACCACGCAATCAGGGACTGTTTTCACTGCGGCCTGCTAATCGCGTATGCGGAGCGACAGCTGATTACCAGCGGGCTCATCACACGTGCCACAACTCCTGGGCGTTGTCTCGAATGGTTTGCGTAACGGTAGGTAATTAACACCGGGCCCGCGTCACACACTTGGCGCTCGCAGTTACTAAACTCTCTCCTCCAGCTTTGGCGTGCAGAGTTACAGGTACAGTGGTTGACTCACCTTGTAAGCCTGCAGCTTCGTAACAGGGGGGCCGAGGTGGCGAGGCGGGCAGCTCGATACCGTCTCCTGACCTTGCATCTTGAAGCCGCGTCATCTTACGGGCGCCGCCTACTTGAAGATTTTTAGCGCGTGTGAAGCAGGGAAGCGCGGGAGCGATAAGGACTACGCCTCACGTCCCTTCGCTCCTACGCGCAGTGTTTTCGTTGTACTGCGTGTACTCATGGGACTTGTGGCCCTATCATTCTATTGGTGGAAAATATGTGGCAAAGTTCAGTGCAGGTCCCTATTATAGTTTCCCATGTTTCCAACCAGTATACAATGAACTACAGCAGTGTGGAAAATCAATTTATAACTATGTTGGAGGGCTCTGGGATAGTATTTATAATGTGCATATTGAGAGTATTATTCGTATCTCGTCTGGAGTGTGTTTTATTATCGTACATTGGTATTATGGAAACACTTTTAATGGTTCGGTAAAAAAAAAACACGGATTTCAAGCACACTGCAAGGCAATTAAAGCGCCAGGTAGGCGATGCCATTAAGGCTTCATGCTACGTCACACTTCATGGCTAATGTGCGCCTAAACTTAAAAACTCAATAGTTGATACCGGTCAGTAAAATACTAGTAACTGATACTCAGTCGAATAGCTGTTAACACAACTGGGAACCAGTACCTTCATGTGGTGTTCGGATTTGTAGGTTGGATATACGGCACATGACGTACCTTTATTCATACACTCATGCTTGAGATTGATGTTTCGATACTTTGTACGTGATATATTACACGAAAACTACTCGTTACCAATATTATCAATATAGAGGGGCAGCGGTGGTGTAGTGGCCAGGGCGCTCGCCTCCCACCACGGCGATCCGGGTTCGATCCCCGGCGGGTTCACTCCCGGATTTTCGCATGTGGGAATCGTGGTGGAAGATGTCGCTTGCCGGCGGGTTTTCTCGGGGTAGTCCCGTTTCCCCCTTGCATTCCAGCGCCGCTCCATTCTAGGATCTCACTTCTGCCATGCACGCACGGTTATCCACGGGTCCCAGCTGAAAAGACCGTCACTGATGTCACTGGTATCGCCTTGCCCTGGGTGCACTCGCAGAAATGCAGATATTAAAACTTCACTTGCGGAAAAAACAAAACTCCAAAAGTCTACTTGCTTTAGCAGTTGTACCTTGCAGACCGAATCTATACTGACGACTTTGCGACATCATGTATCATCATACTTATCATATATCACACTTAAAATGTTACGATGCACTTTACGCTCTCTCTGGTCGATACACCAAACGTAAGGTTTGGTGCAGGGCAAATAAGTGGTCTGTATGTATCTCTGTACTTAGCGTATGGTAAACAATGAATTAGAGTTACACCACTCTTGCACGTAACATGATAAGAGAATTCTATAGATAACATGCAAGAGACGAAAGCAATCGTAGCGATAGTAAACAAAAGATCAGATAAGCGTTATCTCCTGAGTGTGGTAAATTTGCATTTGCTGATTCAAATAAAGGGTACGATGTTATTTTTTTTGAGGAATTAGATTCTAAATATCATTGTATGAATGTGATTAAACGTTTATTAACATTCATACAACCTGTTATTCACAGATATATTGCTTTACTAATTACTCTACTCAAACACGTAGGTTTTATTATTATATTGCAAAGGGTAAACAGTAAACACGCCTTTCACCACGTAAAAAAAAATGAATTACACACCGAAAAGCTTTTATGCTTTATAATTTAATCGCACCGATGTTATTCAATTTACAAGGCTTTCGACGCTCACAAAAAGCCACCATTTCACAACGCTACGAAGACGGTCTCAAGTAATGCCTAGAGCAAACTTAAAAGTTAGTTAATTCAAGCCACACGATTTCTAGACAAGTAATTTCAAATGGCACGCGAGTACAACCTGAAATGCCAATTATCGAGGGGGTGTTAACAACTTTCCAAAGGTTGCACTTCACACTCGGCATCTTCTATCAGCTTCGTAACAACCACGTATCCAGTACTACATAGTCAACGCTGTCAATAGCGTTAGTCCTTTAATCCGTACAAAATTAATGTTCAGTACCTCCAAATCGTTCTTCACGAAAACACTACGACAAAAACTGTTTCTCGGTATGTTCTGATACGGGTTCACTCCCGATCGTTAAATGTATCCTTTCGTTTGTTGTAGGGCACATTATTTTCGTTCTCCTTGTGTTTTTTTATCCATGACAATGGCATACCTACGGTAAAGCCTAGAAAACTAAAAATTTTATAACACATTCTATATTATATCAATTTAAAATGCAACATTATATTGACAATTATTACAACAATTTAAATCATAAATAAATTAATACAAAAATTTATATAAATATTAAAAAGAATATACCAAAGAAATTATATAATGACCTTAGAACACTCTTGCATTAAAAAAAACATTTCGTGTGGGGAGTGCACCTAGGGCGAGGCGACACCCTCCTAACGAGTATTAAATAATTGTTATGGGCAATTCACAGTAAATTGAGCACTCTTGAAAGCCCTCTCATTTGGAATAATAGTCAATAAATATATTTTATTGTAGCGTTAGACGTTAACTTTCAAGTGCCATGGAATATACACTTTATGTTTATTACTTTCATGGCAATTTGTATTTAAAAAAAGGTAGTTAAATGATAGTAAAAATGGTTGAAATGAAAAAGTAACTAAGAGCCTTAAAAGTGTTCACTTTACCGTGAACTGTCTATAATAACATATCCTGTAATATATAAAGATACAATTGACAGTTTACAAGGACTTTAAATTTTTCCGTGTTCTGGTGACTTACTGGCNTGAAGGTACCTCTTACTGGCCTACAATATACCCAGATTTGTCATCCAATGACAATTAATGGAGCATGCTTAAACAACGGGTGATATACCTATAGTTCGATCGTGGGCCAACAAAATACAGATGAATTTTGGACACATGTCATAACAAATTATGTGATTCTATGGCCAGGTGAGTAGAGGAAGTTATAAGAGGACATAAGTTATAAGGGTTACATCAATTCCTAGTATTTTCCAGGCTAATTGGACAAAATTTGCAATCTCTACTTTATACACTTATGCTCATTTTGTGTTATTTCTAAACCACAATTAAAATTAAATTTTCTGTGGACTCGATGATAATAATAATACGCTTCTTGATCGAGTGAAACTGCGAAATATTTTGGAACGTATATTACGACACTAGTATGTAAAGCCTTAATCTTATGCTCATAAAACAAGATAAGCCCAAAAATAAACCATTTCAGTGCCCAAACATTAAAAAAATTACTCTTCTAATACGATGCTAAGTTATGGAACTACTTCAGCCACATAGATAAACAAATTTATGAGGTACACAGGAGTCAGTGTGTCCGTTTAAATACGTGCATTTACGGGAAAGGCATTTTTAAAATATTTATTTCAAAAGTTTTCAGTTATAACGGAGAGCGCAATAAATCTAATGGTGGGTTCACAATCAAAATTCGTAAGCACAGATCATAAAGCATAACAGTAGAACATAAATACGAGCAGAATTATTGTGCGGAAGCTATTCACAATTGAATACCTATGTATTATTTTCAGCCAACGAAATTTTGTTACTAGTCTGACGTCAACTGGCAGTGTTGGTAAGCAATATATTTCCATAGCAGATCGTGTTATTGAGTGGAAAATGGACAGCAATTAAATATATTTTGAATTATTGTTTTTCTTTAATTTTTGCTTTTGCGTTGGTAAACACGTAGATGACGTTAAAACATTTCTGCTGGTATACTGCCACCTGTCATTTCTTCTAAATTGATATCTTGCGACATTTCTTCGTATCTGCAAACATAACTGTTCTTCCATTTAAAATTTTAAAAAATTCTTTGAAAATGTTGTACTCTGCTTAGATTGGCTGTTGTCCTATGCACCTGCATAACAAATGAAATGTAACCATTTCCTTTGTGCACAATGTCAGGAACTCTCGTGAACACGACCTGTTATGGGCAGTTGCGAATCAATAGGTTCGAAAACATGGCGGTCAGGACTTGGCACACGACCTACGTCCTGTGGTTACTGTTTTGCTTTCAACTGCGAACCAAACTTAAATCTCCAGAAGTGTTTGTGGACACTCGTGGCCATGGCTACTGTTCGCGCCACAACTGCTGGTGGATGAATTTACGTGGAGCGTGTTACGGCCGGCGAGGTGAGAGGTAGGTGCGAGCACAGTCTGCTGTAGCCTGATGCCGCGCTAAAAAAAAAAAAACAGTCTCCGTATAATCAGTCGCGCGTTTGCCGAGGCGCACCGAATATTTTTGCTACAGTTCGTACACAGCCGGGCCGTCACTAATGTAAACTTCCCGCGGCTGGGCCGTGCCGACGGCCATAGCGAAGCCAGCCGCCAGAACTTGTGGCGTTCACAATACTGCGCATGCGCGTGTGTAAACGACTTAGTCATTCGCCTGCTATCCTAGGTTAGTTTATGGGGTCTTGTTAGGTTGGGACACTACGTCTGGAAATGATGGGCGGAAACGCGAGTAATAATGACGGCCGTCCTCAAACGCATGCACAGCGAGTACGGCCGCGTCGATGCGCAGACAAACGTCGTTCTGCACACAAGTAATACACGACAAAGAAACACATGCAAACGTATTCTGTGATACAGTCTGTTCAAGGTAAACTAAACACTTTAGAAAGAGCCTGGCACTGGAGGGGCCGCGGTGGCTGAGCGGTTAACCTGCTCGTCTCCCACCAAGGCGAACCGGGTTCATTCCCCAGCCGGGCCACTCCTGTGTGTGTTTCGGATATTCATTGATGTATCAACTGGTGTACAACCGACGTTCGGAAACTACTGTTTTGATCGAGTTCGGTTGAATCGATGTATCCAAGAGTTGGATTGGACTGAAATTTCTGTGGATCTGGTGGACGTGCACCATAGCATCAGTCAATGAATTTTCGAATACGCTCTCGCAAACATGCGCGTAAACAAACAAAGCACTTGTGAACGGGGAAGTCAAAGGAAGGCAACTGAAAAGGATTTTTTTTTGCCTCGAACTGTTCATAAACACTGCAAAACGAAAATGTGGCTCAATTTTTATTTAAAAGTGAAATAGCATGTTAATGAGAAAATACGTCGGCACAGTTTTTAATCTAGTTTTCCTGCGATATAAATTTATTTTGCACGTATTAAATAATTATATGGCATTAGAATATATATATGTGTGTGTGTGTGTGTGTGTGCAAACAACCTGATGTTCGGAAATTAATTCGTATTTACATCAGTACAGACCAGAAGATTAACCACTGGGGGAAACATTGGTGAATTTTTGAAAATGCCGAATACCACGATGTTAAGATCCGCCCAAATCTCTCCACTCTTCACTCAGTGTACCAGGTCAGTGTACTCCTTAAAATATACCCAGGTACGTTGTAGTGATATTTTTCGAAGGTTGATTTCAAATGTGTAAATTAACCGTGAACAGCCTACACACGGAAATGAGTCTCGACTTCTTCACGGAATTCCGTGTTTTTAATGAAGAGAGGTGTACGTAGCGGCGGGATGATGGACTGCGCACCGGAGTTCAAATTGGCCCGGCCGTTAATTGCGCGGAGAGGGGCGCCCCGGAGAAAGCCGAGTGTACGTCGGGCGTTGGGTTAAGGTGGAAAAGGCGAAGGGGAAAGGGAGATAGCAGCGGAGGAAGATAATTCATGTACGGTATACGCGACGCCGGGTGAAAGCGCTCGTGTCTCGGGGCAGACACGCGCCGTGCGTGTCCCACGAGACGACAAGACAGTTTCGCCATTATTGCAGGAGACATGTACTTTCCTCGGCGCGGCAAGCGTGGGAACTCGCGGAGTGCACTTCCGAGC
>NQII01001345.1:326499-518457 GCA_002778355.1 Clitarchus hookeri
CCCTTCGTTCGTACCTGTTGCTTGCGCTGCTAAACATTTTTTGCATGCGGCCTTGTTAAGAGTTGGTAGTCCGGACATGTTTCCTGTACATTCGTAAGTTTGCGCGTTTACGCGTGTTTCAGAAAATCAATGTGCTGGGAATGTTTTTTTTTGCATTTCCCCACAAAATTATTAAACGTGCGTCCAACGTACTGTTCTACGAAAACAACACACCCTTCAGACGAAGCCTGTTGAGTGATTTCAAGACGTCACGTACATTAGAAACACTATTTCCGAGTTACTCCAAAACAGCTAAAAACGGCTTTTTTTCAGAGCGTTGTAGCTCATAATGTACTCATAAGATACGTACAAAAATACTCAGGGGTCCTGCGCTGAACCTTCCTACAGACTCGACACCAATAAATTGAAAGGGTCACCACTGAGAGTACCATAGGTACGCGCAGTACGGCACTGCATGTCAGTTCAGAGTCTTGCGCTTAGCGGCGATGGAGCATTTGATGCGCGTGGCAGTGACGTCCTTAACGCTCTCGCGCTTCCCGGCCTCAAAGACGGAAAAAAGCTCCAGGTGGGCGGGAGCCTTTAGGCGAACACACAGAGTACTTACGAATACAGAAATGAAACAGCCACTTGTTCGGCGAACTCCAGCCGTACACGCCAGAAAAAATGGCATCTCTATATAACATTTCTGAAGCTCTGCTTAAATTATACTTCCAGGATATCCCTCCACCTCATGCAAAACAAACTTTACTAGGTCCAGAAAATTACACCAGAGGGACAACGCACCGCTTTCTTGCGCGCTCAGTTACCTATTTTGCATAAGAACTATTCCTTACTAGGCTACCTATTCCTTACTAGGCTTACCAACACACCTATTTTATCCCTGTTTCTATTCACATTAATTATAAGTAAAATATTATAATTTACTGACAGAATATAAGCAGAAGTTCAGTTTAACCAAAAATGAGGTACTTTATACATGGGGTGATTTTTTAAGGGATTGTTTCAGAAAAAGTGAAGAAACCGCGAATAGATTATAGCCAGTATCATGTCAGAACACCGTTCACCAATCAGCGTCCGGCAAGTTACTTACCAGCCGGCAGCCCAGCCAATAAGGAACCATTCGCACCACACAAAGCCCTCTCCTAAAGGCAACAAGACAAGCACTCGGTTTTTAAGTTATTTATACTTTGCGTCTGTGTCTGTTTCTGGGTCTTATTTAACATACAAAAAATTTCTGCATTGGTTTATGTCCAAAACAATATTTAATTTCGTCAATTTTACTTTATGCCCACCGTCCTCATTCCGGGCATAGCTGCGAAAGACCGGAAAACCACAATTACTTGCTATAAGCAAGACATTTTTAACATAGCTCGGCGCAACTCTTTAACATCTACCGACACAACATAATTATTTTTAATATGCTTTATACAGTACCTTAGGGTCATTGGAGTTTGGCGTTCTAATCCCGGGTTCTCGTGGGTGTTCGTACTTTCACAGTTCTAAGTTTAACTTAGTTTAACGCGTTAGCTACCCCCTTACCATCAAAGGAACCTCCACACCATTTCACCCCTGTGTGCCTATCTACTTAATGTTCGTCGTTTACCATGAACTTTGGAAGCCAACCTTCGAAAAGAAAAATCCCTGTTACTACCTGTTTACGTTTTAGCGGGCACGCTGACTGGCATGAACACATTTAAGTTCGCAGACGTGCAAGAAAAGGAGTTCAATGTCTTCATTTCGAATTAAAACTGTAATGTTTTAACTCATTAAATTTAGTTTCATTTTGTTTTATGTATATGAGAACAAGAATCAATATATTAGCAACATGTTTATGCGCCTGAAAAATTCACAGTGACATATTACCGACCCATAAATAAAGTTATCGGCACCATGGTAATGTTAATTTCTCATAAGGCGGAAGCATACAAAATTGATTTTGAGCAGAACATTCAAAAGTGTTTAAAGCATATATTTTTGTTACACAGAAGTTACATTTTGTGTGTAGAAATATAAATGCGTAATAATCATTCAATTAAGCCCTACTTTGGAAAATTAGAGGCATGTAAAGTTGAATATAAACTATTTAATTGTTGAAAAATTATTCCCAGGTGCTATTCATAAAAAAAACCTTCACGTAAAACTTATTCAACCATTATTAATAAATTTTATTCTTAGAAATCGTTGCATAATGTTTGGTGGCTGCAGAAAGATGGGAAAATTATTTATACGCATTGCAGTTTCGATAGCAAAGCCACGTCGTTTACGTGACGAAAATGCACGATGATGGTTCGAGACCATTAAAGGGAATGAAAGAAGATTTCAGCTCGGAGAGGGATTCAAGTAATTCTGAGCCAAATGTACTTTTGAAGCCCCGACGATTTTATCCTTTAAAAGCAAAACAAGGCGCAGCGTAATTTACAAAGAAACTGTGATAAAAATAATAAAAATTACAGAAGCTGGTGAACCTGTAAAAAATTAATCTAAAGTACGACTTAATAAATTCTAATTGCTATTTAAACCATAACAGTGTATGGCGACACTTTATTAGCACATAAAATTTTATTTATCTCCTTTCAGTACTGCTGTAACAAACAAAGTTAAAAGAAAGACCGTAAATAATTCGTACTTTCACCGTAGTAGAAGGTTACTAGAAATGCAGTGTCAGCGTATAACAACTGCTGAAAGCACATAAATAAACTACAAAGATTTCTAGCGTTCTGAAAACAATTGACGCCACTTTCACAATCGTGATGCATTGTCCTTGACAAAATGACATTATTTACATGAACAAGGAAGTTGCGATACGGGAGTGAAATAGGGGTATCATTCTTAGAGGAAGTGACATTTTGACATGTAACACCAGAACCAGGCAGTAAACTACGCTATACTGTGCAAATGTTTCTTTTTTCAAGTGAAGTGCGGTATTTCTATACTCGAGTCTCATGTGACACCAAGTTTGCAACGATACTTTACGGGACTTCGGTATCCAACAATTTTGAATTTTTTCATGCTTCTATACCTCTAACACACGTGTTGCCTCAATCGAAAGAAAACTCCGCTTATCCCAAAATGGCTGGCATTCTTGACTTTTTCTGAGTGTATAATAGGCTAAATGCTTGGAGTTGTGTTAACGTGTAATGCCGTCTTCTCATAATATTTCAGTGTGTTTAACAGAGGGATATTAATTTATCGTTAAGAATTAACTGCAGGCGTAACGTTACAAAAATTGAACTATAAAAATCCGTGTGAATTCTCTGTTGATAAAACTCCACAGTTGTAAATATATTAATGTATAAGCTAGGTTTTCATTGGCTGCTGGCCCATTGAGTAACCTTCTTTCGCAAGTCTAGATACCACGGAATTAGGTCCTTGTTTACTTGCAGTATTTTTATTGACTCGGTACATTTAGTATACTGTAATACAACTGAAATGCATTCGTGTTTGATTTTTACCTTGACCTGGAAAGAATTAGCAAAAGAGTAACGCACCATTAAAATGAGAACTTTGCCGTGTGAACCGAACNTTTTACCTTGACCTGGAAAGAATTAGCAAAAGAGTAACGCACCATTAAAATGAGAACTTTGCCGTGTGAACCGAACATTCCGGTAAAATGATCCGATAATTATCCAGGGTGCAACTAAACTCTACCAACATTCTTCGGCAAGTCATTCCTCACTAAAAAATAGGTAGAAAATATTTATACGACGCATAGCCTAAGTCTATTACCGAAAGGCATGACCACTATTGAAAGTGTAGCTAAAGCAGAAGTTTGTTACTAGTAACACACCCAGATCAAATGTATATTCCTGAGTTTCTAAATAATTAAATGACGAAGCACAAATAATAAAAAATTGGGGACCGATATGAATCCCATTTCATAAATATAGAGGGGTTGGAACCCCATTTGTGGATAAAAAAATGTAACTCCTCGGAACTTTTTGGTTGTTCCCTTTGGATTGGCAATCGACTGTACTTAGTGAAGTAAAAGCTCGACTTGTGTTATAACCCTATACACGCCACCGTTTTCGAAGAATTAATACATACTATTCTAATATTTCAAACGTTGCGATTTAGTGTTAGAATATTACGCATTAATTTCTCGAAAACAGTGGCTCGTAGGGTAAAAAAAAACAAAGCTACCTTTTCGTTTACCCAGTACGGTAAATTACTAATCCGTTTGGAACAACCAAAAATGCGAGTAAAATACATTTTTTTAATGAAAGGAGGTTGATATCGGAGCCCAATTATTTTATGGTTTGTACTTCGACGTTAAATTATGCATTACTATAAATAAAAATGTGCTTCAATTAAACTTTCAAGGGTTGTTACATTCTTCCAAAATAGACCTAGACTATAGGTCACATATATATATATATATCCTACCTATATATTGATGAGGAAGTACCCACAGAAATTTGTAAGTAGAGTTAAGTTCCGCCTCGCATTCGTCTGTACCAAATGAATAGCCGGTTTTACGAATAACACTTCTGATATCACAACAAAGAAAATTTAAAAAATAGTGTGAAGTATATTATCCGCAAGAATCGCACACTACTGAACACGCCACGCTGTTTTGTGTTCCGAAGGTACCCCGAGGCTCGAGTATAGGAGCTACAGTTTCCACACCAAGAATTGGACTCCCCTGGCTACCTTGAGATGGGCTCGACTGCTGTCGAAACTGCATCGAGAGCCCTTCGATTCCTCTCGCAATGACTTGGTCGCGATAGGCGGCCACGCCCTCCGCGGCTGTCACCAGTGGTGCTGTTGGTAACAATGAAATACAATCTCAACCATCTGCTGCACTGTGTGTCACTACCTGGTGCAGTTGTGTTGGTAGACATAGCACTGTGGCACATATTAAATACTGTACGAGCTCAATCAACGAAAAAGATATTGTGGCAGCTGCAGTTATTTGTTGGTATTCACTTGGAAAATGTTCTTTGTGTGGCAAACCCAAAATTATCTTGTTGACAAGGTGACTTCTCTACAAAATAGTTTCCATCGAAAACGGTTACCTTGTTTGTGTCTAGTAAAAAAATTTAGCTGCCTGAATGTATTCTTACGATAGAAAATTAACGAAATGGAAAATAAATTTTGATATTTCTCAAATTTTTAGCTATTACAAATTAAAGTCTTGGCTCTTAATTTAATATAAAAAGTACAAAATTAATATTAAATCTAAATATTTTATAATTTTTGTACACACATTTACGGTTATAGATTTTGCAGATAGATATTGACGAGTATAACTAGCTCATATATTAAGACAATTTTGTTCAATATCCATAGATAAAATGACTGATTTCTAGGTTCCACGTAATTTTTTTTTACTCGAATGTGCTTCAAGACATAGTTTTTAAATTTTATGTACGTATGCCACTGAATGATAAGCAATTGCCTTTATTTATTTTGTAAAATACAAGCTTTAAAGCTAGCAAGAACAAATTTTATTTGGACTGACGTTAAAAAAAAAGAAGAAGATGTAACTAGGATTTGAATATTGTACTTAGTAAATTGCCAAGGGAAATAACAGAGTTCTCGCTAGGAGTAATGAGAATTTTTATTCGCTTCTTAAATCCTGGACGGCGTAACTAATGTTACGTTAGGGACTCTGGAGGTTTAAAGATTGCCATTAGTGATATCTGCTAATTAAATGTAATCAAGCCAAGAGTACCATAAACAGGCACCATATACATAAGCTATATCTAACGGTTAAATAAAGGTCAACTAAAGTCATTAAATGAGCCGCTAGTGACGGGGAGATAAGTCGAATGAACTGGGAACCACCACCACAGAGTCACAGAATATTTAACAGTACAGAAGATAAACAGTGGCTTTTACCGTGACATCCAGCTGCAACCGACAGAAAAATGGCGTTACTAGACAGGGAACATGGCAAAATAAGGGTGACGGGCTGGCATGTGTACAGGAATTGTGTTTTGGGAGGTTCAGCTCGAGATTAGCCGAGGTGGAAAAACCGAGAGAGGGTTCATGTGAAGTGGCTCTTGTCCCTTTGCAACGGAGAAGAATTAGTAGAACTATAAATAAAAAATCTGCCAGATATTTTATACTCTTACATTATACACGAATAATTCTCATTGAGTGTTTCCCATGTAAAAAAAGAACCCATTCAATAAAACAATAAAAATGTAAACGGTACAAATTTTCCTTAAAATTAATGTTTCATTCTGTCTTTACTGAACTCCTAGCTTCGCTCATACATAGAGACTATTCACGGTAAAGCGAGAACTTTTTAAAGCCGTCTCATCTNACAGAAGATAAACAGTGGCTTTTACCGTGACATCCAGCTGCAACCGACAGAAAAATGGCGTTACTAGACAGGGAACATGGCAAAATAAGGGTGACGGGCTGGCATGTGTACAGGAATTGTGTTTTGGGAGGTTCAGCTCGAGATTAGCCGAGGTGGAAAAACCGAGAGAGGGTTCATGTGAAGTGGCTCTTGTCCCTTTGCAACGGAGAAGAATTAGTAGAACTATAAATAAAAAATCTGCCAGATATTTTATACTCTTACATTATACACGAATAATTCTCATTGAGTGTTTCCCATGTAAAAAAAAGAACCCATTCAATAAAACAATAAAAATGTAAACGGTACAAATTTTCCTTAAAATTAATGTTTCATTCTGTCTTTACTGAACTCCTAGCTTCGCTCATACATAGAGACTATTCACGGTAAAGCGAGAACTTTTTAAAGCCGTCTCATTTAGAATAACAGTAAATAAATATAATTTATTTTAGCCCTAGACGTTAACTATCGAGTGCGGTGAAATATACACACTGTGTTTATTACTTTCATGGCAATATTTATTTACGGAGGTGGTAAAAGGATAAAAAATTGTTGAAAGGAAAAAGTAACTAGGGCGTCAAAAGTGCTCACTTTACTGTGAACATCCTACATCAGCATTCATTCATACGATGTAATTTTCAGAATAGTACCTTTCGCGGTCACTGTTAAGGGTTATTAGCTTACATATCTCATTCAGTCACAGAGTCTTGTATCTGGGACGTGGCGTAGATAATGACTTGAATGGTCTGCGCTGTACCCAGCGGAATTCAGAGTCCAATAAGGGAGGTATCACTCAATGTCGAGACTATATATTCCGTAGTCTTATAAATAGATACTGCTGTTCATGGTTAACAGAGCACATTTGAAATCAACCTTTGAAAAATGTCACTGCCTCTATCTGCGTACATTTTTATGGGCACACTGATTGGCATGCGCCCAGTAAAGTTGGTAACGGCGAAAGTAAAGTAGTTTCATGTCTTAACGTCAAATTTAAAGTTTCAGGTAAGCATATTTAAATACTACAATGATTTATTTCGTTTTTTTAAAATAAATATAAAAGTAACANTTATGGGCACACTGATTGGCATGCGCCCAGTAAAGTTGGTAACGGCGAAAGTAAAGTAGTTTCATGTCTTAACGTCAAATTTAAAGTTTCAGGTAAGCATATTTGAATACTACAATGATTTATTTCGTTTTTTTTTAAATAAATATAAAAGTAATAACTAGGAAAATTTTTTCAATATTAATTTTTTTCTAATAATTATACCGTTTCACATGACCTACGTATAGATAAAGTGATAAGACCCATGGCAATGTAAATTGTTCCTGTGGCGGAAGACTAAACAACTTGCTTGCCAGTATATTTTAAACAGGGCTTTCAAAAGTGCTTAGTTTACTATGAACAGCCTAGAATAGTATTACTGTTTCTTGCGACGCCGAAAACTGCAAGTCTTATCTTTGAATGAAACAAATACTAAAACACTACTTGAAGGCATACACTTTACACACATGTATTAGGTTTCAAAAATTTAAATTACACTGATAACAATAGTGACGAGACGGAAGTGATGGAGAGCCTATGGATGTACTATAAAGGCGATCAACTCAGCTACAGGATTTATGAGTACGGAAAGAAATATTTCTCGATTTGACTTGGGGACAGTGTTATACTCTAAAACACGCGTATAGTTGAGTTATATTTACGGTTCAAAATTTATCAGACACATGGCGGACGAATTTAGGCCTTAGCAAACGTGCATAAAACAAGTACCAAATCCTGTGCTACCGCGTCAAGGATAAAACTAGGTACACCTATTTCGCCGTTTCTTCAAACTTTTAAAATCTAACTTTTGAAAAATTACCTCATGTATGACGTGTTTGATTGCTTCCTCATGTATGTCNTCAAACTTTTAAAATCTAACTTTTGAAAAATTACCTCATGTATGACGTGTTTGATTGCTTCCTAAATACGCCATGTCACAAGCGTTTTACACTTGTGTTAACATAAAAGTACTTTATTTTTGGTTAAAAAGAACTTTCGCTGATATTAATCTATAAAATATAATATTTCATTTATAATTATTACGAATAAAAACAGAAGGAAAATAGGTGTGTTGGTAATGCCTAGTAAAATATAGTTCTCATGCAAAATATTATTACACTGAGCGCGCACGAATGCGGTGCGCTGTCCCTTCGGTGCAATTTTCTAGACTCGGCTAAGCTTTGTTTTAATGAGGCGGACGAATATCAGCAGGGCTTCGGAAAAGTTGGAGGAACCGTGAATGGACTACACTCACTAGGGCGGAAGCTGAGGTTCTAGTGTTCAGAGGACTGCGAATTCGCCCTATAAATAATTGAAATCACGAAGTTTTCTTATCCCTATTCCTAAGAAATACGACCAGTTGTTCTCCCGAATTTTTTATTTCTGATAGTTATTTTGTTTCCATAGAGGTTTTTTTTTTACCTTTGGGAGGGGTCCGGACATAACGTACACTTAGCTTGCACACGTGCTTGGAGGCGGGACGGTTTCACTTTCCTGCCGATTTCTTTGTGTGGGAGCGCTTTTAGCCACGCGTTCGGAAGCGGCATCAGTTAAGGACGCCCGGGAGAAAGACGCGTCGACAAACCATGGAATTTCCACCGAAGACGCGCGCGTCGCGTCGTACCGAAGCTCTCGACTTTCGTCGCGGCCCGGCGAGGTGTGAAGAAGCCCCCCCTCGCCCGGTGGCGAGCGTGCGCGAGTGTGAAAAGGAGAAAGGGAGACTCGAGGGCAAACAACAGTGAGAACTCGAGCCGCGACACACAATGAACTCACCTTCACGCCTGAGGATCCGCCTGTTGTAGCCGGGCACCCCGCCGCGGGCTGAGATCGCCAGCAAGACGTCCGCAATCACGAGGAGAACAGCAGCCTAAAACAATCACAGACAAAGCCCTGTATGCAATGCACTTCATGCAGAATATATAAAGAAAAAGGGCGGTAGGGTGCATTTAATGCAACGGTTAGGGCGCTCGCCTTCCACCAAGGCGAACCGGGCTCGATACCCGGCGTGGTCACTCCAGGATTTTCGCACGTGAGAATCATGCTGGACGATGACGCTAGTCAACGGGTTTTATCGGGGATATTCCGTTTCCCCAGCCCTTGCATTCCGGCGCTACCCCATACCTCGCTTAACCCTCATCGGCTCTCAAGATCTCTCTTCATAATAATTTTAATCAATCCTTTGCAAAATCAGCCTATATATTACGTGTTTGGTTGTTTTCTAAATATGTCATTTATCAAAAGCGTTTTTTAATAATTCTGTTTACATACAAGTGACTTCCTTTTAAACAAATTGGACTTTTATTAATATAACTTATATTTTACCTATAAATTATAGTATTTTATTTATAATTAATATGAACAAAAACAGTTAGAAAATATGTATGTTGGTAATACCTAGTAAGAAATAGTTCATATGCAAACTATTATTTAACTGAGTGTGAACGAATGCGGTGCGTTATTCATCTGCTATAACTTTTTAGACTTGGTTAGGCTTTGTTTGCATGAAGCGGAATAATAACCTGGAAAAAGTTGGAATTTCAATTCTAACCAATAATAAGGTACTTTTATCTTAACGCAAGTATAGAACGCTTGCGTTACGTGGCATATTTAGGGAAAAGCCAAACACATCATACATGGGGTGATTTTTTTTAAAGGTTTGTTTCAAAAAAGTGTGAAGAAACCGCGAATAGACTATAGTGCTGCTGCCAGAAAAAAAAAAACAGTTGAATGTTGGAGAGCGAAGAGTAACTACTCGCAACTCGCATGACAATTATACTCCATGTTTCCTCTATGGAGCTATCAGCGATGCCTTTTCGGCGTGATCTGCGAACGTATGAATCCGCCTTAAGGCGCCCGTCTACCTGGCGCTTGAACTGCGTTGCAGAGTGTTCCAAATACACGTTTTTCAACGAAAATGTTAAGCGTGCGTCCAACGTGCTGATATACGAAAAGAACACACACCAGACGAGAGCTGTTAAGTACTTTCAAAATATCACGTACGTTAGAAACATCAATTCAGAGTACTCCAAAACCGCTAAAAACGGCCTTTCCAAGGCGCTGTAGCTCAAAATGCACGCATCAGATACATACAAAACTACTATAGGGGCCTGCACTGAACCTTCCTAAAGACTTCCCACTAATAAAATAATATGGTCACCGCTGAAAGTCCCATAGGTACACGCAGCACGACGAGAACACTGCACGCCAGTTCAGAGCCTTGCGCTTAGCGGCGATGGCGTACTTGATGCGCGTGGCAGTGTCGCCCTTATCGCTCCCGCGCTTCTCGGCCTAAACGTGGGAAAAAGTTCCAGGTAGACGGGGGCCTTAAGAAAAGTGCGGAGCATTGCACTATGTTTGGGGAACGACACTCCTCGATCATGAAAGCCGATCTCACATTCGCGGCAGCGGTGTCTAGCATGTTTACCACCTGCGAATGCCACGGGAGTCTGGCAATTACATGGCAGGCGCCTCCGTCTTCGCGGCCCGCTAGCCGTGCGTGCGGAAACAGCTGTTCACGCAGGCCAAGGCCGTCGCCGTGTCGCTGTCACGGCGAACCATAACTAGACTTGACGGACATTTACTGCGCTGACTTACTGCCATCAGTCCTGCCAACACGCCAGCGTATTCTTACCCTACAATGTCACGACACGCCAAAAATTATGAATATAGTCTATTCACGGTTTCTTCACACATTTAAAATTAAGCCTTATGAAAAATCATCCCATGTATGACGTACTTGGTTCTTTCCTAAATATGTCATGTATCATAATCGTTTCATATTTCAGTTAAAATAAAAGTATCTTATTTTTGTCAAATAGAACGTTTACTTATATTTTACTTATAAATTATAGTATTTGTTATATATTTAATATGAATACAAACGGGGAGAAAACAGGCGTGTTGGTAATGCCTAGTAAGAAATAGTTCTTATGTAAAATATTATTGAAGTGACTGCGCACGAATGCGGTGCGCTGCCCGTTGGTGAAATTTTCTAAACTTAGTTAAGCTTTGTTTAAACGAGGTGGAGGAATACCTTAAAAATAGAACTTTAGAAGGGCTTCAGAAAAGTTGGAAGTAACTGTGAATGGACTATACTGTATACTGTTCGAGGAAACCGAGTGTGTGGCTGCTAAGAGCTGAGGTTTTTATCGCTGGTGGAGCTGAACTGAGGCAGGGATGGAGCAACGACGAAAAGCAAATACGAGGAGAAACGTCAGAACCCAAAGAAAACCCACCGATAAACAGCAACGCCCGCTACGTTTCCCACGTACGAAAATTTTCGTTTGACCCCGCATGGAATCGACCTCGGTTCGCAGTGATGAGGAAAAGAAACAGTGGATAACTCTGTTTGGAATATTTACATAAATAATGACGCAAGGACAACATATAGCTACTGAGGAAACGGAAGAAACAAGATATTTTTTTTTNGAATATTTACATAAATAATGACGCAAGGACAACATATAGCTACTGAGGAAACGGAAGAAACAAGATATTTTTTTTTACTGACGTGCATACTGCTCGAAGTAAATAACATGTCCTTTTCTAATTTTTTTGGAATTGTGTAGAACCAGAAAAAAAAAACACCGTAAGCGGAATAAATGCGCGGAAATTCCATCTAGCAAGCGGAATGCCCATTAAAATATTTAATGAAAATTTGGTCCACAGTACAATCTCCTTCGTAATACTGCGACTAAACAGCAACAGAAAACGTACTGCCTGGAGAACGAAAGTGAACAGTTACAACGATAACATCAACAATATTTGCGAGTTTTAAAATACGCTAAAAGTATAAAAAATAGGGATTATTATAAGAAATATTGCAAGAAATCCAGCCTTTATTGTAATGAATACAAGAATAACGTCCCTATTGCCATATTAATCTCAAAAAAATAAGTTTCAGCATGGTTAACACCTGTCTGATGAATGTATCAACAACTGGGATGTCCAATTTTTTATGGCAGTTTACTCAATGCGCATGTAAGAAATTACAAAATAAAAACGCGTTATTAAAGTTAATAATGTTTGAGATTCTTTTTCGGGAGCATAGGAACTCACGTAGAACGAGGGATAAGAGTTGAGCGAAAAATAACGATAACATGTTTACGTCGTTCGATACAATAATGAACTTAAATAAAAATGTAAAATCACAGGAAGTTTTAGCGATTTTACATAATTACTTCCCACGCTCTGGGTTCCAGTTCACGCTATTGTAATAACACTGTAAGAAATAGTTAGAAAAATTAGTATACAACAGTCCGCGTGTATTGAGAAAATAAAGGAATAGCAAAGTTTTTTTTTCCTATACATTCACGGTAGCTTTCATACATTACTCAAATGTATAGGGTGAATTTGCCATACTATATGTAGGTCAAAATCTTCAATTAAATTTAAGAAGTATACTGAAAAAAATTTTACGGTGTACTCACTACCTTTTTCCACTGTTGTTTTCGCTTGAGATTCTGCAAGTACTTGTTCCTTAGTGAAATATGAGAACGATATTTCCATTGTCTCATGCGTAACACACAAAATCTCCACCTTTCAAGGACTGAGTATGACACTAAGATGTTTTATGGAAATGCAATACTGAATAATAAGTTCGATTATAAATAAACTACTAACATAGAGTAGATAAGTATACAGAGACGCAATGCCGTGGCGGTTCATGCAATGTAAGCGAAGCCATTATCTGATTATCTGCGTGAAGCTTTGGACATGGACCTTGTATCCGATTGGCTACCGCGTGTTACGAAGGGTTCCCTACTGGCTGGGCTGTCGGCTGTCGAGCAAGTTATCAGGCGCTGATTGGCGAACGGAGTTCGCGGAATAAGCAACTATTTCACCTCTGTACCTTGAGAATTCTGTGCCGCCAGTGTTATTTACTAACCAGACTAATTTATTTTCATTGTACATCCCAACCCACTGATATACAGACCTTGGTGTCCCGTTTTCCTATTCCAGCCAAGGCCAAAACCACTTTCAAATGAAATTGATATTGATGTACGGTGAGGTAATTAGTGTTATGTAACTGAGGTGTAAACTGGGAGAGAAAGCGCGCGTGTAACAAAATACCTATTAAATATTTATCGATCCTGCTCTTCCAAGCATCTATTAGAGAAAGAAAGTTGAGGTTTATTTAAAATGTGGTCTTCCTTCACTTACTTCGACGTTAAAGATGGGTTTAGAAAACGTGTTGCTCATAAAATAAATCCATCATACCTAAAAGTGATTTAACGATGGTTGAATGTTTATAAGCAGCGGTGTTTGTGAAGTAGCGCGTGTAGAACCTAATATTTCGGTTGAGCTCTGTACAGAATCACTCTGCTACCTTATCATCTCTTCTTCCCCATCGATAACACAGTGCATTAAGGGATATAATTTTAGTGAACTACATTTGTGAGCAACCCTTACGGACATGATTTCCCAGTGCCGTGTTTGTCTCCCTAAGGCGCGACTTCACCTCTTATGCAGAAATGCTTCCTTTTGGTGTCATAATTTGTGTTTCAGAGTAATTATCGATAATTTCTTACTGTCAAATATTTACTTAGATTTTACTAATTGTTTAATCGTTTTTTGTTCTTAATTTTACTAGGTGTCATTTAGTAGTTGGTAAAAGGCAAAAACGTATTGATATTTTTTAATTCATGTTATGCTATTTGTGACAAACTTCTACGTCGATAGTTTGGATTCCAGTGTACTGCAGGGTAAGGCGAATATATAAATTTCTATATAAGCAGGTTTTAAAACGTTATTTCGGAAATACTTAAATCAACAAGAAATGAAATAATCCCATATATTGGGTAACGCAGAGCCTTAACGTTATTTATTAAATAATTATCGCTGTAAAATTTTTAGTTCACTGTAAACATATATTATCGTTTACTTTTGTTGTGCGAAGCTATTATTCTCCAATTTGACAGGCCGAATGAGAATTCTGCTGCTGTAACACTGGCCGTCAGTGGTTTCATTTGCTGCCAACTAAGCTGTGTAAATAATATATCACCCAATCGTAAAATTAGCTCGACTCGACGTTTCTTAATGTATTCATATCCTGCGTACAAAATTGTGTACATATAACACAGGAAAATTATTCTTGTTTTGTTGACTCAAAAAATTTCCGCGATCTTCCTGTCACTCTAACAATCCAGTAAACGTACTGCTGCTTATTTCTACAGAAAATAATTGATCACCACTACACAACAACAGTGTGATTAACATATTACACTGTTTTTTAGAAAGTACTAATTTAAAAATTTGTAAATATGTTTATGACGGTATATTCCACCAAACTACGCGAAAATTACATTTAAAAAGGGATTGCTGATTACCCACTCCGTATTGAATAACGGATAAGACTAAACACCAGTCCTACCTCCCCACAGCGTTTTAACCCATTCATAGGGTCACCCGATTTTCGCGAAAAGATTTCATGCCCAGTTGTACTTCATAACACTTTACTTCAGATCCACCTTCTTGATTGGCTTACTTACGAGTTACGCGTCCTAGGTGTCTGCTCGCGAATCACAGGCGCACACTGTAGGTGTAAACTAATTATGATTGGTCAGCCAAATAAGAATATGTTTTCTCACAAAGACACGCGACCAATAAGCGAAATAAAACTGCTAATATAAACGTAGGTTACTGAAATCTAACATTCGCAAAAATCTTTTCGCGAAACTTGGGTGTCCGTACCCATTCATACCTTGTATCCAAGATCGTATTCACGTTGTACCTGAATTATTATGCTTATGGCCGGTATTGTGCACAGCAAGGCATCACTGCTCGGTCACAGAGTAAATAAGAATACAGAGACGAAACAACAGCTCATTTCGTAAACTCCTGCCTCACACACCAACAAAATGGCGTCACTGGCCCGAAACGTGTCGGAACGCCGTCCGCCATCAGCGCTTGGTAACTCACTTGCCAGCTAGTAGTCCCAGCCAATAGCGTACATTTAGCAGCACGCGGCAGCCAATCAGACACAATGACAATTCCCTCGTACAATCAATCAGAGAACGAGTACGCCCACATCGAAGGAGCTGCCGCGCCAGTTAGTGTCTGTATATTTATTCACTCTGTGGCTCGGTGTTTTCAGCGTCTCCCTTGCAAGACACCTGGTGTGTAAAATGTACTGCACCTTTCGTGTACGAACACGCAGCGCAATGTTTACTTGCTGCATTACGCGTCCTTGACGCAACTACATCACACACCAAAACATTATACGATTGCAAAACTCGAGCTCACATATAAAAGTGTCTCTCAACTGATTATCCATTATCTTTTGAAAACCAGCTCCTAACCGTAAGCACATAAGCCACACAACTTTATACGAAAACTCTGATAATATGGTTAAAGGCGTGATATGAAAAACTGTTCAGTAACTTAATAATAATTAGGACCACCTCTTTCTCCACGAAAATATTAACCTGCATGCTACTAGACTCCAATATACTACATGGACACTTATAGCTATCCATTGGTTTCTGGCCACGTAATTTTGTGAGAATATATTTTTACTTGACTGAGCCAATCAGAATTAATCGTTTTCGCCCCCGCACGTCCGTGATTTGCAGACGTGGAAGTTAAAACAGCTAAATCACGAAAGGGAAATTTCAGTATCGAAATTAGGAAAATTATTGCAATTAAAAAGAATTTTAGCCTTAAATCTGAGCTCAAATGTTTAGGCACAGAATAGGTAGCTATACAAAAGTGTGGTAGAACTAATTTCTTTTTTCTGTGTGAGCGTTCTCACTCGCTGTCTGCCTATGCGAGGTTCTGGAAAGTGTTTTGTGTTTGACTGGCTACTATGCAGTGGAAGGTTCCCTATTGGCTGGGCTGCCCGCTGGCAAGTAGATTACCAGGCGCTGATTGGCCAACGGCGTTCCGGCATGTTGCTATCCACTATTTTTGAAAACAAAAAAATTCGCATGGATATTTTCCTGTTGGTTCGCCAGTTTAAATGTCGATCTGACATGAAATAGTATATCACACCAGCTGTAATTTTCGTGAACAAAAATTATTTTCTAATTGGCGAACGGCGTCCAAACATTTTGCTGGTCAGTGACGCCATTGTGTTGGCGTTTGTGGCTGGAGTTGGCGGTATACGCGGTTGTTTCACCTCTGTAGTATCACGTTCTCTGTGAGCACGTTGTTCCCTGACGGAGATATGCGGACAACAACCAAAATATAGAGACCAGAAAAAAAAATGCGAATTCATTTTGAGGGAATTCAACCATATGTAAATCCGAGTTTCTGCTTATTTTGGACAACAGTTTGTTAAACACGCCCCGCAAGACTTTTAACCAATCACGAGCCTGCAAGGGAAACATGGCCCGAATCCTGTGCTACCAGGTCCATAGACTAAAGATGAGGTGAATCAATTCCTCGTTTTCTGCACATGTATGTAAATTTGACCTACACCACGCCAATACATCTGTCAAAGTAACATGATCAACAGTGATGAACATGTTTGCTTGTATCTTAACTTTCAAAAGTCACGCCCTTTTACATGAATAAAATACTCTTGACAATTTGAATTTAATCTAATTGCTTTAAAAATTGGTTAGAGGAAGTATACAGACATCTCAAAACAGTTGTTTAGTTGTTCTTACCTCAAATTATATCCACGTTGTTTGTTACAGTCATGTTGGCAACAAATCAGTTCAATGTTGGGACACGGAGTTTGATTCTACGCAGTCACCGAGATCGCTCTACCCCATATTAACTCTACGACCTGGTTTGGGCTTGGACAAGGCGACAGCCAATGATCAACTAGGCTAACTGAGGCTAGAGTACATGAAGGACTGTAGAATCTGGCTTGCTGCACATAAGATATTGAACTCTAGCTTGCGTGGAACACTTTTCGCGGAATACTCGGGTTCTATAGTCTATAGTTAATTTCGCAGTGAAATAAGAAAAATAGTTCCAAGGCTTGACGCTATCTTAAGTACGTAATGTATAAATTTATGGCATATCAAGTTGGTGTTTTCCTCCTTAATACACATTACAGTACAACATGGGTTATAAATTACACATTTAGGACTTCAAAAGTTTTAAATTTTCACTTGAATTACGCAGGAATAAAGTAACAGAGTATCTAATAATACAGATATGAAATAGCTGATTATTTCACTAACTCCAGCTGCACACGGCAGTAAAATGGCGCCGCAAGCCAGCAACATATCAAATTGCCATTCGCCAACCAGAGTCTGGTAACTTACTCACCAGCCAGTAGCCCAGCCAATAGAGAATCTTTCGCAGGACGCAGTAGCCAATTAGACGCAAGACCCGTCCCCAAAGCCTAGCCCAACCAATCGCAGAACTGGTACGTCCACATCAAAGGAACCGCCACACCATTTTGCCTCTGTGCACATATTTACTCTGTGGTTAAGCCATAAAACCCGTGGCAATGCAGGGGCTGAGGTGACTGAGCGGCTAGACTAATAGCCTCCCACGAACCGGGTTCAATCCCCGACCGGGTCACTCCCGGATTTTTGCAAGTGGGAATCGTGCCTGAAGATGTCGCTAGTTGACGAGTTTGCATGGAGATCTCCCGTTTCTCCCATCCTAGCATTCTGGCGCCGCTCCACAGGGAGAAAAATATCTTGTAGGGTCGTCACCCTGCCAAATTATTTTATAGGTACTACAAAATAATTTTGTTCTAACCACGCATTTTAGTGGAGATAACTAAATAATTTACTGGTCACCACAAAATTTATTGGGCAGGGTGAATACCAACAAAACATATTGTGGTTACCACAAAATATTTTTTTCAGTGCATTCTCACCCTCGTCGACTCTCAAGACCTCGTTGTTAAGAGCCTCCCCAAATCTCCCAACTCAACTGAACCCGAGGCAATGCAAATTTTACACGCGGCGGAAGGATACAAATGATGAGTACAAAAGTAGTTGTTGAGCAGGGCACGTGCAGGAGACTCACCATCGCAGCTGCGCCCATGGTCTGCGTGTGGCTGCCGACGGGCGGGCCGAGTCCTGGGGAGACGCTGCGGGCCTGTTCACGGTATTGCGCGGGCTGACGCCGCCACGCCGCCGTTTTATAGACGAAGACGCGCGGCCGGAGAAAGTAAGGCGGGCGCCGGCGGCGTGTGACGTCACCAAGTGTGGGAGATCCTTCGGCGTCCTCGTCCTCGCAGTGAGGCAACAGGAAGTGCGAGATTTTCGGCCTCGCCGCGCCGACCCAGGGCAGTCTTAGCCCGGCGGTGCGTTACTTGCCGCCGCCACCACACGGCGTCGAACTCACGTTCTGAAGACGACGCTTCCGCCGTAGCAACTTACACTGAAATTCATTTTTAGACGGACACCTCAAGAATGTGTACAATTATTAATGACTGGAAAATTTCGCGAATTCTTTTTGGGACAAGGGGCCGCGGTGGTTGAGCGGTTAGACTGCTCGCCTCTCACAAAGGCCAACCGGGTTCAGTACCCGGCCGGGTCACTCCCAAATTTTCGTAAGTAGGAATCGTGCCTGACGATGCCGCTTGTCGGTGAATTTTCTCGGGGATCCCCAGTTTCCCCCACCCCTTCATTCCAACGCTGCTCCATTCTCGCCTCATTGTCTCTCAAGACCTCGTTGTTAAGAGCCGCTCAAAACTCTCTCCACTCTCCACTTATGCGTGCAACTGCCTGTCCTGTATACGCAGTGTGTCCCAGTTTAAAGTCATAAAACAAAATGCTCTGTAAATCACGCCGTTCCAACGTGTCAAGGGTACCACCGACCTGGAGGTATTTTGCGCGTCTGAGGCCAAGAAGCGAGGGAGCGATAAGGGCGACAAAGCCACGCGCATCAAGTGCGTCATCGTCGCTACGCGCAGTGTTCTCGTCGTGCAGTGTGTCCCTACTTTTAGTACTTTAAGCGCTGAGCCTATATTTTTCTTGGCGAAAAGTTTGAAGCAACGTTCAGTGCAGGTCCCTATAATAATTTCTCATGTTCCAAACTAGTATATTTTGAAATACATCAGCGTGAAAAGGCCGTTCTTAGCTATGTTGGAGATCGGGAATAGTATATTTAATATGCGTGGTATTTTTAGAATGTCATTCGTACCTCGACAAAAGTATGTTTTCCTTTGGTATATCGGGAACACGGTGAGTGGTTTCATAAAACAAAACCGCGGATTTCGAACACTCTGCAACACAGTTCAAGCAACAGGTAGGTGGCTCCCCTAAACAGAGCACTAATACGTCATACGATACCTGTAACTTCACTACATATTACGTTACGTAACGTTTTATATTAGTGTGATCTTTAACGGATATTACGGTTCCGTTTGTCCAGCAGGCCTATCACTGAGTAGATAAGTACACAAACTTGAAAATTGCGAGGCGCTTCCTTTGCTATTGGCGTGCCCATTTCCTTATTGGTTGCACAAGGCTCTGGAAACGGACCTCGTATCTGATTGGCTACTGCGTAGTGCGAAGGATCCGCTATTGGCTGGGATGCCAGCTGACAAGTAAGTTACCAGGTGGTGTTTGGTGAAGGGCGTTCCGACATGTAGTTTGTCAGTGGCGCCATTTTGCTGGCGTGTGCGACTGGACGTTGCTGTATGATGGTTATTTAACTTCTGTATTCTTAGGTATTCTTTGTACGCACGATAGGCAGGAAGAGTCGAATGTGAACAGTGTGCGTTTCATTCATTTATTTCCCGACAGATCTTCTATTCCAACGCAAATATAAAATTTAAACACTATTATTTTAATTGTTTTGCCTCAATCCACTGAACAGATATAACACACGGCTGACGAATGCGCGTGTGGACCATGTTTTTGTAATGAGTAAGCCACGTTTATTAAATGTCATGTACATGCCGGAATAACCAAGATAAATAAAAAAAAAATTATAATTTAAAATTGAAAATACACTTTACATAAAGATATTAAATGAAAAATTAAATGCAAAATCCAATTCTCAGGCACTGCTTGCTTCAGTGCAGAAGGATTTTCCTAGCAAATGCAACACAAGAACAATTGTGCTGCAAAAACATAAATTACGATGATCTCTGAAACTCGTTAGGTGTTAACGTCATTGAACCCAGCATAAATCCTAAGGAAGCGATGATGCATGTTATTATTATTTAATGTTTTCCTTTTTTTTTCTCGCCATTCTGGGACGTTGGAAAGAACTTAACCGTCAGCAATTTAAATACCGCTTATTAAAACTTTTATTCAAATTGAAACTGTATGGAGTGTCAAGATCTGTATTAATGTTAAAAAATACAATAATAAATATAATATTCAACTACGTCGGATTCCGTTACTGTCACTTTTTAAAGTTGAAGTTGATTGCAGTACAGCATCGGAAAACGATCATAAAATAATTATACATTCGTTGTTCTTAAAAATTTCTTCGTGTACAAATAATGCAAATAAACTTAAAAATAGCCATTATTAACCGTTCATATATGAAAACATTTAATTAAATTGCAAATTATTTCTACGTTTAAAATTATTGAATACCGCGAGTTACGATGCAGCCAAACCAAACGTATATGTCAGTGACAGACCGTGGCTGGCATAGCCGTTAGAGCACTCGCCTCCCACCAAAGGGAACCTGGTTTGATTCCCGACTGGGTCGCTCCCGGATATTCACACGTGGGAATCGTGCCGGACGATGCCGTTGGTAGACGGATTTTCTCGGGGATCTCAGTTTCCCCGCGCCCTTGCATTCCAGCGCTGCTCCATTGCCCCCTTTCTCCAACTCCATTGGCTCTCAAAGACCTCGATGTTAAGAGCAGTTCAAACCTCTTCACTTCACTCCTCTGAAGTTTGTAAATTCACATAAACTGGAACTTCTCAGAAGTTATTACGGGGACACGGTGGTGTAGCGGTTAGAATACTCGCCTCCACTTAGGTGAACCGGTTTCTATTCNCAAAGGGAACCTGGTTTGATTCCCGACTGGGTCGCTCCCGGATATTCACACGTGGGAATCGTGCCGGACGATGCCGCTGGTCAGTGGGTTTTCTCGGGGATCTCCCATTTCCCCTGCCCCTTCATTCCGGTGCTGCTCCATACTCACCTCGCTTCGCCCTCATCGGCTCTCAAGTCGTCGATGTTAAGAGCCGNGTCGCTCCCGGATTTTCGCACGTGGGAATCGTGCCGGACGATGCCGCTGGTCAGTGGGTTTTCTCGGGGATCTCCCATTTCCCCTGCCCCTTCATTCCGGTGCTGCTCCATACTCACCTCGCTTCGCCCTCATCGGCTCTCAAGTCGTCGATGTTAAGAGCCGCCGAAATCTCTTCACTCTTCACTCAGAAATTATTTAACATTATAGTTTACAGTTTATTTAGTATGCGGAAAATATCAATGAACATCTGCCAAAATATCTGCTAACCTTGAGGTAAAGTCATTTCCTTCAAAAGCCTGGCAGTATATAAAACACAAGAAGTGTGGGTTCTTTTCTTTAGCAAAATAAAATTTTAATGTTTATTTAATAACTCCTTAATTTTGTAAACTTCGAGCTTAATTATTCGAAAGGTCAGCTAATAACATTCTGTAGTTGGTGATACTGCAGATGCTTTCATAAAAGCTGCGATAAGTGGAAAAGAACAGATATCAAGCTTCTCTGCTCTCAATTTTACACGTACGTTGTCGCTTTGGAATTTTGTTTAGGGTGTTCGGAAAACAAGTGTGTGATATTTTGTGATTCAAACTATGTTCATGTTATAGAGGATGGAATGTTAATGGAATTATTATTTTTTCAGTTAAAAGTTGTTTGTAAAAACACATCAAAACCACACTCTAGGAAATTATTTGTAAATTCATATCAAGGTATACGTACAGTGACAAAGCGTGAATTGTAAATTATTTTCCAATACATGCATGGTAACGTTCCTACAGTTGCTCAGCAAAGAGTCAAATTCATAGAAAAGTGCCCAACTTTGTATAGTATCAATGCTAAACATTCCCATATTTTCAGCCTGAAATATAGTATTATTTAAATATACACTATAGGTTAAAAACTTCCATTACAGTTTACGAAGTTAACCAGAATTTTTTTTTACAGTGCACAGTTTCAATGTTACTGAGTAATACAAAATATTCAAAGTACTTGCAAAATTAATACACAGTGACTTCAATTATGGACGTTTCACATATATTATAACATGATCACAAAATTTAAGTTTTTGAAACACAAGCTAGTCAAACGGAAAATACGCAATAATTTCAATTTAATTTACAACTATACACATTTAGGATGTCCGTACATGGTTATATGTACAAACTTTCTGCGAAACTGTTGTATTTATTAATGTTTTTGGTATTTTTGAACTCCGCATGTGGAGATTGACTCTGGCCGGTTGGTATGTATATAAAAAACAACCGAAACAAATTTGAACAGCACGCGAAGTAATTTTGACGATTATCGCAATGTGAATCCAGGAGCAGTTGTGCAACCCGTGACCTTAATTAAACTGGAAAAACGCTCTTCTACTCTCTTAGGATGGTACGATTAGTGTAAACTGCAAAGTTACTTAATCATAAAGTGTTATTGGTTATTTCGCCTAACCATTTAGTACCGACTGACCCAGGTTTGTTTGGGTGGCACAGTGGATACTGCTGTATTACGTTGCAAAATGTGGAGAATTGTGTTAGATTGTATGGTGTAGTCCATTCACGGTTACTTCCAGCTTTCCTGAAGCCGTGATAAAGTTCTGCTTTCAAGATTTTCCTCCGCGACACGCAAACAGCTTAGCCACGTCTAGAAAATTACCACAAGGGACAACGCACCGCATTCGTGTACACTCGGTTACATAATGTTTTGTATGAGAACTATTTCTTACTAGGCATTACCAACAAACCTATTTCTTCACTGTTTTTATTCATATGAATTACAAATTAAATATTATAATTTAAAGATAAAATATTAATAAACATTCAATTAAACAAAAATAAGGTACTTTTATCTTAACACAAGTATAAAACGATTGTGATAAATGGAATATTTAGTAAACAATGAAACACGCCATGTGCGGGGTGATTTTTCAAAGGTTTGATTACGAAGGTGTGAAGAAACCGCGAACAGACTATATTCTGCAATGAGTTAGAAGATGATTTTTTTGGTAACTTATACAGAGAATCAGGTGCTTTTAAAGGTTCAAACACAAAGAAGAGCGTTCCATTCCGTTTCTGAAATACGCAGTAGACACGCGCATGAGCAGTGATGAACAACCGCTTCGGTCCGCAGTAATTTAACAAACGCCTGCCAGGAGGGTTATAGCACAGAGTAATAAAGAACACAGTAGTTAAACAGCCGCTTGTACCGCGAAATCCTACCACGCACGACAAAAAAAATTACCAGTGGCCAACGAGTAAATTGTACACAGAGACGAAATGGCTTGGCGATTATTTTGATGTCGGCCTACCCGTTCTCTTATTGGCCGCGCGAGGCTCTGGAAACTGGCACTTCGTCTGATTTGTCACTGCATGATGCGGGAGGTCCCCTATTGGCTGAGCTGCCGGCTGGCGAGGTAGGTTAACAGGCGCTGATTGGCGAACGGCTTTCCTACATGTCGCTGGCCAGTGATGGCATTTTGGTGACGTTTGCGGCTGGAGTTCACGGAATAAGAAGCTGTTTCACCCGAGTTTTCTTAAGTGTAGTCTATTCACAGTAAAGTGAGCACTTTCAAGGACCTAGTTACATTTTTCCTATCAGCAATTTTTTATTCTTCCGCCACTTTTTAAAATAAATATCGATATGTAAACAATATAAAAAGTGTATATATTTCACCGGACTCGAAAGTTAACGTATAAGGATAAAATAAAATATATTTATTGACTATTGTTCCGAATGAGAGGGCTTGCAAAAGTGCTCACTTTACCGTGAATAGCTTGTACTCCCTGGCAACCTACTGGCCAGACAGTAGTCCAGCTCGCAGCATGTAGTAGCCTATCAGACACAAGGCCCGTTCCCAGGGTCTAGTGGCCGATCAGCGAGTGGGTGCACCGCAATCAAAGGAACCATCACGCCAATACGTCCCTGCGAACTTGCATACTCTGTGGCTAGGTGTCGGTAATTCTCAACAGGAAACTACGACACAGGCGATAACCTCCTGCGATGTATCAACCGCGCGGCGTGCGACTTTCACGCTCGACAGTTCCACGTGGCGAGTGACAGGCCATATTCGCAACGAGAGAAAGTTTTATTTGAACAGACCATATATATTGGTTTGTATGTGGCCAAACAAATGTACCTTATGCAGTTGATTGAACTGAATATTTATTTGGCAGTCATATTCTGTCTGCCCAATAAATACAGAAGTTTTGTCGACTTCAATGTGCACTTTCTTAAAGGAACAAAAAAAATTTCTGCTTCTTTTCAAGATTTCTTTGCTGAACAAAAGATTTTTCGGACAACTACATATTTGTTGTAAAATACACAAAAAAAAAGTATTTTGTTGGCTGAAAAAATCTTATCTCTCAGCGCGTACTCCCGTATCAAGGTTTGCTGAAACTTCACTTCTCGTAAATGTGACTTTCACTCTAAACTATGAATATTTAACATTTCCCTCATAAAGCCTTCAAGTTAAGGATAGGGCTACTATTCCAGCGTTTCAGTGGCTGAACGCGAACTGCAAAACCCCAGTTTACTCCAAAGGTTAATTTCGTTATGGTTCTAGTAACGGAAAGCAAGGAACCATCTTTTTGTTATATTAAAGGTGCAGTGCAGTCACTCTTGTCCGAAATGTGTTCTCCGGAATAAGGTCCAACATTATTATTTTTTTTAAATATTTTTTTATAATAATTTTTATGAATTAATTTTGTGATGAAACCAACACCTGCGCGTGATTACGGGGAACACGTCTTAATCAAAAGTGCCTGCAGGTTTACTGCAAAATGAAGATAATTTCTAATTTCGAGTTACGTTTATTGCTATAACAAAAACGCCAGCAACAAAGTTGACCTTTTCAGCCGCTATGTCCATGAGTTATACGAATGACCGGTACTGTACACAGCAGTGCCCAGTCTTCCTTGTGGCTAATCTGATTTGCGGAATTTTCTGCACCCCTTTGATAACAATAGTTAACGCCGGTATCATCGAGCACGCATCACGCAAAAAAAAAAAAAAACCCTTGAGCACCTGAAAAACAGTTGAAGTCAGAAATTAGCGTGTCGTTGAACGGCTTAGAATCGAATTTATGGACTTTCGAGTTGCCTATTGCACCGGGAACTATATAGTATACTTTTAAAGACGAAGTAGAGTAAATGCCAATGGAGATCTGCACTTTAGATGGTACAACATGCAGAGATCATTAAAAAAAAATGTAGAATACACACTGCCAGAATGGTCAGAATGGATTGGAGTATAGCGGAAATATTTGGGTGGCTCTTAACAGCGAGGTCTTGAAAGCCCATGAGGGTGAAGTGAGGTGAGTATGGAGCAGCGCCGGAATGCAAGGACGGGAGAAACGGTAGATCCCCGAGAAAAACCACCGACCAACGGTATCGTCCGGCACGATTCCCGAATGCGAAAATCCAGGAGTGACTCTGCCTAGAATTGAACCAGGTTTGCCTAGGTGTGAGCTGAGTAGTCTGACCACTACACCACCGCTGCCACAATGGCCAGAAAAGTATGATTTATGTTGCATATGAAAATTAAAGCTTATATTTTGTAACTCTGTAAAAGGTTTTATTATAATTTAGTAACTTTTATTTTTGAGAAATTAATTAATAGGAGTTGATTTCTAATAAAAAATTTAAGTTTATTTTCATTTTGGATGCTTCAGAAAGCACATTTTGCAAAAAATCTGCATTAAGCAATATTATTATAATAATTTCGCTGACTATATATAATATAATATTAGTAATAATGTTTACAAATATTTTTTAATAATTTATTAATTTCTGCCACGAAATTCACAACTTTAGTAACTGCAATTTATGTGCGTAAAAACAATTATTATAAATATATGTAAACATTATTAAAGGCTGTTCGTGATAAAGTGAGCACTTTTGAAATCAAGCTTAGAAAAAATTCACTGTTCCTACCTGCATATATTTTAACCGGTGCACTGAGTGACATGCGCCAAGTAATGTTGGTAACGACGGTTGGTAAGTAGTTCCATGTCTTAACGTCGAATAAAAGGTGTTAGGTAACCATTTGTGATAACTTAAATTATTAGTTCTTTAGCTTTGTTTTTTTATTTATCTAAGTGTAAAAATTAGCAGATTAGTAAAATAATTACTTTTTCACAGTTTCACTTGGCCAATTCATAAATAAAGTTATGAGGCCCATGCCAATGATAATTTTACACAAGGCCGAAGAATACACAACGTGCATACAAGAAGATCTAAATCAGGGGTTTCAAAAGCGCTCATTTTACCGTGGACAGCCTATAGTAATTTTTTATTACACTCAGTTAGATCAATTATTATGACGGTCTTGCTTGGTGTGGTGGAAGGAAAAGAATGTAAATATGGTTAAATATTTATTATGGATAGACTTTTATTATTCGATTTAAAAAAACATTTTAATATTCAAATTTTAATATAATACATATTTTTCAGTGTTACAACACTGGCAGCAATTCTACTTGTACTTTAAGAATCGTAGATGACAGTGATAGCTAGTTATTCTATAATGGTCGCTGAATTTGTTTCTTATTATGAAAAGATAGTAAATTAAACACAGATATGTAGAAAAATTGCAGTGATATTGAAAATCTGAATCATCGGTTACTTCATGGACTATGTTATTAATAGCCATGGCATAAGTTCGATATATTTCGATATCCCACGATTGCGAATCGTGTAAACGATCTTGTTGACAAATTTAACATATGTATTTATTTAATCACTTCTTTACGAGTTAAGCAACGACTATAAGAAATACCCAGCGATTTACAGGAGGAATGCAACATATCTCTTTCTCTCTTTTTTTTCCTCGATGTTTTTACAATTACGTAAGTATGTATGCATGTATATATGTACTTGCATGCATATTAATTCCATAAGTGCCTATTTTCATGCCTATAAATAGAGAAAGAAAAANGGGGGGGGGGGGTATTATATGTGTGGATTTTATTGGCCCCACAACTGTTTTCGGCGGAAATAATTTAAAAAAATTATTTAAAATAAGTTTTGTCCTTTTAGTGACCAAGTTAGAATTCCAAATCAAAATATTGTGTACGAATGGTGCACGTTAAAAAAATAAATGCAGAATGCCTACCACTATAGTGTAATAAATGGAGAAATATATTGTATAACACGTATTTTAAAAAAAAGTGCTCAAATACTTTCTTGCTGATGAGCACGACGGTCGGTAAGAACCCCAGGCATAGGGCAGCAAGGCANGGGGGGTTTCCCGTTGCCTTCCGCAATACGGAGGCGATATAACCTCTGGAGCCACTTGGGAAATTCCAAGGGTCAGTTCAGGAATCGAACCTAGATCCCAGAAGTGAGCAGTAACAGCACTACCAATTACCGGAGTCGGGTCCATGGGGGCAGAAGGAGGCAGAAAGGCGACTTGGGGCGCCCTTTGGAGCAGGAATCTATACGGGATAAAATGAGATTATAATCTGTTCACGGTAAAGCGGGAACTTTTGAAAGTCGTACTTATGATATACTTAAATGCACATTGTGTAGGGGCCGCGGTGGCTGAGCTGTTAGCCTGCTCACCTCCCACCAATGTTCAAACCCCGGTCACCGGATTTTCGCAAGTGGGAATCGTGCCGGAGGTCAGCGGGTTTTCTCGTGAATCTCCCGTTTCCCCGGCTTCTTCATTCCGGCGCCGCTCCATCCTCATGTCAATCACCCTCATCGGCTCTCAATACATCGCTGTTAAGAGCCGCCCAAATATCTTCACTTTACTTTACATTGTGTATCCTTCCGCTATACGTACAATTAACACTGCGGTGGAACTGGTCACTTTATTCATGTGTCGTTCAAGAGAAACTGGGAAATTGTTAGAAAAGTAAACATTTACATGTTAGAAATTTGCTCATTCTCACACTTATATGGACTGAAAAAAAAAGTAAAGTAAAATAAATAATTTAGGTGTTGTTTACCTAACAAATTTTAACTAAACGGTAAGACATGGAACTACTTTCCCGTTCTCATTACCAACTTTACTGGGCGCATGTTACACACTAAAAAAATCCATTCTAAGTTTTCTGTACGGCAAAGGAAACAATTTCTTTGAGACTGATTTGTTGCAGTCTAACAATATTGTTTTAATTCAAAAAGAACGCTAGAGAAACAAAGGTTTGCTGTTAATAAATGTATTATTTATACCTTTTGTGTTTTATGGCAACATTGCCTTCCTTTATAGCAATGAAATAAAACATTTTTGGAGCTGCTTTTGTTAACAGTAATGAAATATCACTTCGTACCAAAAGTAACTGCTGAACGATATTAAAGATTTTCTGTCGATCATTGTAGTTACAAATACGTAACTGTTGTCCCGATGTAAACATTCAAAACCAATATATTCGGCATATACCCCAACTGAGTAAATGGTTCTCTTGCAGAAGTTTAATGTTATTCTGAAGTACAGTGATTCCCCATATCACTAACCTGAATTCTTCCAAATAGGTGACATATTCTGGCCAATATACATGATATAACTTATTAACTAAAAGTAATCGTGGTCGTATGGTGAAGGGCGTTTGGCTAACACCGCAAGGGGTGGGGGTTGGAGTCTCGGAGCAGTACGAATTTTTTTTTAGTGAATATAAATTAAAAGTAATGCTCTCTCTTATATTTATTAATCACGGTTGTTTTTCAGAGAACAGATTTTCTTTACAGTGTAACTGACATTACCACAAAGACGTATGTTGAACTATTTTAACGACAATTCAAGGTTAACATAGTCATTACTATATAGATCAAATAAAAATTGTGTTTGTGGCAAGCTTACCTTGTAGTTGTTCATATTTAAACACTTTTTTCTTTACTGTAACAAATCATGTGTTCCAGCAAAGAAAGCGTTTTTACACTGCAGCCAGTATACCTGCTAAAATATATGCAGGTAAGAACAGTGACATTTTCCGAAGGTCGACATCAAAAATGCTGTTAACCTTGAACAGCCTAAAGTAGTAACAGTGCTTTTACTCATGCCCGTGTTGATGTCATTTGTACAGTGCTGGGAAACTTTTTGACTCATTTTGTTTATAAACGTTCAGATTATTATTTCGTCCACGTTAGGGAACTAGTTTGTAAGCCAACTACGGCTAGGCTTCACTCCTAACTCGGCGTGTAACATACTTATTTTACGCAAATGTATTTACAGGATATTCACGGTAATACAGATACTCCACGCATATGAGTGTCGCATACTGCAATACTGAATTGAGTACTTTTGAAATCCACCTCTGAAAATTGTCACTGCCCTTACCTGAATACATTTTAACGAGCACGTTGTCTGGCATGCGCCCAATAATATAAGTAACGACGGAGGGAAAACAATTCAATGTCTTAACGTTGACTTAAAAGAGATAGGAAAACATTTGTGTTTTTTTTAATGCACATAAGTGTAATAATTAGCAAATGTTTAAACTTTTTTAATTTTTCTAATAATTTTACAGTTTCGTTTGACTGACGCAGAATAAAGTGATCAGGCCCATGTCAACGTTCATTTTACGTATGGCGGAAGGATACACAATGTGCATACAAGTCGATCTTAAGCAGGACTTTCAAGAGTGCTCAGTTTACTGTGAACAGCCAATACCAAAAGGTTTAATCACTAAAGTTATTGATGGAATGAAGTAGCGGAAAAATTCTACATTAACATAGATTTGTTGTGACAAATTTATTGGTATCGATTCTTTAAAATGTGTTATACTTAAAGAAACCGTACATTTAATTAGAATCTCTGCAATTTGTTGTTTGCAGCAAGAGTATATGCGAGTATATATATTCGCTGTGGTGAAATCAAGTTTCACTTGAAATAATAATGCACTAAAAACTCTTCAGAATGAAATTTGTTAATAAACAGTTTTTTAGAATGTTCACAACAACCAATGTCATTGTTTCGCTATTTCTTCGAGAATAAATCTTCATTACTCTCTTCAATAAAATTAAAGTACACCCCCGCAAATTTCGCGAATTAATTTTGTGACAGAGTAGACGGCAAACACTTGTACATTTATGTCACTTATATGATTGGTCCTCTCTGTTAATCCGATCCACCTTTGTAGGACTCAGAACCACTGTTACAAGCATTAATAACACGTAAGACTTCAATGCCGTATACCTGTCTGAGCGCAGTTCGTGATATAATTGGCTACTGGCATCTACACGGCCAAGGAGTAGACAAGTACACATTGACGAAATACCATGGCGGTTCCTTTGATGTGGGCGAACCAATTCTCCGATTGGCTGCGCGAGCCTCTGGGAACGAGCCTTGTGTCTGATTGTTTCCTGCGTGTTGCATAATGTTCCCTATATGGGCTGGTGACTGGCGAGTAGGTTACCAGGTGCCGCTTTGCGAACGGTGTTCCGACATTTTTTTGGCCAGTGCCACAATTTTTTTGACGTGTGTGGGGTTGCGTTCACGGAATTAGAGGCTGTTTCGCTTCTGTAATCTTAAGTATTCTGTGATGCAACTGCTTCACTGCAGTTGGTTGCTCAACCGTTAATTCTTAACTATCGGCTAAAAGCGTCGTTGTGGGCCAATGGCAGAAGTCTAACCAGTATAGCCCATTCACGGTTACTTCCAACTTTTCTGAAGCCTTGCTTAAGTTCTACTTCCAGGATATTCCTCCATCTCGTGCAAACAAAGCTTAACCAAGTCTTCAAAATTACGGACAACGCACCGCATTCGTGCGCACTCAGTTACATCATATTTCGCATTGAAACTGTTTCTTACCAGGCATTACCAACGCACATATTTTCTCTCTGTTTTAGCCATGTCATGTATTAATTATAAATGAAATATTATAAATTATAGAGTAAATGTAAGTAAAAGTTAAATTTTATCGATAATAAGGTACGTTTTCGTTAACACAGGTATTAAACCCTTGTGATACATCGCATATTTAGGAAACAATCAAACACGCTACACATAAAAGATGATTTTTCAAAGGTGATATTCAAAAAGTGTGAAGAAGCAGCAAATAGACTATACACAGCGTCTCGGAGTTCTGTCTACAATCACAAAATTAACGTAACATTTGTAGATCATTAGACATTAGTCTTGAAACATAGCAATTGGTTAATAATGTAATAATAATAATAATGGATTTATGCACTTGTGCAAAAATACGTAATTTGGAAATTTAATAGTTAAATTTATCTATTAGACGCTGGTTTTTATATAGACGAAGAAATCAGGAAGTATTCTTGTGAGTATGCCATTTAAATGAAAAGGATAGCGTCAGATCATCACACGTCCATCTCAATCACGAGTGAAACAGAAAAAAATAAAATCCCACCTTTTGTCATACCTCCAGACACGACAATGAACACCACACAGTGACGTTGATTCCCCGTTCATTAAACTGACTGGTCAGTCTGCAACAGCCTCTTAACTGACTTTCAGTGACTAGTATTCCACTGAATTATGCCACTTAATCAGGTTTACATTGTGCTTGTACACAAATTTGATATATTTCAGATATCAACTTATTGACGTAGACAAAATACACCGAAAAGCCAAAAAAAAACTGGTACACCTGCTTATATCGTGTAGGGCCCCCCGAGCACGCAGAAGTACCGCAAGACGACGTGGCATGGACTCGACTAATGTCTGAAGGTATGCAGGAAGTAATTCAGACCATGAATCCAGCAGGGCAGTCCACAAATCCAATCTGCGCCAATTTGGAAAGGGTAACATGTCTGTCACGTTTAATGATTCTCGTCAGTCCTCGTTTGTCCCGTTCTTTCACGATCTTTTTCCGGCCGCAGCGATGNGGCCCCCCGAGCACGCAGAAGTGCCGCAAGACGACGTGGCATGGACTCGACTAATGTCTGAAGGTATGCAGGAAGTAATTCAGACCATGAATCCAGCAGGGCAGTCCACAAATCCAATCTGCGCCAATTTGGAAAGGGTAACATGTCTGTCACGTTTAATGATTCTCGTCAGTCCTAGTTTGTCCCGTTCTTTCACGATCTTTTTCCGGCCGCAGCGATGTCGAAGATGTGATGTTTTACCGGATTCCCGATATTCACGGTACACTCGTGAAATGGTTGTACGCGAACATTCAAATGTTATCTCTACCTCGGAGATGCTATGTCCCATCTCTCGTGCGCCGACTATAACACCACGTTCAAACTCACTCAAATCTTGATAACCTGCCATTGTAGCAGCAGTAACCGATCTAGCTGCCGACCGCATCGCGTTACTCTGATTGGTTCCATGCCTCTGTTATTGGCATACGCACGCCTATACCAGTTTTTTTGGCTCTTCAGTGTATTACCACTATTGAACAAAGATGTTGTTGGAAACTGTTCAAGTTCGGTTATCTTTAGCACGTGCACAAAGTGGCTAGGTTTTAATGAGTTTCTTGGACATCACCCAAGCAGCTGATGCAAGCCACTTCAAATAAACTCCAAGCCCGAATCAGTGATATCCATCAGTTGAATAACATTCACTGAAAGTCAGTTGATAATCTACTGCCGACTTACAAATCAAGGAAACGAACTGGGAACAAGTGACTTATGGCAGTGGAATTCTCAACATTCAGTGGGAATCACAAATAAATCAGTGAAATTCAACCAACATATTAATTAGTTATCAGTCGCTCAATTTTCACTATTTTTACTGAATTGGCTTAATTCTCACTGTTTCAGATTTAGAATATCAAGTAACTTCTCGTATGCTTAAAAACTGCGACAGAATTGCTAATATGACATTTATGGTGTTACGTAAGCAGTACACGACGCCAACATTTACAAACAAACTTAATTTAGAGAATTTTTACTTATGTAATATGCTTTCTGCTGCTTTCACTTAAAGATTTGAAATACCGCATCTTAGGAAACACGTGTTAATGTACATTCGACTCAATAAATACACCGTAACTTTGTCAATTATTTATATATCGTAAGTTCTTGGGGCTATTTTCCACAGTTGTTCGTGACATGCGGTAGCAGATGCCAATATGTAAATGTGTAAATAACCGGGAAAGGCCGGGTTTATTTCTTTGCTGTGCCATCAATTTAATTTGTCTTTTCTTTTCGAAGACGAGCCATTGTGACCAACATAATGCAGGCGACAAAACTTTTTGCAAATTTTAAGAATATATTTTCAAACGGATCATTTCTATGCAAAAGCATCAATTGCCTGCCGGTAGCTGTGTAAACGTCTGTAAGACTGCTAACATTTCTGTCCGATGTCAGTTAATTTGCATGAGGGTTTCACTACAAGTGCAGTTTATGTGAAAAATGAAGTTATATTTTCTCTCACATTGATAAAAAAAAGGAGCAATAAGATTACAAGAATTTTACAGCCGAGGCTAAAAAAAAGAAGAAGAAATTTGGTATTCAACACTTGAGAGGAAAAAAAAAAGTGTAGTCAGTAGATGTATGTATACGGTATTTAAGAACTATTTCGAAAGACTGGACACTCAGAAGATAGATTTTCAGGAAGTTCAAACGGCTAATATCGTTGTTCATAAATGTTATCGTTTATTTACTTGCGAGTATTTAAGATACATATTTTACCCTTTGTTCGAAAGATGGAATGTTCATATTCAAGTCTTAACCTTTCTGGAGTAATTTTGTCTCTGTGAAACTTTATTCTAGTATTGCGTGTATTTTTAGTGATTAACGTTTTTCGATATTTAAGTAATGACATCTTTATAGTAAAATAAAACTGACACCAAACAGTTTATTTGAGAAAAATGCAAAATTAAGACTAATAATGCCGAAAACCTTTAGCTGGTTAAAAAATAACTATACACTATAAACATCTTGAAATTCATATTCTCAACTATTATAAGATACAATATAAAAAATTTCGATTTTTTTTTACACCAATTTAGAAATAAAAGACATAAAAACCAACTAGACTTGTAGAAAATTTTTGAATTGCATACTTAGCCATGAAGTATTATGCTGCTTAACCAGGGAACTGAATTTTCATACTTGCAAAACCAATTTCGGGAAGAGTATCTGGAGACATGCAGTGTTTTTCTTCCTTGATTCCAAACTACGAACTCTCTCTCTTCATCGTGCTCATGTAATCCAATAATCCCCAGAGTTTCCTGGAAGCGGAATTCGTCCGTCTCACAGACGTAGTTATGGAAAACACACGAAACTTTGATTACAGACGCGCAGTTTCCACGTTTCAATTCTATCGCCTGTGAAGTTTCATCACTCCGAACAACACTCAACAAATATCCAAGCTGTAGTAGATACAGTACCGTTCCGTTTGAACTGCTGCTGCGTGTTTCACGGGCATGACATCATAATGTTATAGTCCATTCATTGTTAATTCCAACTTTTCTGAAGCCTCGCTTAAGTTATACTTCCAGTTAGTTTAAATTAAATATTTTAATTTATAGATAAAATAACAATAAAATGCCAATTCAAACAAAAAAGAATTTTATTTGTGTAACAGAAGTATAAAGTGCTTGTGATGGTGACAGATTTAGGAAAAAACCAAACACGTCATACATAGGATGATTTTCCAAAGGTTCGATTCAAAAAGTGTGAAGTAACAGCGAATAATGGCCTATAACAAGAGTCGGTGATTTTTCGTGAAGAAATATGGGAACGCGGTGGACTTCAATACTAGNTGAGTTTCTTGGACATCACCCAAGCAGCTGATGCAAGCCACTTCAAATAAACTCCAAGCCCGAATCAGTGATATCAATCAGTTGAATAACATTCACTGAAAGTCAGATGATAATCTACTGCCGACTTACGAATCAAGGAAACGAACTGGGAACAAGTGACTTATGGCAGTGGAATTCTCAACATTCAGTGGGAATCACAAATAAATCAATGAAATTCAGCCAACATTTTAATTAGTTATCAGTCGCTCAATTTTCACTATTTTTACTGAATTGGCTTAATTCTCACTGTTTCAGATTTAGAATATCAAGTAACTTCTCGTATGCTTAAAAACTGCGACAGCATTGCTAATATGACGTTGAAGGTGTTACGTATGCAGTACACGACGCCAACATTTACAAACAAACTTAACTGAGAGAATTTTTACTTATGTAATATGTTTTCTGCTGCTTTGACTCGAATATTTGAAATATCGCATCTACGGAAACACGTGTTTATGTACATTCGACTTAATAAATACACCGTAACTTTGTCCATTATTTATATATTGTAAGTTCTTGGGGCTATTTTTCGAAGTTGTTCGTGACATGCGGTAGCAGATGCCAATATGTAAATGTGTAAATCACCGGGAAAGGCCGGGTTTGTTTCTTTGCTGTGCCATCAATTTAAGTTGTATTTTCTTTTCGAAGACGAGCCATTGTGACCAACAAAATACAGGTGATAAAACTTCGTGCAAATTTTAAGAACAAATTGTCAAACGGATTATTTCTATGCAAAGGCATCAATTGCCTGCCGGTAGCTGTGTAAACGTATATAAGACTGCTAACATCTCTGTCCGATAATGTCAGTTAATTTTCATGAGGGTTTCACTACAGGTGTAGTTTACGTGCAAAATGAAGTGATATTTTCTCTCACATTGATAAAAAAAAGGAGCAATAAGGTTACAAGAATTTTAGAGCCGAGGCTAAAAAAAGAAAAAGAAATTTGGTATTCAACATTTGAGAGGAAAAAAAATGCAGTCAGTAGATGTATGCATACTGNAAAAAATGCAGTCAGTAGATGTATGCATACTGTATTTAAGAACTATTTCGAAAGACTGGACACTCAGAAGATAGATTTTCAGGAAGTTCAAACGGCTAATATCGTTGTTAATAAATGTTATCGTTTATTTCCTTGCGAGTATTCAATAAACAAGATACATATTTTACCCTGTGTTCAAAAGATGGAATGTTCATATTCAAGTCTTAACCTTTCTGGAGTAATTTTGTCTCTGTGAAACTTTAATCTAGTATTGAGTGTATTTTTTGTGATTAACGTTTTTCGATATTTAAGTAATGACATCTTTACAGTAAAATAAAACTGACACAGAACAGTTTATTTGAGAAAAATTCAAAATTAAGACTAATAATACCGAAAACCTTTAGCTGGTTAAATAATAACTATACACTATAAACATCTTGAAATTAATATTCTCAACTATTATAAGATACAATATAAAAAATTTCGAAACTTTTTGACACCAATTTAGAAATAAAAGACATAAAAACCAACTAGACTTGTAGACAAATTTTGAATTACATACTTAGCCATGAAGTATTATGCTGCTTAACCAGGGAACTGAATTTTCATACTTGCAAAACCAATTTCGGGAAGAGTATCTGGAGACATGCAGTGTTTTTCTTCCTTGATTCCAAACTACGAACTCTCTCTCTCTTCATCGTGTTCATGTAATCCAATAATCCCCAGAGTTTCCTGGAAGCGGAATTCGTCCGTCTCACAGACGTAGTTATGGAAAACACACGAAACTTTGATTACAGACGCGCAGTTTCCACGTTTCAATTCTATCGTCTGTGAAGTTTCATCACTCCAAACAACACTCAACAAATATCCAAGCTGTAGTAGATACAGTACCGTTCCGTTTGAACTGCTGCTGCGTGTTTCACGGGCATGACATCATAATGTTATAGTCCATTCATTGTTAATTCCAACTTTTCTGAAGCCTCGCTTAAGTTATACTTCCAGTTAGTTTAAATTAAATATTTTAATTTATAGATAAAATAACAATAAAATGCCAATTCAAACAAAAAAGAATTTTATTTGTGTAACAGAAGTATAAAGTGCTTGTGATGGTGACAGATTTAGGAAAAACCCAAACACGTCATACATAGGATGATTTTCCAAAGGTTCGATTCAAAAAGTGTGAAGTAAAAGCGAATAATGGCCTATAACAAGAGTCGGTGATTTTTCGTGAAGAAATATGGGAACGCGGTGGACTTCAATACTAGNAGCGAATAATGGCCTATAACAAGAGTCGGTGATTTTTCGTGAAGAAATATGGGAACGCGGTGGACTTCAATACTAGAAGCACCCAACAGCAGCTTGTCTATTGCCATTGGTTACTGTCTGCTTTATGAGTTTTAATTTTTGACTGGGCCACTCAGAATTCGGCGACATCGGCACGGCTCCTACGTTATTCGTGTGTATGCATTTAACACGTGCCGAAAAGTAATTAAGTCAATCAAAATAGGTAAACGACCCTACGTGTTTTGAAATATGACTTGTCTTTAAATATTTTCGCAAAATTTCACTACCACTACCTATAACACAAATTCCGTAATCCTCATCCCGGGTGAAAACTTAAAACGAAGTCCTCGCTACATTTTGTGACATTTGTATAATTAAATTATGTTCAGATAAGAGTGTAACAAAAAGTTTATATTCTTAGTATTTTAAATTCCGTTTTTCAAAATGCTTTTAAGTTATAATACAAAAGGGCACTAATCTGGTGCAGCCATAAATGTATTTGCCATTAAAGTATGTTTTACATTCTGAAATATTTTGACAGTGGTGACAATTTAACTTCCTTAGAAAACTTATTGAAGACGCTTGATATATAGAGAAGTAATTTTGAAAATAATTTAAAAAGTTATTTTTCACCTATCGAGATAAGTATTTCAAAATCTCATATTTTTACGTCATGCCAGAAAAGAAGTTGCCATAGACACATTTAAGAAGTATTTTTATTTAAGTTAAAGTTGGTTATTTTATAGGGAGACTAATCAATATTCCGCTCTCAAATTATTTAAACGGTCCTTTTTCATGTTTATGTTAAAACGGTAAAGAAATTTTCTGTTGTTTTTTTCAAGACATACTCTACAAGAAAAACGCTAAATTTTTCGTGAGCCATACGTGCGGTATTTGTGCAACAAGAGAACCATATTTAAGCAAACTCAATAAACTATGAAAAATGTACTCTTTCGCCGGACATTTGAATTTTTAAAGGCACTGTTAATTACGATTTGGAAGATTTTTATTGCCAACTGGAACAGACTGAAAACGACAGAGATGGAAAACATAACGAATGTGGTAAGGTTCACAGCGACGGTGGCGCTTAATCTGTTGGAAAGCATAATGACAATGAAAAAGCTGAACTAGGGCAGAACCAGCTTCTGTCGCACAGGAAGTGGCGAGATATGAAAGGAAATGTAGATAACTACGCCAACAGTTATCCAACGAAATTCCCAGGACAGAGGACCCGTACTGCGACGACCTGAATTTTTTTCTTTCCTTATTACCGCCTATAAATCATCGTCCATTGTACCTATAGAGTACGAAGTTTATAATGTTGTTTATAGTTAACTGAGCAGTAGTGAAATCAAACTTTGAAAATTGTTACTGCACGTATTTTATCTAGAACATTGACTGGCATGCGCCCAGCAAAATTGGCAACGGCGGAGGGAAAGTAGTTCCACGTCTTAACGTTGAATAAAAATTTTTTATGTAAACACCAGTGAATACTAATATTGTTTCTTTCGCTTTCTGTTTTTAATGCATAGCAAATTTGTAAAACATTTAATAATAATTTCACAATTTCGCTAGGCCGGTAAAGTGACCAGGCCCACGTTAGTGTTATACACAATAGAGGAATACACAACGTGCATGCAAGCAGATGTTAAGCAGGGCTTTTAAAAGTGCTCAGTTTACAGCAAAAAGTCGTGTCAAGGAAAATGGCATAGGAGCACTCTGAGAATCCCCGTGAACCAATAATGGGAAGTGTCTCTTTCCCTCTTTTCACCAACATCTTATTTGACGATACATGCCACTGCAACCACCAGCCACATGTCTAGTTAAACATTTCAGGTTTTTTTTTGTTAGAAGTTTTTAATCACATCCTAGCAACTTATTTTGGAAATAGTTCAAACCGTATACTGTTTATTCACCAGCAATTAAACACAATAAAGAAAAAACCTCCCGAAAACATAAAAATTGTTAAGATTAATNTATACTGTTTATTCACCAGCAATTAAACACAATAAAGAAAAAACCTCCCGAAAACATAAAAATTGTTAAGATTAATCAAATCCTAGAAGTCTAGGACGTAATAAATTTTTTAAATATTTTTTTCCAAATTTTGCTTAAATTTTTTGTTTTTACATTTTAAAATAAATTGTATATCTCGAATAACAAAAAGCAATACTAAAAAAATTTACAAATGAATATGATTAAAAAATTCTTAACAGTGATTTTTTTGTGCTTTTAATTATTTATAAAGACACGCGTTTCATAAAATTTTGCCTTATCTTTAAGCGTTTCTCGAATTTTGATCTTCCTCTAGCAATATTATAGTCTCAAATAATTTGAAAATGTGTCCCTGACATCCATTAACCTTATGTAGATGTTACTAAATGCCTCATCAATATCACTGTTAATGTAATGAAACTCTCAATTCTTTTGTTTATTTACTGCAGTTAGCTTACGCAGGAATAAATCACGACTGGATGCAGCTTTTTATAATGAGAAAATAAATATTTGTCCCTCATAACAATTTCCCACGTGTAGTAAATTTATCTGATGACCATTGCATGCATAAAACAAACCAACAAGAAGTGTGGGAGTTTGCCGTCGTGTATTGCTCGACAATAAACGGTTCAGCTAAACCCCTTTAATTCNAAACCAACAAGAAGTGTGGGAGTTTGCCGTCGTGTATTGCTCGACAATAAACGGTTCAGCTAAACCCCTTTAATTCCGACAATTATGTATTATTTCAGCTGCAAAATTGTTACCGAAACCCACGGCGGGATTGTATTTTGTTCACAGATTATTTTAATAACCGACGCTGATGGCAAGCCGTGTTGATTACGAATAATTTCACTATAATCATGAATTGTCACTGTTCCTCTTTCCATTTTGCCAGTCTAGTCTAGTCTGTAATTTTCACCTAGTGAGCGAATTTTACAGTGCAGAATATTACCCATTTTTAATACGCATGCGACAAAATCTGATACAAAATTTTGCATACAGAACACAATAAGCCCCTGTTTGACTACAACAAAAGCCAAGCTTCAAACTGGCTCTCGTGTTTACTAAACAGTGCAGGATTCATGTACAGGTAATTTTGACCGATAGAATAAGCAAACATTTAATGTTTCTGTGTTTATTAGAAATAAACACCCATGTCACAAACATTGCGAGGGAACAATGCCTACCAAGTGTGTTCGGTCAATTCACTTAGCATGTTTAGTCGAGCGGTAGTGTTCCTGACTCGCTGCCGTCCCTAGAGTGACGCCATTTGCCGGCGTGTCCAGCTTGAATTCGCGGTGTAAGCTGCTGTTTAAACTCTCTGTTTTTAAGTAACATGTGCCTTAGGTTTTTAAAGGGATTTACAATCCAACTTGTTAATTAAAGTAAGCTGAAAATAATTATTTTACTTACAAATATTTTTTTTATGGCAGTACTGTTGATGCAAGATAAGGATAAACAACAGTGAAACAGTGACGCTCTACCCTTCCTTTTATAATAAATTGTGACATTATCTGTGTACGGTGGAGCCATGTAAAAATCTTCTGTTATATTATTACTAATGATTTTATTAAATTAATTTTTAATAGTTACGTGATAAGACTTGCGATGTGCGAATAAGTAGAACGATAGATAGAGCTGTAAGCCTGATTCCACTTGGCGTGCGAAATGTTTTTAGTGGAATTCCATTACAACATCTCCAAAAAAAAAACTTATTTTACAATCTTAGTTAATTTTGATAACAAACAAATTTCACATAATGCGCTGGGTAAAAAATACTGAAGCTACCAGCTCAGGTGTGAATGTACAAAGTAAAGCATAACTTACGTGGTGTCTCCAAGTACATGGTTGCAAATACCACCCCCAAGACATTAGGTCCAAATTTGTAAGACTGATTCACAAATATGTTACAGCTACTTAACTTTAAGTTTGTAAGTGTTCCACTTACTGATATAACAGATTCGGGATTTAGAGTATAAGGCCTGATGCCGCAAACGCATGTTTGATACTAGCCGGGATTTGTATTTTACGAAAGTGAAAGTACTTTTTCGAGGCATACGAAAATCTATTTTATTATACTACATCCAAAATAAATTTGTCCAGTAAATGTTGAATATGAGGCTCCTATAAATGCACGCACTTATGTAAACACTGTAGGGGCTCATTATCGTAAATGTATAATTACACGACCTTTTATACTAAGCATTAAAGTTTTCTATATTTTATCTTGAAAGGGTTCCAAACAAATTATTTCCCAAGAGAATATTTTATCAAAGAAAACATTCTACTGTGTATAAGAGCACTGGAGAGCACTTTCCTCCTTACGAAAGAGTTCTGAGAATGTTTTGGAGTGCCAAGAGTTGTCGAAGATGGGATCCGGTTTGCACAGCTTCGCTCTTAAAAAAAATATGAATAAATATGAAATATGACAATTTGATATCTTATAAGTCGACTTCATAATGCAAAGGCACGAACAAGCTTTAAAAAAAACAATTCTCTTGAAAATGCATTGCGAATCAACACTCCAATTAAAAAGTATCGCAAAACGTAACACCGAAATACCAAGCATGATATTCTGAGTAGCCTGAGTTATAGTTTCAGTGGCTTTAACTCATTTTTACACAGCGTGAAAACTCTGATATAGCTGTTTTAGTTTTATTTATAATAATCAATTGCTAATGAAAATTTAATCAATATTTTTAGTGTATCATAAAATGTGCATACCAGTATTTTCAATTAGTTAAGTGAAAGTATATCTTGTCGAAGTCGTGCAGTTAATTCTATAAAAAGTGTTTTCGCAAACGTTGCAGTCATCTAGGAAACCTGTCTTCTGTCTAGTATAGCGCATTCATGGTTACTTCCAACTTCTCTGAAGTCCTGCTCAAGTTCCACGTACAGGCTGTTCCGCCGTCTCGTGCAGACAAAGCTTATCCAAGTCTGGACAATTATACCAAAGGAACAACGCATCGCATTTGTGTGCACTCAGTTTAGTGATATTAAAGCACGAGAACTTTCTTGCTGCGCATTACCAACGCACCCATTTTATGTCTTTTTTTTATTTTAACTATAAGTGAAATATTAAAACTTATAGAAAATATGTAGGTGAAAGTTTGATCTAATAAAAATTATGTTACTTTTATGGTAGTAAAAAAGTATAAAACGCTTGTGATACGTAATGTATTTAGGAAATAATCAAACACGTCATAAATAAAGCGAATTTTCAAAGGTTCGATTTAAAAAGTGTAAAGATACTGCAAATAGACTATATAATAATTTTTGGCAGTCCAAACTTTCCAAGTTGTTTCTTCTCACATATTTAAATTTTAATATTTTATTTTGAATATTTTATCAATGAGTGTTGACCCCATACACTTCTTTATTGTAAAACTAGTATCTTAAATACAAAATTACATGAATTCTGTTCAGGGGAATTGTTAACCTAATATGTTAAATTGATATAGGTTACTTCCTTCAAGTTGCGCCACTAGCTTTCTACTCTTTGGCGCCATCTACGCTGATGTTCAGCGGCGTGCTCGTGTGCGCGCTTGGCTTCCTTCTCCTGTTTCCTCTCTGTGCCCATTGCTCCTTGGCTCCTCTCCTTTCTCCTCCCCACGCATGCCCATTTTGTTACAGTTGACTACGTTTGTGTCGGCGACGACTGCCTGCTGTCTTCTTCCGTTCTGCACGTCTTAAGGTGTACAGGTTTCAAAAAACCAGGAGAGCCTATGTTTGAATTTATTGAGTCTGTATGCATGTATCACGATGCCTTGTGTCTCACGCTCAGTGGAAGTGAATTAGTGAATGCAGTGTTAACCTTGCCTCGCACGTACGCGCTCTTTGTACGCTGGTATCAACGCCGGCAAATATCCTAGAGTTACGTAAACTTGCCAGTTCAAGGTCGCTTAACAGCGGCGAGCGAATATCGCTCAGTTTTTTCACCGTCGGCCAACTTAGTTGATAGTGTAGGCGTGGAGTTTCAGCGTAAAATAACGGCTATTCAGGCGACGGACCGGCGTGGGGAAACGCGTCGGTGTGGTAACGGTTTTTTGCGTGGACACCTCAACCGAGATTGCGACCAGGCATTTCGTTCAGGAGCTCAGCGGAAATGTTTCGGGTGTGGAGAGGTGCAGAGACTGTGCTAAGCAGGGAAACGGGAATTTCTCGGGAAAAGGCGTGGTCTTGTCAAGCAAAAAACTCCGCGCAAAATCAAATGTTGTATGATTACGACCNTCGGGAAAAGGCGTGGTCCTGTCAAGCAAAAAACTCCGCGCAAAATCAAATGTTGTATGATTACGACCAGCTGTGGTGGTCAGTCATTTTCCGCCTTGGTTGACACGGGAGCGACGCATTATCTAGTAAATGCTGCCTTTTTGTAGAAATTATTGGCTAAAAAAATTATTACCAAGGGCCGGGTGAGTTCCCGTAAGGAATAATGTTTGTGTAGTGCTAATGATGACGTGATGAATGGTAATTCTGTTGTCCGTTTACATTTTAAAATTGGGCGTTTTTCGTGGACGTTTCAGTTTTGGGTTTGACCTCGTGTCAATTATGACGTTGTTTTGGGATTAGACTTTTTGGGTCATGCCTGGGTTTCGGTGAATTTAGACGATGATACCTTGTCTTTTGGTTTTGCGCCAAATATAAAGATCGCCCTTCACGTAGAATATTCCCGTGATATATTTTTTCAGGTTCAGGAAGGTGAGGATTACTTTCCTAGAGATTTTTAGGAGCGCTTAGCTAACTTGCGCGAAGAATTTCAGGACGTAATTAGCCATAAAATCGGAAAGTGCAATCATATACCGTATACGTCTTCCTTAATTGATGATGTTCCTATGCGTGATCGTTATTTTAAGTGTCCTCCTTTCAAGTTACGTGCCTTTAGGGAAATTATATATGAATTGCTGGAAGCAGGTGTCATAGTTCGTCCACCTATAATTACTGTTCGCCGGGCTTTTTGGCACGGAAAAAATATAGTGACACGTATAGATTGGTTGTAAACCATTCTTTGTTTAAAAAAATACACAAGGATCCATTCCCATTGCCCACCGTTGATTGCGCCCTTCAACATTTAGGAAAAACTAGTATATATTCAGTGCTTTATTTGTATAACAGTTTCCATCGATGTTTGTTAGATCCCTCTCGCAGGAAATACACAGCCTTTAGTACTCCATGGAGTCAATATGAATGTACCCTTATCCCTATGGGATCAAATTTCGGTATTCAGATCCTTTCGGGGGTGTCCCATATGTAGAAAGTAATGGCGCACTGTATTTCACGAGAAAGGATGGCCGTGCTAGGAAAATAGCCGTTCCCGAGTCTCTGAGTTCGATGATACTTCGGTACTTCCACGACTCTGTATTTGGTGGCCACTTCGGAGTTAGTAAGACATTTCAGAAAATTGCCTACATTTCGCTTGGCCTTCATTAAAGAGAGATGTTTCTACTTACGTAAGGTAGTGCGAGGATTGCCAAAAGTGTAAACAGGCCCAACAAACCAACGTGGGTCATTAAGTGGTTCAAATTGCCCAGGGTCCTTGGCATTTGTACATTTAGATATTTTTGGGCCGTTTGTGCTGTCAAAGAAGGGTAATATTTGTATTTTGATATTGTTGGATACCTGTACCAAGTCTGTTGTTCCATTGCTTCTTCGTAGCATGAAAGTACCTAGTATTGTTAAGGCTTTGTCTGTTCAGGTTTGGAAGGTATTTGGTGCGCCTGCAGAGGTAGTTACTGATAATGCTTGTTATTTTCAGTCACATGTGATTAAAGATATGTGTTTCAGCTGTGCTATTAACAATTTTTCTTCTATTCCTTGTTATCCAAAGGAAAACTAAATTGAGAGATTTAACAAAAAATTAATGGCTTCTTTAACTATCTAATATAATCAAGAGCAGGCGAACTGGGATAAAGATTTAAATTTTATTAATTTAAGAATTAATAGTGCGTTGCATGATTCTACTGGGGGTCCTACGTCTCTTCCCTTCCCTGATCGCAACGTTGATAATCCACTTCTCACCATCTGGAATATCCCTCCTTGGCTCAGTCCTCTCAGTGATGCTGACCTCGAGCACCTACTGAACGAGGCTCGACACAGCTAAGCCCGATGTTGCTGCTAGAATGGATCAGGCTAGAGTTCCGGTCCCGTTTAAGAGAGGTCATATGGTCCTATGTAAAAATGATGTATTAGCTGATTTATTCCTTAATACATTTGCCCCTTTAAAATTAAGAAATTTTTGGGAGTAAATGCTGTAGTGTTGGTGCACCTAGAGTCAGCTCATATTTCTCGTAAGACACATGTGAGTCAGTTAAAACCTTACGTGCAGCGTAACTAAAGTTTTGTGGCTAGCGGAAGATGCATTTTAAGTGTTTGCTGTTTGTAAGCGCATGTGTCTTCCCCTTTCTGTTTCTTTTTAATTTGGTTGTACTCCCTCCACGTGCCCCGTTTGTTCCACCCAAGCCGCTACGAGCACTTCTTCGCTGCGGTCATTCCGCGACACTTTCATCTGGATAGATCTACTGGTACTTCGCGAGTTGATGCTGCGCGCCTGTCCTGCTGGCTGCTGCAATCCCCCGTGCAATTGTGCCCGAGAATAGGTCTATGTCTCAGGCGCTCGAATGATTGGTGCATCCTGGCTGCCCGCCTACGGTCTCCGGAGACTTACCTGCTTAGAGGATGAGGCTCACGGCTGAGATATTTTGGCGATTGAAAGATTTACGTTTCTCAATGGACATTGACTTCAAGATTGTGGCGTATTCTGTATTTGTATCTGCAAATGTTCTTGCTAATCTTCAAGATTTATGCTTCAAAACTGTATTTCTGTTCATTGTATAAACGGTGACGAGTTATGCATCTTGTCGAGAGATGCTTACCGGCCAGGGCACTTTGAATTAAAGTAATATTGTGTTTCTGTAAACAAAACAACTTCGGTGAAATGAGTTTCTTCCCCGTAAAATTTTTTTTTGACAGTATTTGTTTAGAGTGTGTAGTACGAGTGTTGCAACTTCGGCTGATAGTGAAGGGATGGGGCCGACGTAGTGGCGGGCCACCCGACTCGCGAGAGAGGCGAAGTAGCGTGTCGACTGAAGAGGAGGGTCACGGTAGAGGCCTCATCGGCGGTTCGAGAGAGTGTGCCCTCTCCTCCGTGATTCTAGCAGGTGGAGAAAGACAGGGGCAAGGGGGGGNCCACTGTTTGTGGTGCTTCTCGTCGAGTGTTTGTTCTCGACGGGAGGCTGGGACGAAGGTTCCCAGCAAGCCGAGCGCGCCATGACGGCCCAGGGATTTCTCTCGTTTACGTAAGTCACTCGGGTTGGTTCCCCTCCCTGCTTCGTCAGCGGCAGTCGCTCGCTGTTTCGGCAGTCTGGCCCTTCAGGCGCGCTGACACAATCTCTAAGGAAAACATCTCATGGAGTTCGCACTTTTTATTTTATTTCATCTCACTTGGGAATTCCTCCCGCTCATTTCTCCGAATACTTGGTGGTCATAACGATGGAGGAAGTTGTGGTAGCTTAAGGTGGAAAGGTACCACCCAGCTTGGGTTATTTTCACAAATATTCGAACCTAAATTTCGGTGAAATTGACCAACATTGGTGCGATTGATCAAATGGCAATGTTATATAAATATTAATGCCAGATATCGCTCCTTACCTTGACATTTACTGAACATTATGGTGATATAGTGGTTAGATTACTCGCCTCCCACCAAGGCGAACAGGGCTCCATTTCCGGCGGGGTCGCCCCCGAATTTTCGCATGTGGGAATCGTGACGGACTATGCCGCTGGTCGGCGGGTTTTCTCTGGTTGAGTTCAGTTGAGAGATTTGGGCGGCTCTTAACATCGTGATCTTGAGAACCGATGAGGGTGAAGTGAGTTGAGTACGGAGCAGCACCGGATTACAAGGGCGGGGAAAGCGGGAGATTCCTGAGAAAACCCACCGACCAGCGGCATCGTCCAGCACGATTCCTACTTGAGAAAATCAGGGAGTTACCCGGCTGGGGATTGAAACTGGTTCGCCTTGGTGGGAGGCGAGCAGTCTAACGGCTCAGCAAACGCGGCTTCTTGGTTTTCTTGGGGATCTCCCGTTTTCCCAACCTTTGCATTTAAGATCTGCTCCATACTCACCTATCTTCACCCTCATCGGCTCTCAAGACCTCGGTGTTAATAGACGCCCAAATCACTTTACTCACTTCACTCATTCCTGACCGGACATTAAAAATCAAAGCCAGACATGGCACACAAGACTACTTTACAGAGTTTTTGAAGAGCATACGGTTTCAGTTATATCCGTATTTCCCTGTATGGGACATAAATGATTAAATAATGAGGAAACATACGGTTACGTACATGAAATGAGTAAAGAAAAAAAAAAGTTGGATTTCAAAATAAATGTGACTTGACAAGCTTGGTTTTTAAATATTGAATCCGGAAATTAAGTTATGGAGGCGATACTCCCCTTGAACGAACTAAAGCAACTTAGACTTATACATGGATTACCCGGGATTCGAGCGCAGAGCCTCGTGGATTAATGCTGTATTAATGACTCTCTCCGTCATCTATAAGGATATCTACATTTAAAAACTAATACGCCAAATAAAATCCACAAGGGTTTTCAGTGGAATTGTGGGGCATTACAGGTTTCCACGAAGTCTTCATGATATTACTTGCGTGAACCATAACCAGTCCCCTTGAAACGCAAGTCACCAAATTTTGTGAGTGGAGAATTATATACCCAGAGCCTTCAAATGGCTCGGCTGACTGTCTATGTGACATCGAAATGAACAGTATTCGAATTCAACGAGTACCGATACGATTTTTTTTTTGCGTCTGAAAATGTGACTGATATGTCTACGGTCGCGCGATCTTTCATTAAAAGCAAATGAGGTGCAACAAAATGTTTCCGTTCTTTGTTAAAGTTTCTTGAGATATTTTGCAGTATTTTTCAAACCGTTGAAAATTGAAATCAGCACTTACTAACTGTTTAGTTTAAGTGCAATAATAATTCCCCATACTTCATTCGTAACATTTAACATTACTGTTTCCTAATGTTTATCAGAGGTTATATTAGGTCAGTATTCGTGAATTATTCTCAGCTGACTCCGATTCTTAAAACTGGGTGTCCTTTTAATACACAGTGGTTTCCTCGGAGTACGCCAGCTATCTACACATACGTGATGTAAGTGATTCTTGGAGACCATGCTCCACAGAAGGGCTGTCATTTCAGTGGAGTTCCCGCCAGTGTCACGTAGTAGACTATGTGATGTACATACATATATAATATTATGTTTTATTAATATATTATATAATATAAAACAATATTGTATTTGTTATTAATCATGTGTAGAAAATAATAATAAATAAATAAATAATATAAATACAATATAACTTGCATCATAAAAATTAAAATGTAAAATATAACGTTATATTAGATAAAATGCCAAGAATATAAATAATATTGTTTAATGACACTTTTAACAAGCGTAAATCTACCCCTTTACTTAAAATGTTTTTTCTCTCAGTAAAATTTTTACCAGGTAATAAAAGGAATTAAAATGTTATTTTTTGGAGAATATCTGTACACGCGAAATAGCTTAACTGCGCAAGCTCATTGGGAAGTACCCTTATTTTTCGAAGTTCTCTTGTACGATATCTCAGAGAAAAGAGCAGACATTTTGAATAAATTAAGCTATGTATACACGTGACTACGTACTTCCACGTGCGCTTCTTTACTGGAAGGTATAATATGACAAATGAAATAAAAATAATATATATAATAGTAAATTATTATAAAATAAATAAGAAAGAAATAAAATCCTTTGGATGTAACCTTTTTAAATCAAGTTATGAAAATGTTATATTCTCCTGCTGATAATCTGGGTATTACTGTTTACAAAAAAGTTTTAGTTATGTATAAAAAACGCTTGGTTACTAGTAAGATTCACACACAAATATTCGCTAAAAAAATTTATGTAACTTTTGTTTCGATTTCACATATCTGTCAATAGACTACAGTTCGGATGCCTGTTTTGGTTTACAATTCTTCTTTTATGTATCATATTTTATTAAAGCTTATCGTAGCTTGTCACAACTTATTGCTTGAATAACTAACTAAAACCAATGATCAATTCAAGCGAATATTATACACTATTCTTGTGTTACTCATGCTTTGCTAAAATCCTGATTATCTATGTATGTATTATAAGAATGTTTGAATATTTATAATAAGAAAACGCAATATTTATAGACCTGCGACCGTGATTTAAATATTTTTTATAAAATTCATTTCATAAAGGGGAAACACCCCTTTAAGTTCGCGGTTTGTTAGTGTCATAGTTGCGTGATTACAACCGGAAAAGCATGTATGCGCCTGGAGGATCAGGCTTGGAAAATTTGACTGGGATTCTGCAGTTGTGGTGGTTTAGACCACAACTGCACTGCAAATGGTTTTTACCATGTTGTACTCATTCTAGTATAAATTAACAGCCAGTAATTCAGCCAAAGTTATCGGTATGCATACTTTAAAACTGATTCATGTTCAGACAAGTTAACGTGATTCATAATATTTCATGTAAATATTTTATCGGTTTGATATTTTTCAAGAACGGTTGAAGTAAGGTGTTCGTTAAAAAGAATAAACTTAAATTTTCACACCGTAGTATCTATTATGCGGCACAGAGGAAGGGATACGTGCGGAAAGAAAGCTTAGAGTGTATGAAGTAGAAAGGGTAAGAGCAGTTGGTTGTTGCTCGCCCCTGAAAGAGAAGCGAAATACTGCACCATTCTCTTTCGTACCACCGCACGCCACACCTGCGCTTGTGTAATGGGCGGTAACGGCTCCTAGTTCGCGGAAAGTAGTGACATAGAATAAGTAACCACACAGAAGTAAATAAAGGGTGGAATTTCCTTCGGCGCGACCGTACTCGCTCACTTATTTGATGCTCGAGGTTCTGGCACAGAAAGTACACAACGAGAAAAAGGTTTGTTCCAGACAACAAAATATTTGTTTGTAAAGGTCAAAAAACACATATTTAGTTGCCACAACAAGAATTTTTGTTGAATAAACAAAACCTGTAAAGCAACAAAATTAATTTCGTTTATGTAACAAACTACTCGCTAGAGTTGGGGTCAAAAGAAATTATACTGACATGAAAATATTTTGTTTTATCTACTGTATATATTTGTTTGGCCACGCATTTGACTGCCTTCATTCGAAAATACAGCTCGAGAGTTTGTTTGTAATTTTTGTGGGAATTAAGATTGTAACAGTGTTTGTTAATGAAATTATTGAGAAATGTTATTTATTTATGTTTGAAATTTCGTGTTTAACTGAAATTGTGATATATTTGTTCCAGCAAAAATTTTAAATATTAATTTTATTTCGTAACTATTATTCACGCCCTTCTATGGCGTTTAAAAGACCAAACAGTAAAAATAAAACTTTGTTTGACAATGAGTGCTCATGAACAAGCTTACTTGTACGGAAAAACGTTATTAATTGAAGTGCGAAATAAATAAAGCTGTCTTCAAAAGTAACTTTGTACTTTTATATTTTTCCTTGGAATACCAGCGCACCTTGGGGAGAAAATTTTTCCTATGCCAAACTCTTATATAATAAATCTCGTTTTGTTCCTAACATGAGTGGAATAACTCTTAACTTAGTTAAGATTTGTCCTAATGGGGCGAAGGACTATCCTGATAGTAGAACTTTAGCAGCGCTTCAAGAAGTTGTAAATAACCAAGAATGGTCTATATGTCCGAATTTATGTAGCATAGTCTAAACAACGAATTATCTTTCTCACAAAGCGACGGATTTATCTTATTGAACGCTGGTATAGTGTTGATCATTAACTCACTTCCCGTGCAACTAACCACGTACCGGACGCTGTAACTGAAAAGTTTGACCAGTGAAAATGTAGCCGTATCTGTAGAAACCACTGAAAATAGCTCGACTGGAAATCAGTTTAACCTTATTACGGTAGCCTAGTCTATATAAATAACAAATTCACTTATGGAGCCTCCATAGTAAGCGTTTTTGAACCCCTCGAGGTCACATACAGTTGTAAGGAAGTATCTCAACGGAGATGGAAAATAGCATTAACAAGCTTCACGTGAGTTCTGTTTCCTCAGAATTTTAAGCGGTGTCTGTGGGGTTTTAATACAGCAATCTTTTCAGAAAAGATACAGAATTGTCGCCAGACACTGTTTTACAGAAGAATGAAAATCGTCAACAGAGAGCAACATACAGCGATTTATGATGACTTTGACACGTTTAAACGACCACAATTATGATTTAATAATCAAATCTTTAAATTGGTAACCATATATCGCTTTTTTTTCTGCCATGAAACAAGATTTACATAAAAATATCCCGTAGTTAAATATAAACTACAATATACAAGATTGATTACCGATTGATACCGATATGAAAACTAGGAAGTCTCATTAAGGCCTTAATTGGGATCAATTTCGTAGTGTATGTGAAAGGTCGANCGATTGATACCGATATGAAAACTAGGAAGTCTCATTAAGGCCTTAATTGGGATCAATTTCGTAGTGTATGTGAAAGGTCGAATACTTGTAAAAAGCGATAACCACGCGAATTGAAGTTAAATTGCAGTTAAATTATGAAGCAAAATCGCTGTTCCTTGTGTTACGTAGGTTAGAATTAAAACCCTGCTAAGTAATTTCCGCCGACAGTATAATTAGTACTGTTGACGTTTTTGATATTTACGGAATTTGTGAACTCGTTATATTAAAACTCCTTAAAACCCAAAGCCAGCAATAAATATGCAACGAAAAGCGGACACAACCATCGCCTTACACATTGATAGCAAGTAAACAATGAGCAGTTTATATCTGCATTATTGTACACAAGGCTTTGAAGTCTGGCCTGCGAATTTTCCGAGCCTCTTAGTAACTAGAGGGTATATGTAAAATTTTCGTTACTTAATTTGGTCGCCCTCATACGTAGATAAAAATGGCTTTTGTGCACCTGGTTGCAGAATAGACAATTACAAAGAAGTGAATTTTTGTTAAAAATGGGCCTACGCAGTTTCTGATTGGCTACACAGGGCTCTGAGTCCGATCCTTCTGTCCGACTGGCTACTGTGAGCTGCGGAACCCTGTTTTTTCGCGAAAAGATTTCCGCGCATGCTACATTTCAATACATTACAACGGGCATACCGGCAGTTTTTTTTTCTTATTGGCAGCGTGTCTTTGTGAGAGAAGATTTATTTTATTTACTGGACTGGTAAATCATAATTAGGTAACTCCGATACTGTACGTCCGTTATTCACGGGCAGACACATAACCTGCGCGCGAGTTAAAATCATCCAACCGCGATACTGGTTCTAAACTAACGTGTTTTGGAGTACAAGCAATGGAATCTTTTCGCGAAAAACAGGTGGCGCAACGTATCGTTTGGGCTGACGCCCGAGGAATAAGCTACCGGGTGCTTATCGGTGAACGACGCTCCTCCATTTTGGCGGCCAGTGAGGCAATTTTGCTGGCGTGTAAGGCTAGAGTTCGCTGTACAAGCGGCTGTTTCGTTTCTGTATTATTTGTTTTTTTTTATATTGTCACAAGAGTTGAAACAGCAGCATATACCACAAAAGGGGCCGCGTTGGTGTAGTGGTCGGACTACTTGCCTCCCATCTGGGTGAACCGGGTTCGATTACCGGTGGGGTCGATCCCGGATTATCGCATGTGGTAATCGTGCCGGACGATGCAGCTGGTCGGCGGGTTTTCTCGGAGATCTCCCGTTTCTCCCACCGTATCATTCCGGCGGTGCTCCATTTTCAACTCGCTTCACCCTCATTGGTTATCAAAACCTCGTTGTTAAGAGCCACCCAAATCTCTCCACTCCACATTTTTACCACGAACTCAAGCCGCACACGCCAACAAAATGACGTCACTGGTCAGAAACATGTCGGAATCCCGTTCGCCAATCAGCGTCCGGTCAAGCTACTTGCCAGCCCGCAGCCCAGCAATATGGAAAGTTCCGTAGCATACAGTAACCAATCAGAATAAAGGCCCGTTCTCAGAGCGTCGCGCAGATCAGATTGTGGGCACGCACACATTATTTCGTCTCTACGAGCTCATCTACTCTGTGGCCAGCCTTAGATGCTCTTGCAGCAGCCATGTTGTTGGGAATGTGCCGCATCTCGGGAGAGATAGGACCCTCTGGACGGTCAGGTGCTCGGAGGTCAGAGGCGACAGTCCTCGTGTCTCCTCTGCGCCTCTCGTGCATCGCGCTTTCTCTGATTGCTGTCATCAGCCCGAGGACCTCGATAACCAGCGGTTATTTTCACACTCCAACGAAGAAAGAGAGATGAAGAATTCCTTCAAGGCGCTTTTTTGAAGCGAGAGTGTTCGAGTGGAGCTCGAGGAAAGCTAGCATTAAAAATTCTTTGTCCTTGAAGAATGGACCAGAACGAATATATAAGTACATATATATATATATATATATATATACACACACAAATATGTATATATAGATATGTATACACACGTGCACACACATTGTTTAGCTAATGATTTAGAGCTTCTTACAAAGTACATTTCATACGAGACTATCACCAACAATTTTCGTAACCAGAGTAAACAATACTTCAGTAAAACTAGCATAAAATAAACACGGTAAACTGTAAATCCTTTCAAGTAGTAACTGCACTTGAATGAGGCAATTCCCACCCCGTTAGTGATGGCCATCCAATAAAAAAAGGCGTACAACAAGTTAATTACTGATCCTGCTGCGGCAGAAACGAAGTTGCCCTTGGACTTCTCGTAGGAGCTCTTTGAGTTCCAGCAAAGCAACATACTTCCATTAGGAGAAACGCGAAATCTATTAGGCTCGGAACATTGTAACAGCACAAACAATCAACAAAGACATGACTTTTGACTCTCTCAAAGTAGCCGTCTCGAACGTCTGATGATATCGACGTGTGAGGTCGTGTACGTTACTTGACCCTCGCCACAGTCGACCAGCAAGGTCGAAAGAGACCCTCGGCAAAAGAATACTTCACTGCAACGAATGTTGTGGTAAAGTCATTAAACTCATGAACACTTTTATTTATAACTATCTCATTTTAAAAAATTCTCAGAATTAAAAACAAACAATTGATAATACGACAAACCATAATAAATTACATTTGGCGCTGAATGATGAAAACTTGAAATTACTTACGAAAAGAAAATGTTACTTTTAATAGTAGTCCAGTCTTTAAAACGCCGAAAGGCCAAAATAACTGTTTGTAGATTTGTGTCAAACATAGTTCACTTTTTAGACTCGTCATGTGATTTCCAAAGGAGCGTGTTTGTGTGTGTATGTATGTATGTGTGTGTATATAATGAAAATATTTTGCATTAAAATGTAAAAACAATTTTTGTATTTTTTAAACACAAATAATGGAAACTCTCTTACTAGCATATATAAAATAATATATATCAATTGAAAAAAAAGCCTTCACCTTTCTCAAGATAACTATGCAGTCACAAAAATAAATATTGTTTACATTTTTTGTTAAACTGCTGTAAAAAAAACTTTTTTCGATATTTTTCATTTGTGTCTGCCCCTAAAACGTTATTTAAAAACGATTTTATAATGCACATATTGAAATTAATTAATATTATATAATTACCTTTCAACGTTTTATTTAGTCAAGTATTTGTTTACTTAATTTTGGCCATATAATTAATTTAGAGCTACCAGGTTTATCCCATATGTGAAAAAAAAACATTTCTGATTTACCCTTTTTTCTTTCTTGGAACGCAATAACTTCATGAATTGTGTAAAATTTACGATATCTTTCAGACATGTTTGCTAAACGTAAATGAGACTAGCAACAAGTGGAGGCGACCGGTTCATGTGTAGAACCTANCTTTCTTGGAACGCAATAACTTCATGAATTGTGTAAAATTTACTATATCTTTCAGACATGTTTGCTAAACGTAAATGAGACTAGCAACAAGTGGAGGCGACCGGTTCATGTGTAGAACCTAAGAGGCACTTCCAGCCAGCCTGGGGAATAGATAAACGAAGGNTAAGAGGCACTTCCAGCCAGCCTGGGGAATAGATAAACGAAGGATGGAGATGGTGGAGAAAAAATTGTGTGCCTAGAGAAAATAACTTAAAATTGCGGTGTCCATCATACTACCGACACTGAGCACTGAAGAATACAGAGATGAAGTGACGGCGTGTATTGCGAACTCCAGCCGCACACAACAACAAAATGGCCTCGCCGGCCGGCAATATGGCGGAACGTCGTTCACCAATCGGCTCCTGGAGACTAACTTGCCAGACTGCAGCCCGGCCAATAGGGAATAAATATTCCATATCGTTCAATAGCTAATCAGGACGAAGGTTTGTTTCCGCAGCTACACGCGGCCAATGAGCGGCCGAGTTCGCTTACATACCACCACGCCATTCCGCTTACAGCCGTGTCCGAATTCGTTGTTTGGTAATTTAGGGTGTTGGAATTCGAACGACACTGAACAAGCGCTCCTATTGTTCATTTAAGGAACTGCATTACTGAAGGTTTCGATGTTTCTTTGTTTCTTAGGCAACGAAAAGAAAATCACAAATACTTTGTCTCTACAAATTATGAAGTCGTTTTATTTACTAGCTCCCGTAAGCAAAACCCCCATTATAAAATATTTTATGAGGTTATGATTTTTTTTTACTATAACAATAAAATATAATTTCCATCACAAAGAAAATTAATAAACCCAACAATATTACTTACTTGTGATTCATCGTTATGTTTTCCTTCTTGGTTTTTGTTTGGATTGATATAATTTACTTTATTAAAGCCACGAAATTAAACGTTAACAATAGCAGACACTTTTTCTGAGGTATTTGTGGATTTAGCTTGCTTCTCCAGTTCAGAAAATTTCGACCCTAAATCTTTAAATATTTAGGGCCTAAACTGGGACACGCGCGTGGTCGATTTAGTAACAATAATAGTGGTCTTCTAGCGGTTTCGGACACGGCTTTTGTATACTAACCTGTTCTGTGCTAACAACGTAAGCTTTTCCATCTGGAAAATTCCCGGCAAGTATATTGAATACCGAGCTGAAACCGAGCGAGATGGCGCAGTGCTCACGCACTTAACTCGAATTAGGGAAGACCCGGGTACGATTCCCATTTCGGTTTTCCATGGTTTTCCGGAATCACTCCCGACGAATGCTGGTGTGATTACTTCCTGCAGACTATGGCCGATTCCTTCCCGGTTCCTTCATCTCTGAGCAACTTGCTTTCTCTCTTATTGCCTCGTTGTCGACGAGACGTTACACCCTACTTACGTACAAACTGAGTCGAATGTGATATTTGCTGTGCTTAATGTCTTAGGCGTCGTCAATATATACACACCAATAGCTCAGAAAACTTCAAATACGCAAGTGAAACAGGCTGCTTATACCGCCAACTCCAACTGCACCTCCCAGAAAAAATGGCATCACTGGCCGGAAAAATGTTGGAACTCCATTCGCCCATAAGTGCCTGGTACCTTACTCGCCAACCGACAGCTCAGCCAATAGGGAACCTCCCGCATCATGCAGCAGCCTATCCATACACAAGGCCTGTTCTCAGAACCTGACGCAGCCAATTAGAGAATGGGTAGACGCTTATCGAAGAAACTGTCACGACATTTCGTCTCTGTATNTCAGAACCTGACGCAGCCAATTAGAGAATGGGTAGACGCTTATCGAAGAAACTGTCACGACATTTCGTCTCTGTAACAAGAAGTTTGTGATTGGCCTGTAACGAACTCAGCCAAGTAAAAAACTTAACCATCCAGCCGTAAAATGGGTCATCTAGCTAGAATGTTATCAACATGGTGTTTTAATTTTAATTTTAATTGTTTACTTTCTTTTATTTTACGGTGCTTCTACCCATAGCCTAGTGTGCTAGTCAATAAATAAGCGAATTTTTCTGTTATCTAGTCATTAGCATTTGCTGATTATAAAAATTTCTCAAAGCTGGAGATGGTCTCAAGTAGATTGGAAGCAAAGTGTTGTGGCGTTGAGCGTACGCCGTTTTGCCTAAGTGCGTTTAGCTCAATAGTCATTAAGCCTATTAGGAGTTTGACTTAAGAAAACCTTTAGCCTAATCGGCGTTCAAACTGTTTACGCTACGTCTTTTAGTCAGAAATGCTTCTTCCTAAAGCGTTTAGCCCACATAGTTTGGCGTAACATAAATATATATATATATATTTAATAATTGTTTTTTCTGCATATCCATTTCAGCCATGAAAGCTATAATTTTTGCAACCGAAATGAATGAGCACAAAATGAGTTATTAAAATTAATAATTTACATTAGAGCTCATATTTTATCATATACAACAATAGTAATAACTATGATTACCATACTTGACAAAGATTTTCTTGCAAAATGTACTTTCTAAAGTCTCTAGAATGGAAATACTTTTAAATTTCAAATGAAAAGTTACTTATTCATTTATTTTTAAAACATTTAATAAGTAACATTTGAGAAAATATTTTACAGTATTACAAAATATATGCATTCTTCCTTCATATCCAGTATAAATCGTACTTGTGTACTACTTTTTATTGAGTTCTGCATGCAGTACAATCTAATACAGTAAAGCAAATCTACTTTTACTTTAAAGGTATTTCACGTTAAAACAACTTGCACCAACAAGTGACGGAAATAGGCGCACGCAACTCAAGGGCCGTGTCTGGTATCAATAAAGCTAATTATGGTAGTATCGCCGTCGTTTTTCTTTCTCCTTTTAGCTTAACACCTGACCTCTTCCCTGTTTGTTCAGCGAAGTTTATCGTTCCTAATGCTCGCGTTCGTGTTGCTTCTGCCGTTAATCTCAGCAGCGGGAGTTTTGCTGAGTTTGCTGACACATTACTGCTTGTTTGCTCTTCTCCTGGTCTTATTGTGTTACTCCTCTAATGACGTGTTGGATTATTCGCAGACTCCCTTGCCTGCTCTGTGAGCGGTATGGCTCAGTGCTAGCTGCAACATGTGATGAATATTCAACGTCTCCACATGTACCGCGCACAGTGGGCGAAAATCTATATGCATATAACCCTGTTTTTTCATCACGTTGGTCTGAAACCACATGTTAAGTGCAACTATTACTTTATTTGTGTAACAAAACATTAAATTTGTAGTCGGCAGAATTTCTCTTCCGATACGAGCTGGCATGAAGTTTCGGAACAGTTAAAAATACGGGGAAATNTCAGAACCTGACGCAGCCAATTAGAGAATGGGTAGACGCTTATCGAAGAAACTGTCACGACATTTCGTCTCTGTATCAAGAAGTTTGTGATTGACCTGCAACGAACTCAGCCAAGTAAAAAACTTAACCATCCAGCCGTAAAATGGGTCATCTAGCTAGAATGTTATCAACATGGTGTTTTAATTTTAATTTTAATTGTTTAATTTCTTTTATTTTACGGTGCTTCTACCCATAGCCTAGTGTGCTAGTCAATAAATAAGCGAATTTTTCTGTTATCTAGTCATTAGCATTTGCTGATTATAAAAATTTCTCAAAGCTGGAGATGGTCTCAAGTAGATTGGAAGCAAAGTGTTGTGGCGTTGAGCGTACGCCGTTTTGCCTAAGTGCGTTTAGCTCAATAGTCATTAAGCCTATTAGGAGTTTGACTTAAGAAAACCTTTAGCCTAATCGGCGTTCAAACTGTTTACGCTACGTCTTTTAGTCAGAAATGCTTCTTCCTAAAGCGTTTAGCCCACATAGTTTGGCGTAACATAAATATATATATATATATTTAATAATTGTTTTTTCTGCATATCCATTTCAGCCATGAAAGCTATAATTTTTGTAACCGAAATGAATTAGCACAAAATGAGATATTAAAATTAATAATTTACATTAGAGCTCATATTTTATCATATACAACAATAGTAATAATTATGATTACCCTACTTGACAAAGATTTTCTTGCAAAATGTACTTTCTAAAGTCTCTAGAATCGAAATACTTTTAAATTTCAAATGAAAAGTTACTTATTCATTTATTTTTAAAACATTTAATAAGTAACATTTGAGAAAATATTTTACAGTATTACAAAATATATGCATTCTTCCTTCATATCCAGTATAAATCGTACTTGTGTACTACTTTTTATTGAGTTCTGCATGCAGTACAATCTAATACAGTAAAGCAAATCTACTTTTACTTTAAAGGTATTTCACGTTAAAACAACTTGCACCAACAAGTGACGGAAATAGGCGCACGCAACTCAAGGGCCGTGTCTGGTATCAATAAAGCTAATTATGGTAGTATCGCCGTCGTTTTTCTTTCTCCTTTTAGCTTAACACCTGACCTCTTCCCTGTTTGTTCAGCGAAGTTTATCGTTCCTAATGCTCGCGTTCGTGTTGCTTCTGCCGTTAATCTCAGCAGCGGGAGTTTTGCTGAGTTTGCTAACACATTACTGCTTGTTTGCTTTTTTCCTGGTCTTATTGTGTTACTCCTCTAATGGCGTGTTGGATTATTCGCAGACTCCCTTGCCTGCTCTGTGAGCGGTATGGCTCAGTGCTAGCTGCAACATGTGATGAATATTCAACGTCTCCACATGTACCGCGCACAGTGGGCGAAAATCTATATGCATATGACCCTGTTTGTTCATCACGTTGGTCTGAAACCACATGTTAAGTGCAACTATTACTTTATTTGTGTAACAAAACATTCAATTTGTAGTCGGCAGAATTTCTCTTCCGATACGAGCTGGCATGAAGTTTCGGAACAGTTAAAAATACGGGGAAATACATGCCAGTGTGGTTTGGGGTTTTGGTTAGCTTCCCCTTCTTTCACCTTCTTTCACTTTTCTATTACCTCCGTTCCATACCGTTTATTCACTTACACCCTGCTTGTAGTACAGCGTTTTTCTCGCTGTTATACATGTTCTCTGTTATTTTCATTGATTTCTGTTCCTTATGTACAGTGGCAGATATTGCGTCACGCTCAAGACACAGAGTAGATAAGTAGACAGAGACGAAATGTNGCAGATATTGCGTCACGCTCAAGACACAGAGTAGATAAGTAGACAGAGACGAAATGTAGTGGGGGTTCCTTTGATGTTGGGGGCCACGGTGACTGTGCTGTTAGACTGCTCGCCTCCCACCAAGGCGAAGCCGGGTTCAATCCCCGGCCGGTTCACTCCGGATTTTCGCAAGTGGGAATCGTGCCGGACGATGCCGCTGGTCGGNCAATCCCCGGCCGGTTCACTCCGGATTTTCGCAAGTGGGAATCGTGCCGGACGATGCCGCTGGTCGGCGGGGTTTCTCGTTTATCGTTTCCCCCTCCCTTTCATTCCGGCGCTGCTCCATACTCACCTAACTTCACCCACGTCGGCTCTCGAGACCTGGATGTTAAGAGCCGCCCAACTCTCTTTACTATCTTCCTTTGATGTGGGCGTACCCGGTCTCTGATTGGCTGCGTGAGGTTCTGGGAACGGGCGTTGCGTCTGTTCAATGCGTGCTGCGGAAGGTTCCCTGCTTGGCTGGGCCGCCGACTGGCGAGTGGGTTACCAGGTGCTGATTGGCGAACGGCGTGCCAACATGTTGCTGGACAGTGATGCCATTTCACTGGCGTGTGCTGCTGGTGTTCGCTGCACAAGCGGTTCTCTCAGCTCTGTATCCTTCAGTAGTCTGTGATAAACACGTAGAACGATTTTCGTTGTATACGCATTTTCTCAACATTCGCTCATGTAATGACATGAGCTATTAAAGAGATTTGGGCTGCTCTTAACAGCGAGGTCTTGAGAGTAGATGAGGGTGATTGAGGCGAGTATGCAGCAGCACCGGAAAAGAGGTTTTTAACAAATACATGTAGCAATATTGAGTATCGCTATTATAAAACATTGCAAACTTTACTGCGCCTTTGTCTATCTCCTTGACAAGTAACAAATGTAGGAAACGATACCATGAATGTACGGAAATAAACACTACTTGTATGAACTGATGTATAATGTACATTGTCTCCGTGGGATTAATTTAAGTTATGACATTAAAACTATTTCCGTAAAAATAAACAATATTGTTATCTCTCTCCAAGTTAGCATGATCGGTAGCAAAAATTACGTAAATTTCTTGCGTAACTATTCAAACGTGTACAATTAATCTTCACCGTGCACACATTCACTTGAGATAGGTTACTTAACAGCAGCCGCGCCACTACAAACGTAATTTTGAAAACCCGTTAACTCCATCGTGTTCCTCGTGCGTTTTTATTCGGAGGCGAGNCCGCGCCACTACAAACGTAATTTTGAAAACCCGTTAACTCCATCGTGTTCCTCGTGCGTTTTTATTCGGAGGCGATTAATTTGCGAGGAATTATGTTCCTTTCACGAATCAAGCTGTTAGTTCCTGCTTGGTTCTCCACTCGCGGTGCCGCTGTTGTATATTACTTTAGCGGCTTAGAATGGCGTGGCGCCTGTTTCACCCATAGCGAGTTTTTGCAACATTAGTCGTAGTAAACAATCGCAAAAAGTGAGTACGAGAAAGCCGTTCTGCCACGATTTTCGAAACCTGAAACTGCTGTAATTTCCGTGTTGTGGAAGAAAGTTTAGAAGATACACGATGCTTGAAAATGATTCAGAATATTGACCCGTATTTAACGAATACGGAAATAGTTTCCAACGTAGTAACTATAAATTTAAACAAAAGTAATTTAGAAATTTTAAATTGTTCATATATTATATTGAATGAATACGAAAGTTTTAACGTGGACTATGTGTTGAAAAAATTTGTAATTTAAACCTACTAGTGCCAAAGTTACGTATTTAAACTACACATTTCGGAGAGAATCATATAGGCTATTTACAGTAGAGTGAGCACTTTTGAAAGCCCACTCATTTGGAGTATTAGTTAATAAATAAATATACTCTATTTTAGCCTTAGACGTTAACTTCCAACTACGGTGGAATATACACTCTGTGTTTATTATTTACATGTCAATATTTATTTTAAAAGATGGCGAAAGGATCAAATATGACTGAAAGAAAAAAGTAACTAAGACTGTTATAATGATGATTCTAACCTTTGTCAGAGGGTTCCGTTCCGGCGTGTTTGAAATACAGGGTTCCGTTACGGCGTGTTTGAAATAGTCTATATGTCTTAACAAAAGCTTCTAAAATTATTTGAAATTATGTTTATACGTACTTTTTTTTCTTAATAGAACACAAATCTCAGACAATTCAGCAATATACGTCCACGAAATCCTCGATATTTTAAACAGCATTTTCGGCCTTTCGGTGTAATTAAAAATATTACACTCATGACTTAAAACTTACTGAAATCACGCAAATTCGTTTGCTGAATTCAGTGTCAGATTTTTCAAGTGGAAATCACCGAATGTCTTAATCAGTAATCGGACCATTTGACCAGAGTATAAAAATAGTTTTAAAAGTAGTCTTGAACGTGGAGTCGTATTTTCGTAGTTAAGGCCCAGCTGATGACGATGTATTTGCTAATAAATCTAACCATTAGCATAACTCTCTATGTATATTTAAAGCTCACACAGCCGATTAGTACCTTTAGTATAGCTTAATTAATTTCACAATTTATTTTAAAATCATCTTACTACAGCAATTCCAATTACCACTCACACTCGCCTTCCTCATCACAAGAGAACTGAATATAAATACAATTTAATATTTTTACAGGATTGGGCAGAAATTTATAATTCAGCGCGAAGAGAGTACGGGAGAGCAATTATAAAACATTCTTAAACACTTATTTCATTAGAGTGCTAAATAACTTTGCATTTCTATATAAGGTCATAAAATCGTAGTATGTAGAAAAGAAAAAAAAACACATTATAAAGGAATGTCTCTTGGCATAAAATCATTTCATATGGAAATTTAATACTGTTTTTTCCATAGTTTTAAAACACTTACAATTGTTTTTATTATTTGTCCACGAGTTAAAACGACAATGCTTACATTAGAGCTAGTGATATTTCGCGAAAAAAATATGAGTACACGGTAGACTTCAATATTACAAGCACCCAACAGCAGTTTGTGTATTGCCATTGGTTGCTATCTGCTTGAGAAGGCGTGTTCATATTTGACTGGGCCACTCAGAATTAGGCAACATCGGCACGGCTCCTACGGGATTCGTCTGCATACAGGTAACACGTGTCATAAACTTATTCAGCCTATCAAGATAGGTGAACGATCCTCCAGTGTCTTGAAATATAACAAGTCCTGAAATATTTTCGCGAAATTTCGCTACCCCTATGCTTACTGCTTCCGAGCATATGCCATGTCTTCTGATTTGCAGCTAAGCGCGGTAAAAGCTCTTNTATTCAGCCAATCAAGATAGGTGAACGACCCTCCAGTGTCTTGAAATATAACAAGTCCTGAAATATTTTCGCGAAATTTCGCTACCCCTATGCTTACTGCTTCCGAGCATATGCCATGTCTTCTGATTTGCAGCTAAGCGCGGTAAAAGCTCTTTTGCCGTTTTTTTTAAACCGAAGTAGTTATATTAAGGCTTGGCTTCGCCGCAATTACAGAAATTCTTCGTTTTAGCGTCATAATTACAGATTCATTGTAATTACTGACAACCTACGATTGTAGAAAATCTACATTTTCCGAGTTGTTTGATATTTTATGCGTAATTTTAACTGTGCGTTTTCGGTTTTTTGTAAAACGTCAGAAGCATATTTATATTTTATAAATAAGTTACTGCATTTTTGCAAGCAGGAGATGACACACAGTGAAAATCAGATACAAAAGTATTAAACAACTAGTAAATTGTAAATTATATATAATAAAACTTTTCCAATAATACCTCTGAAACTGAAATTATGACAACACGAAGACGAAAAATTTATACTTAACCGTAAGCATAAAATCTTTACTTACATTTTATAAGCTAACTAGAAGAGGCGTGGTGTAAGGTGTAATTCAAGCTAGTCTTTCTTCTTGTTTGCCGAAACATTGCCAATCCTTCGTGAGAGTTGCCGGCATAGTACAAAGTAGATGCTTGTATTTCCCAGGACTCCAGGCAGCACAAAAGGAATCTTTACGAATGTGTGTGTGTGTGTGTGTGTGTGTGTGTTGTGGCAATGTTGCGTGGTCTCCAGTTAGCAACGGCCGGAAGTCTCGCATTATAGTGTGAGGTAAGCAGTTGATGCGAAAACACATACGCGCACACATATACATTTAAGTGTTCCGAAACACTGCCTGGCGCACGCTTCACTTATATGTCAACAATCACAGCACAGTGTACAAACTGTACCAACTCTAGAAAACCAGCCTATTGTTGTTAGTTAATTCCCATACTTAAAATTCTATTTTTTATATAATTCAGCTTTAGATACGTTTTAATTGCAATCTACCATTAATAATTCAAATTCTGTCATTTTTTTACCAAACGCTAAAATAGGATATTCAAACGTATACCTGTAATCAAATTACCCTTTCTTAAAAATAAACTGAACAGCAAGGATTGAGACTCAAACCAATGTAGTTCAGTAGAGTCTGAATACATGAAGTTTTAACTTAATTCTCCGCGTAGTTTGAAAAGGCAGAAGATCGTGTTAGAAGGCGCATAAACTGTTTGGTAATGTCATCTCTTAAGCACCATGATTGAAATAATTCTAGGGAGAAAAAAAAACGTAGTTTTATTTTTTTCGCCGGAATAGAGTAGAGACTGCATTACCTTAGTTTTGCATAGATACAGTTGTTAGGTGAGTTCAGGGCGGCATCACAGCAAAATAAATTAATGTGCACAAGTCACCTTCCAGTATGACTATCGCACAGAGTATATGAGTACGCAGAGGCGAAATTTGCGCAGTTCTTCTTTTGATGTGGTTCTGGCAATGAGCCTTGTATCTAATTGCCTACTATATGGTGGGAAATGCCCCCCTATTGGCCGGGGTGCTCGGCTGAAGGGCAGGTTGCCAGGCGCTGATTGGCGAACGGCGTTCCGACATGTTGCCGGCCAGTTACGCCATTTTTCTTGCAAGTGCTGGTAAAGTTCGCGGTATAGTCTGTTCACGGTTACTTCCAACTTTTCTGAAGCTCTGCTTAAGTTCGAATTCCAAGATATTCCTCCACCTTGTGCAAAACAACGCTTAACCAAGTATAGAAAATTACACCCGAGGGACAACGCACCGCATTCGTGCGCACTCAATGTAAAATTATTTAGCGTAAGAAATATTTCTTATTAGGCAACACACGTTCCTATTTTATCCCTGGTTCTGTTCATATTAATTACAAAATGAAATATTATAATTTATAGANGCCGCGCCACTACAAACGTAATTTTGAAAACCCGTTAACTCCATCGTGTTCCTCGTGCGTTTTTATTCGGAGGCGAGTAATTTTCGAGGAATTATGTTCCTTTCACGAATCAAGCTGTTAGTTCCTGCTTGGTTCTCCGCTCGCGGTGCCGCTGTTGTATATTACTTTAGCGGCTTAGAATGGCGTGGCGCCTGTTTCACCCATAGCGAGTTTTTGCAACATTAGTCGTAGTAAACAATCGCAAAAAGTGAGTACGAGAAAGCCGTTCTGCCACGATTTTCGAAACCTGAAACTGCTGTAATTTCCGTGTTGTGGAAGAAAGTTTAGAAGATACACGATGCTTGAAAATGATTCAGAATATTGACCCGTATTTAACGAATGCGGAAATAGTTTCCAACGTAGTAACTATAAATTTAAACAAAAGTAATTTAGAAATTTTAAATTGTTCATATATTATATTGAATGAATACGAAAGTTTTAACGTGGACTATGTGTTGAAAAAATTTGTCATTTAGACCTACTAGTGCCAAAGTCACGTATTTAAACTACACATTTCGGAGAGAATCATATAGGCTATTTACGGTAGAGTGAGCACTTTTGAAAGCCCACTCATTTGGAGTATTAGTTAATAAATAAATATACTCTATTTTAGCCTTAGACGTTAACTTCCAAGTACGGTGGAATATACACTCTGTGTTTATTATTTACATGTCAATATTTATTTTAAAAGATGGTGAAAGGATCAAATATGACTGAAAGGAAAAAGTAACTAAGACTGTTATAATGATGATTCTAACCTTTGTCAGAGGGTTCCGTTCCGGCGTGTTTGAAATACAGGGTTCCGTTACGGCGTGTTTGAAATAGTCTATATGTCTTAACAAAAGCTTCTAAATGTATTTGAAATTATGTTTATACATACTTTTTTTTCTTAATATAACACAAATCTCAGACAATTCAGCAATATACGTCCACAAAATCCTCGATATTTTAAACAGCATTTTCGGCCTTTCGGTGTAATTAAAAAGATTACACTCATAACTTAAAACTTACTGGAATCACGCAAATTCGTTTGCTGAATTCAGTGTCAGATTTTTCAAATGGCAATCACTGAATTCTTAATCAGTAATCGGACCATTTGACCAGAGTATAAAAATAGTTTTAAAAGTAGTCTTGAACGTGGAGTCGTATTTTCGTAGTTAAGGCCCAGCTGATGACGATGTATTTGCTAATAAATCTAACCATTAGCATAACTCTCTATGTATATTTAAAGCTCACACAGCCGATTAGTACCTTTAGTATAGCTTAATTAATTTCACAATTTATTTTAAAATCATCTTACTACAGCAATTCCAATTACCACTCACACTCGCCTTCCTCATCACAAGAGAACTGAACATAAATAAAATTTAATATATTTACAGGATTGCGCAGGAATTTCTAATTCAGCGCGAAGAAAGTACAGGAGAGCAATTATAAAACATTATTTACCAATAACTTAAACACTTATTTCATTAGAATGCTAAATAACTTTGCATTTATATATGAGGTCATAAAATCGTAGCCTGTAGAAAACAAAAAAAATAAAAAAATAAAATAAAGGAATGTCTCTGGACATAAAATTATGGAAATTTAATACTGTTTTTTTTTTCATAGTTTTAAAACACTTACAATTGTTTTTATTATTTGTCCACGAGTTAAAACGACAATGCTTACATTAGAGCTAATGATATTTCGCGAAAAAAAATATGAGTACACGGTAGACTTCAATATTACAAGCACCCAACAGCAGTTTGTGTATTGCCATTGGTTGCTGTCTGCTTGAGAAGGCGTGTTCATATTTGACTGCGCCACTCAGAATTAGGCAACATCGGCACGGCTCCTACGGGATTCGTCTGCATTCAGGTAACACGTGTCAAAAACTTATTCAGCCTATCAAGATAGGTGAACGATCCTCCAGTGTCTAGAAATATAACAAGTCCTGAAATATTTTCGCGAAATTTCGCTACCCCTATGCTTACTGCTTCCGAGCATATGCCATGTCTTCTGATTTGCAGCTAACCGTGGTAAAAGCTCTTTTACCGTCTTTTTAAACCGAAGTGGTTATATTAAGGCTTGGCTTCGCCGCAATTACAGAAATTCTTCGTTTTAGCGTCATAATTACAGATTCATTGTAATTACTGACAACCTACGATTGTAGAAAATCTACATTTTCCGAGTTGTTTGATATTTTATGCGTAATTTTAACTGTGCGTTTTCTGTTTTTTGTAAAACGTCAGAAGCATATTTATATTTTATAAATAAGTTACTGCATTTTTGCAAGCAGGAGATGACACACAGTGAAAATCAGATACAAAAGTATTAAACAACTAGTAAATTGTAAATGATCTATAATCAAACTTTTCCAATAATACCTCTGAAACTGAAATTATGACACGAAGACGAAGAATTTATACTTAACCTTAAGGCCGAGCCTTAAGCATAAAATCGTTGCTTACATTTTATAAGCTACCTAGAAGAGGCGTGGTGTAAGGTGTAATTCAAGCTAGTCTTTCTTCTTGTTTGCCGAAACATTGCCAATCCTTCGTGAGAGTTGCCGGCATACTACAAAGTAGATGCTTGTATTTCCCAGGACTCCAGGCAACACAAAAGGAATCTTTACGAATGTGTGTGTGTGTGTGTGTGTGTGTGTGTGTTGTGGCAATGTTGCGTGGTCTCCAGTTAGCAACGGCCGGAAGTCTCGCATTATAGTGTGAGGTAAGCAGTTGATGCGAAAACACATACGCGCACACATATACATTTAAGTGTTCCGAAACACTGCCTGGCGCACGCTTCACTTATATGTCAACAATCACAGCACAGTGTACAAACTGTACCAACTATAGAAAACAAGCCTATTGTTGTTAGTTAATTCCCATACTTAATAAATATATTTTTTATATAATTCAGCTTTATATACATTTTAATTGCAACCTACCATTAATAATTCAAATTTTGTCATTTTTTTACCAATCGCTAAAATAGGATATTCAAACGTATACCTGTAATCAAATTACCCTTTCTTAAAAATAAACTGAACAGCAAGGATTGAGACTCAAACCAATGTAGTTCAGTAGAGTCTGAATACATTCAGTTTTAACTTAATTCTCCGCGTAGTTTGAAAAGGCAGAAGATCGTGTTAGAAGGTGCATAAAATGTTTGGTGATGTTGTCATTTCTTAAGCCCATGATCGAAATGATTCTAGGGAGAAAAAAAACGTAGTTTTATTTTTTCGCCGGAATATAGTAGAGACTACATTACCTTAGTTTTGCATAGATAGAGTCGATAGGTGAGTTCAGGACGGTATCACAGCAAAATAAATTAATGTGCACAAGTCACCTTCCAGTCTGACGATCGCACAGAGTATATGAGTACGCAGAGGCGAAATTTGCGTAGTTGTTCTTTTGATGTGGTTCTGGCAATGAGCCTTGTGTCTGATTGCCTACTATATGGTGGGAAATGCCCCCCTATTGGCCGGGGTGCTCGGCTGAAGGGCAGGTTGCCAGGCGCTGATTGGCGAACGGCGTTCCTACATGTTGCCGGCCAGTTACGCCATTTTTCTTGCAAGTGCTGGTAAAGTTCGCGGTATAGTCTGTTCACGGTTACTTCCAACTTTTCTGAAGCTCTGCTTAAGTTCGAATTCCAAGATATTCCTCCACCTTGTGCAAAACAACGCTTAACCAAGTATAGAAAATTACACCCGAGGGACAACGCACCGCATTCGTGCGCACTCAATGTAAAATTATTTAGCGTAAGAAATATTTCTTATTAGGCAACACACGTTCCTATTTTATCCCTGGTTCTGTTCATATTAATTACAAAATGAAATATTATAATTTATAGATAGGATAAATATATAAAAAGTTAAATTTAACTAAAAAAAATAAGGTAATTTTATGGTAACACACGTATAAAACGTTTCTAATGCGTGACATATTTAGGAAAAAAAACAAACACGTAATACATGGGGTTATTTTTCAAATGTTGGATTCAAAAAGTGCGAAGAAACCGTGGATAGACTGTATAAGAGGCTGTTTCGCCTCTGTACNTAGGCAACACACGTTCCTATTTTATCCCTGGTTCTGTTCATATTAATTACAAAATGAAATATTATAATTTATAGAGAGGATAAATATATAAAAAGTTAAATTTAACTAAAAAAAATAAGGTAATTTTATGGTAACACACGTATAAAACGTTTATAATGCGTGACATATTTAGGAAAAAAAAACAAAGAAGTAATACATGGGGTGATTTTTCAAATGTTGGATTCAAAAAGTGCGAAGAAACCGTGGATAGACTGTATAAGAGGCTGTTTCGCCTCTGTACTATCACGTACTCTATCACTACTACGTGGAAAGCCAACGTCGAGTCGTACNCTATCACGTACTCTATCACTACTACGTGGAAAGCCAACGTCGAGTCGTACTGGCGAGGGCCTCAACCCCCGAACGCCAGCGACGTCGTTGTCGCTGTCGTCTACTCAGAAACGTGACCAATTGCCGGGGAGAAACACCGGAGACGACGGGGGTAAGGCCGAAGGTCACGCGCAACGCTGTATCCCGAGGTCGCGGGTACTGGGGAGGGGTACCCGCCGAGGTGGAGAAAGTGATGGCGGACCTCTCGCCCGCTTCGACCACCTTTCAGCACCACCGCAGATTTAATGCCGGAGATTACTTTAATTACTGCGTCCATTATCGATTCCGCGTAATGAACCGCGGCGGTCACGCTTGCTGAGTTAACTTATTCGATTATGCAACGAAAAAAAGTAATAATTTAATTACATCATCGGAGTATACAGATTTAAAAATCATTTCAGCACTTTTTAAATCAACCATTCAAAAAAGTAACTCCTTATTACTACGCATGTGTCACACAGCAGTGGCGTGTGGTGAATCGTTGCACGGTAAGCTGTGTTTTTCTCCGTGCTGTATATAATTCGTTTGCTACTTTACACATCGACCACTTAAACGCAGTAGTGCATTTGACGTCACAGCGCGTGTGTAATGGGTGCTTGGCCACTGTCTCGTGAGTGACCGCAGTACATCCAGTTTCTCCCGCCCTCACTCTGGTTACTGGTTCCTGCTGCGTGCGCTAAGTGTGTACAGCACTGAGCAAGAGCCAGCTTATCTTGCAACACTTCACCACACGCCACTGTGTTACGGTACACTCTGGTATGCAGGCACCCAGTTAAGTTGGCAGCTTATTAATAAAATTAGTTTCAAGACCTGACATTGTTTTGTGAGCGTAATGAGGCTACTGAGGTCAGTGTTATTTATTTTGTACGTAAGTGCACGAAACTGCGTATTATTAACATATTTACTTTTCTAAAACTTTAACGGTTTCACTTAAATGACGTACGAATAATGTGAGACGGTTCGTGTTATAGTACATTCGCGGTTTTTTCACACTTATTTTTAATCACACCTTTGAAAAATCACTACATTTATGACATGTTTGGTTGTTTCCTAAATATTCCATGTATCACAAGTGTTTTATACTTATGTTAAAATAAAAGTACGTTATTTTTGTTAAACTGAACTTTTGCTAATATTTTATGTATAAATTATAATATTTCACTTCAAACTAATATGAATAAAACAGGTAAAAATGCCTAGTAAGAAATAGTTCTTACGTAAAATATTATTACGCAGAGTGCGCACGAATGCGGCGCGTTGTCCCTTTGGTGTAATTTTTCTAGACTCGGCTAAGCTTTGTTTGCATGAGGTGGAGGAGAAACCTTAAAAACATAAATTTAGCAGGACTTCAGAAAATTGGAAGTAACCGTGAATGAACTATAATATTAATTTTACACTCAGCAGAAAGATACAAAATAAGAAGAGAAATGATACTAAGCAGGGCCTTCGAAAGTGCTCACTTAACCGTGAACAGGCCATAATTATTGTGCGTTTATTGCAACCGAGGCATTACCGTTTCGATTCCATTACTGGAGCTCATTTGTATTTTAAGCTGTGAGATGTTCGTACTTAATCGTCGTTTTGCATGTTTTCTGGTGCAAGACTAGAACATCAATACAAACATTTTGGCTGTAACACTTCTTCTTCAGCCTGGTGTTATATGGTAGAAAAAGTACAGTTTATATATCACAACGTGACTAAAAACAGTAAAACATTTTGTGAGATCGGCAAAATTCTTTGTTCGAATTCCTGTGAGAAGTAACGATCACGAAGGCAGACATTTTACTTCAATGACTTTATATCCCTTGAAGAGGCCTGTCGACTCCTTAAAGGAGGTATGACTGATATGTAGGGGCAGTGATATTTCGCGAAAAGATTTCGAGACAAGATACAGTCCAAAGCACTGTAGGGTCGTCCANCGAAAAGATTTCGAGACAAGATACAGTCCAAAGCACTGTAGGGTCGTCCAGCTTCTTTGATCGGCTAAAAAATGTGCTGGCCCGTGTTAACCGTTTGCGCACGAATCACGAAGGTTCAGTGTCGGAGTTACTTAGTCCTGGGTGGCTTGGTCAAAGACGGACACGGCACCAGCAGCCAATGGAGGTATAACAACAGCTGAGGTGTGTATATAGTATTGAAGTCTACTGTGTGCTCCTATTTTTACGCGAAAAGTCACTGGCCCTACTGATATGTAATAAAAACCAGTGGCTGTCAATGTAAGCATGTTTATAAAAAAAAAAAGATTCAAAGTTTAGACCGCTAATAGCATTATGTGTACAAAAAAAGACGAAGTACTTTCGTACGTGTCCACATGTTACCAGCATTTCTCGAACATTTACAGCAACTGTTGCAGCGGGTTCTTGCGACGAGGTCTTTAATTATATTAGTGTCTCAACATGAGAGGTTATGCACGTAGTCCAAGAAGTAGATGAAGGAGTCGGAGTAAATAGAGTCGGGTTTTCTCGGTGGCCAGGCAACTAATTCACTTTGGCATAACCGTGAAAGTGTCACCTGACTGTTGAAGAAGCATGTTCACAAAGTCTGACGGAAGTGATGTAATTCCTGTCAGCATCCCCGTACGTCGGATTCCTTCCAGCCATTTCAGCAGTCTCTTGAAACTGTCCATTTGTCACGTGCAACATGTCCAATTTAACTACCAACGTCCTTCGTCTTTACTATGTCCACTGATTTTCTAGTGTGAATTGGGTGTAGTAAATTCTTTCGAATGCATTCACAAACGCATTAACTTGGTTAATCCGTGTTTTTCCCTGCCCATACTCCATTAGTAGGTATCACGAGATATAAAAAAGGACTACACAGACTGTGCACGGTAAAGCGAGCACTTTTGAAGACCTGCTTAAGATCTACCTGTATGCAGATTGCGTACCTTTCCACCATACGGAAAATTAACATTGCCATGGGCATCGCCACTTTATTCACGCGTTGGTGAAGTGAAACCGTAAAATTATTATAAAAGGAAATATTTTACAAATTTTGTGAATTCTTACATTTATGTACATTAAAAAACATAAAACCAAGGAAATCATTTCAGTATTCACAAAAATTTACCTAACACATTTTAATTCAACGTTAAGACATAGAACTACTTGCCCTCCGCCATTGCCAACTTAACTGAGTGCATGCCAGTCCCACACTAGGCAGCTCCGGTAAGTATTATGTGGTATAGGCTGTTCACAGTTAATTGAGCACTTTTTAAGTCAACCTTGGAAAAATATCACTATACCTAAGTGCATATATTTTAACGAGCACACTAACTACCATGTGCCCAGATAAGTTGGTAACGATGTAGGGAAAGTAGTTCCATGTTTGATCATATAATTTAAAGTTCTAGGTAAACATCTGTGATTACCAAAAAAATTTATTTTGCTTTTTGTTGCGTTAAAATTAGTATATTAGCAAAATATTTACTTCTACAATAATTTCAGTTTTACTTGACCGACGCATGAGTAAAGTGCTCAAGCCCATAGCAATGTTAATTTTACGTAAGGTGGAAGAATATGCAATGTTAATACAATGCAACTTAAGGCAGGATTTTCAAAAGTGTTCGGTTTACTGTGAACAGCCTCTCTCTCTCTCTCTCTCTCTCTCTCTCTCTCTCTCTCTCTCTCTCTATATATATACATATCCGTCTCTAAATGACCCCTTTGTCGACCAGACGTTGAGATACAGATAGCCTACGTGACAAGGTGTAGTTGACGAAAGCTGTCAAAGCTCGGCTGGGAATGAATCGCTTCGCGGCTTCGGCCATGAGCGGGAGGGACACTCGCTCATAATTGGTCGGCCAGCGGGGGCCGTCATGTTAACGAGGCCGCAACGAGGCAGTTCTGCTTGGAGAGCTGTAGCTTGAGGACCAATCCGGAGAGCTCACACAACGGCGAGTGTCCCCTTCAGCTCGCCAAGACAAACACTCCACATGGCCGGTGAAAGGAGTCTTGCAGTTTTGACGCGGGACATGTCAATAACGCTGGGCAAATAAAATCCGGCCGTATTGGGTGGTGGAAAGTGGAGGGGAGCGGTGAGTTGTTGTTTTTCACACCCCCTCTCTCTTCACAGAGTTTCCCAAGCACCTTCTTACTATACGAGGTCTCAACTACTCTACATACCGTGAAGTTATAAGTACTATAGCAGTGCTCTATGGCGGGAAACTGAACGGCGTGCAAGATACAATAACTGGAGACCTGTAAATTGTGCCCTATCTTTTGGTGATAGGAGTGACTTCCCAGCCATATGCATAAAAGAGTAAAGTACATTATTCTATTGACCTATGCCCTTTAATTGGTGTTATTTAACTCTTGACCATGTTAACTTCTTGAAATATTATTCCGAGTATACCAGTTCCCACACGACTTGTTGCAAAATAGATAATATGTTGGTCGGTGTTTTACAATGTCAAAAGCTAGCACAAATAAAGACCGCGCACTTTCCCTGCAATGCTATTGGTTGCTGCTAATACATTTACACACATATATATATATATATATATATATATATACATTTTATAATTTGTTGCTGCATGTGCCACAGACTTGCCAGGAACTCTTCTCATAGGTTACATTGTGTAAGTTGTTACAAATTTACAAATATTTGCAAGTACTTGTCACACCAACAATCTCCTCTTCTGCAACAATTGAAACGCAAAAATAATGTGCTAGTAAAGGGTTGAAATATATATTCAATTCTTCCTCTGAACTTTTATCATAAGCGTCCTATGAGCTGTGCGAAATGTATTGCAAGATAGTGATAGAAATCGAAGGAATATACAAATCTTGAAGTTCAGTATACTGACAGGCAATACAGCTGACGAGGATTCGGAAAATTTCACGAATGACTTTGAGAGCAAACTAGACATTATTTTGTACATTCCAGCTTATTTTTCAATTCAATCGCAGTATTTTAGATACACCCAGGACACAGAATAGTTAAGTACGAATAAGTGAAATGGCGTGTCGATTCCTTTGATGTGCGTGTACTCACTCGCTGATGGGCTGCGCGATCTCTGTAACGGGCCTCGAGTCTGACTGGTTACCGCGCGCTGCAGAACAAGTTCTGGCGGGAGTTACTGTAACTCTGAGGAGAACGACGTTCCAACATGTTACTGGCCAGTGACGGCATTTTGCTGGCGTGTGCGGCTGGTGTTCACAGTAAACGCGATTGTTCAACCACTATATTCTTAAGCACTTTGTGGTGCTACCTGGTATGGTTTAAAACGGACTAATTACTGTGGGATCAGCCAATGACCGAATAGCTGAGACTCGAAGATGTGTAGACTGTGTAGTATGGCCCCTCAAGTAACGGAACATGAGAAAATTTATTGACTGCAATTAATCTATTCAGAGCCAGCGTGCTGAATTGTGTCCTTAACATACATGAATGTTATTTTTGACAACTGCTCTACACTACGAGGCTCAGAGCCCAATGGTCTTTGCGTGGATAACTGATTCGTAGAGACCTGAAAAATTCGCGAGTTCAATGATTTGAAGGCTAGACTCTACATACTTATGTACAAATGTGCTAATATCAACAGCACATTGGTTGTCTGCTGTCACAGTGGAAAGCGACAATTGGACACCGTTCTCCAGGAGTTGTCACAGGCCGTGTGGACCAATAGTTAAAGTCATATAAACGCATGTGTTTTGAATTCTAGCTTGTCCCAAAATGAATCCGCGAATTCTTCGGGTATCTACCGATTCGTAAACCGTGTTACTGGCCTAGGTTATGACTGGTTCTTATTACTATAGCTGAATCACAGAGTACTTAAGTATACAGAGGTGAAACAGTCACTTATACCACGAACTCCAGTCGCACACGCCAGCAAAATGGTGGTGCTGGCCAGCAAAATATTGGAGCGCTGTTCACCAATCGACGCCAGGTGACTTACTCGCTAGCCGGAAGCCCAGCCAGTAGGCAACCTTCCATAGCATTCAGTAGCCAATCAGACGCTAAACCTGTTCTCCGAGCATCGTGAAGCTAATCAGAGAATGGGCAGGTTTGAAAGGCTTAAGATTAAACTTCCTGCATTACTCAAAATTTCCTGGTCATCGTGTCAGTTATTAACTGACTCGAAGCCCATATACTGTCATTTTTATCCATAACTCAGCAAACACACTTGATGAACAGACGTTGAATGAACAGACGTTCATTACTGGCCATCTATCAGTCACGTTGACAGAGTAATCAAATGTTATGTAACATATTATACAAGTCACTGTGTTCTTTTCAGTAGCTCACACTTTGAAGTGCTGCACGTAAAATTGCATTGAAGTGAAATTCGTTACATAATATTACATCGCCAATGTTTTCAAGTAAATGATAGCTGTTGAATTCCTGCGATTTCATAGTGACATCTGCAGCGCTAGAAGTGATAATCAGGAGGTCCTGTGTTCTTGAGACTTCCGGTATAAACTTGCGGCGTAGTACCTAAACTATGACCTTAAATCCAACCTTTAGCCTTTAACCTAGCGTAAACATAGAGCTGTCCGAAAAGGCACCAGCCTGAATGTCTTGCACAGGACCTAAACCCGTAATTTCACGGGCCGATAAGAAATACGTGAGTACCTCGATTATGTAAGTAGGCAATCTGACTGTGAATGTCGAAATAGTTATATCAAGAGACTCCTGACTTTCGCTAAAATAGTTTCAGGCAGGGTATTGTTTAATATCCTACGCGCACGCATGTAGTTTTCTTTCGGCATTGGCCACGTGCCTTTGTGAGAGCACTCTGCCATTCATAATTAGACTACTCTTTCACTGAACGTCTGTGATTCGCGGGCACGCACCTAAGAAGCGTAGCAGTTGAAACAATCCAATCGCTAAACCGGATCTATGCTATCGTGTTTTGAAATACAAATTCATAGGAACTCTTTTCGAGAAAACTGCGCGTCCTTAGTTACAGCTCTGATGGAGTAATGAACTAATCGTGTAAGTTATTTTCTCTGTAGACCTTTTGAAGGGGCGTTTACTAATTATCGCTGCGTGAAGGGTGCCCGTCACGAAAATAAAAACCCTCAATTTATATTTGTACGATATACTGTTCAAATTGTAGACATAGATTACAAGTACTATTTCCTCGCATAAAACATTTTTAGACAGCATATTTTTGGCATAATGGAATGTCAGAATCCCAATTTTAGTGTTTTTGGAAGATACAAATAATAAAAATTTACTTACTTACCGAAATGATATAATTCACGTTGGAATAAGATACCATAAGTTACTTCAAAAAATATTTGAAATCACAGTATAAAATGTTTTCGCAATATAAAAAAAAATATTACAATGACACAGTTTTCTCATACTTTTAATTTGTTGCAGTCTTGTGATTTTTTTGTAAAGTATGTTAAACATACCATAAAATGAATTAAGGCATGATGTTTCTATAATATTACGTCGCCTGTATTTAACTGTGTTTTATGGAGTTTGCCGTAACATTACGACATCCGCAATATTTGAAGGACTGGCGAAAATATGTTACTTAACCAGCAGTTTTTATGAAGTTCTCCGTGACGTCATATTATGCCAGAAATACTCAAAGTGTAAATTACTCAAATTAACAGGATGTACCGCATGTTAGCCTACGCAGGGGAAAAAAAACATTTGATTGGGACACTTTCAACACGGAATTTTATTTGCAGAGGGCCGGCCAGTAGCGAACGTTGTTCACTATAGTTGTGTGAACAAATGTGATGGTTGTAAATGGGAATATAGAAACTAGTGGGCATGCAGAAGAGCATATAAGCAACTCGTTTCTAGCTTGTCTTAATTATCAGAAAATTTTTACCTCACTAAAAGTGCTAAATCTCCCGTTTCTTTCATTTATATGCAAGTTCCAAAACACTAGAATTGTGATTTTGACATACTGTGATGCTAAACCTGTGTTATCTAAAAAAAAAGTTATGTGAGAAGAGTATTTACAAGTAACGTCTACAGGTCGTACGGTATTTCGTACAAATATATAATAATACAAATTTTTATAACCAACACCATTAAGCACCATTCACTTAAATGAACCGATATGCATCAAAATGACTTCTACAGACTAACATTAACACACCCAAACTGCACCACGGAAGGCATTCACCGCAGTGCTGCAGAGTAGAGAGTACACAGAAGTGAAATGGTAGTGTGGTCCCTTTGATGTGGGTAAATTTGATCACATGTCTAACTTAATTTCAAATCAATGCCCGAAGTATATCTACATATTACCATGTTCATAACACTTTATGTTCCCGTGTCTTCGATCGTAGACACGGTGCACATAAATCATATTTATGAGAGGTACTGTACACAGCCAGGTATCAGTGCCCAGTCTTTCTTTGTGGCTAACCTGAGTTGTAGAATTTTATACACCTCTTGACATGAATATTTATTTCCGATACCATCAAGCACGCAGCGCTTTCTTCATTGGTTGCAAGACAAGTATATTGAACAAAAGTACAGTGCATGCAAGATAATCACGTGTTTGCAACATGTGAACTCAGAAATTAATGTGTTACTTGCCGGGTTAATAAACATAACGTTTGCCATTAGTATGCATTAAGGTGGGGGTGTTGAGCCTTTATTTCATATGAAAAAGTGTGGTACGATGTTAGCTTTAAGAGGTGCGTACAAAGTTAACCAGAATGACTGTACGCATTTTCTGATTGGCTGCATGTGTATTCGGGAACGGGCCTTGCGTCCCATTGGTTACTGCATTCTGCGAAAGATTATTTGTCTGATGGTTGGCCAGCTGGTGAGTAGGTTACCAGGCGCTAATTGGCGAACGGCGTTTCAGCGTCTTGCTGATCAGTGACACCATTTTGCTAGCATGTGTGACTGGTGTTCGTGGTGTAAGAGAATGTTTCACCTGTGCATTTCTAAGAACTCGGGGTCGCGGTGGAGTAGTGGTCAGACTACTCGCCTTCCACCTAGGCGACTCCCGACGGGGTCGCTCCCGGGTTCTCGCATGTAGGAATCTTTGCCGGATGATGCCGCTCATCGGCGGGTTTCCTCGGGAATCTCCCGTTTCTCCCGCCTTTGCATTCCGGTAATTCTCCATTTATTACCTCACTTCACACTCACCGGCTCTCAAGACCTCGATGTTAAGAGCCGCCCAAATTTCTCCTCTCCGCCCAAGAACTCTGTGGAAGTGGGATCAATAGGTCGGCCTCAGACTTTCTGTCTTCGTCATTTTCCTTTTAGTTTTCGCGCTTTGAATGTTTCTTTCTTAATGCGATACGCCGTTCGCGAGTAGTGGCTCGTGATCGTTTCACTCTCGGTATTTGATTGTTTTTCTTTTACCGCGCCTCCTTTCAGTTTTATTTTTCTGTGTGAGTTGGTTTTTGATGCCTCGGGCCTTTTGCCTGCTCATTGCTTATAATTAAGTTCCGCTTTCCTCACTCTCTTTATCTATCCCTTCCAATCGTTTTATGGGGAGAAATTTTGGGGGACGCGCAGGTAGTTACATAGCCTGTCAAAAGCAAAGTGATTAATTACTGAGTAGTTGTCGCCTCTTCTTAAGCGCGAGGGGCAGTAGTGTTGCTGCTTTTTATTTCCTGACACTCTTAATTCTGTGTACTGGTCAATCTACGAAGAAAGTTTCAGTGCATTATAAGATACCGTGGCTGGTATATCGACAGCTGAAATCGGCATACGGTAAATTATTTTGCGTTTATTTTCTGCTAGAATACATACTCGGAGTTTCTATAATCTAAATTTCTCAAATGGTGACGAATAGTATCACAACTCAGTATGTAGCCCTTTAGATTTTTAGAGATGACGGGTTTTTAACACACCCTCCAAGTTATATGGTTATTTAAGGCACTGCTTACAGTTATTCCACAAGCATAAAGCTTCCATTATTTGCACATAGTTTGAAATATATTGAATAGTTTTCTATCTCTCCGCTAGGGAAATTGATGCAAAATACGAGTGGGGTGCAATACGTAGTCGTAACGATTATGTAACGGTAAATGCTCAACATTACTTATGTGCTATACAATTACCAGTGTCATGGGCGATAAGGAAAAAAAACATTCTTCAAAAATAATCTCACGATTTTATTAATTGCAGATACAAATGTGAGCATACTGCTCGGTATACTACATTTGAGATAACAAGTATTAAATTCATAAATTTCCACTTTACATTTTTTTACAAACAATGGAAGTTACAACAAAAACATCTGAAGTATAGAAAATGTTTGGTTATATGGTAGCATATTTATTTGGCAATTATTTTTGAAGTATTTATGTTCGATACCGACAGACTCTATAGAGAGCGATTTTTCCCACCCAGGCATCCATTATCCATTGCAAATACATGTGCAAAACGATATGCGCCCCCTCAGTTTCACACTATTTCTCTTAAATGCTAGTATAACGTCTTAATAAATGGATGCAGATAACTAGTGTAAAACATCCTGAGACCTGAAACGTTTAGTAAGGAAAGTGTATAACTTAATTTAGTTTGATTTTTTGAAGTTCAAACTGATAAAAGAATTTTTATTCTCGAGTAATACAAGTTATAAAATAGGTTACGTCATAACATATACGAAAATACGGAAATCAGATGCGGGAACAGCAAGCTAATGACAGTCGATATATATATATATATATATATATAGTTCAAAATTCTGGCACCGGAACGTTGACAACATAGTCATCGTTTTTAATAGTTCATAAAATATTTTTAAGTATCGTAGACACGGCATCGGAAATACGACAGTTATTTATATTTTAAAATACCATCTTATTTCTGAGGAATTTTCGATCTTAATTTTTTTGTCTTCCGAATGGTGAAAAAACTCCCGAAAAAGAAGTCATATCGAAAACTGAATGTAAGAAGAGTCCTCGAAATACATTAGAGAAAATAATTATACTGTGCAAGGAGACGACAATGTGGCAAAATTATTGGCCAAAACTCTTTACTGAATTATCATATGCCGCAGATGGCCCTGTATTTAGAAACAAAGCGCATCAAATAATCAAAATAAAATCACAGGTGTGCACGCATGACACTTGAGAATAGTCTGCGTAGATTTTTTTTTTTAAATCAGGTTTAATTAGTTACACGCAAACATAGTGGATGATATTGGTAACACGAATCCACAGAATACTAAGGAGAAATTAAAATGATTTGTTCGAGTCGCTTTCAATAAGGTTAAATAATTACATAGAATTTAAAAAAGTGTATACTTGTAAAAACTCTAACATATGGTAATAAGCATTATTTAAAATGGCATATTTTCCATTTAACTACATCTCAAGCTATTAAACAGAAAGGCGGAGAAAATTATAGATAAAATAAGTAGCCTACTTATAAACGCAAAATTTAAAACAGTAGGGAAAAAATATTGAGTTTCGTTTCTTGTATTTGTTAAAAGGTTTTTATTTCGAATACATACACAGACACCCACAAATTTACGAGTAGTTTAAAATATTATTTTATTTATACATAACGATATCGTTTTCTTAAGAAGCCACTTTCAGAATTGTTGCCAGTCGTTGTGAACGAGAGAAACCTAAGATAATTCCTTTAACTCTCTTGCCTACATAATTACGTGTCATTTGTACTGTTTAACGTTTTAAGACCATGTTTAAAACAATTATGCACTGATTACGCACCTGTGTGTGAATGCGCGTTATTAGCGTGTCTTCACGAGTGTCGTTCTTTTTCCTNCAATTATGCACTGATTACGCACCTGTGTGTGAATGCGCGTTATTAGCGTGTCTTCACGAGTGTCGTTCTTTTTCCGCGGTACGTGAGCTGGAGAGTGGTAATTTCTTGTACAGCCAGCGGCTGGAAGAATCTTTCCTTCTCACTTCTCTGTACTTTCTCCAGACAATTTCGCACACAAAGTGATGAACATTATCCAAACGGATCACAATACGTGCTTGGATACGGGCCCGTCCTATACATAGAGCATATTATTAAATTGCAAGATAAATGATAAAGATTTTTAGGGATAGTGAATTTGCTCGTTGATGCCGTGTTTGACACACAGTATACGGAGTTTTCAGAATGAGCACATGTGTATCACCCATCAGTTTGAATACTGATTCTAGGCTTTTGTAGGTGATTATCAAGCATACTAGTTACGTGTGTTTGGGNTATCACCCATCAGTTTGAATACTGATTCTAGGCTTTTGTAGGTGATTATCAAGCATACTAGTTACGTGTGTTTGGGCTTTAAAACGTGGAAAGCGCTAATTACATGTGTCATGTATTGATTTACTTTGATGTAGTGTTTAGTGTGTGTTATCTCATAAGCTATGCTATTCACTTCGATTTGGTGTCAGTGAGTATAACTGGTGGCCCGGACAGGAACAAAATGTGAGTACAATGACGTGTTCTATGCAGGGAACGTATTTTGTTTTATTTTACGTTTATTCATCTGAGTAATTACCTCGCTNTTTACGTTTATTCATCTGAGTAATTACCTCGCTTCAGAAATGACCCTGAGGTTGTTATTTATTCCATGGTGTACATGTTTCCCTTAGTAGCTTCGTTATTGAGAACAGGGATGATAACCCACCCCCTCCCAATATTACACATTTTTCTCGAACGGCTTGCAGTTTAATGTACTGTTTTCCTTCTTTAAATTACACGAATTATCTATTTCCATATTGTAACGCTTGTAGGAAAAGAAAATAGAAACACCCGGCGCTCGTTGTGATTGAAACCAAAAATTTTCTTTGGCGCTTGGTAACCAATGAAAGAGCAATAAAATAAGGGCTATGAAACTGGAAATTTTATCTTCAGTTACCAGTTGAAGTATTGGCAAAGGTGTTTCTGAAATAGTTGTGGGTAGCAACTTAGGAANTTGTGGGTAGAAACTTAGGGACCACGAAGACATTGCACGTCAATATTCTGGGCTCCAGACGCCTAAATCCGAACCATTCAACCCGACAGCCAATATCGGCAGGAAAGTGACATCTTACAAAACTTGCCAGGAAGAAGCCTGCCTTGCCCTGTTCAGTGCAGGAAGTTGTGGGAATAATTATTCGAATTCTTTTGAAATTCTGCAAAAATACCTACCTAATAAAATCATTCGTGCTAAAAACAAGTGGAAAAAATGTTATGCTACTTTTTTTTCTCTCTGTAATACAGTGGTCTGTTAATAAGCTAGTGGAGCGTATTTGTCTGATGGTGTTGTAGGGGAGTCTACACATGCAAGGGCCAGTATAATGAATGTAGGGTAACCTGTAGAGTTTGAGAGCACTGTGGAAAAACCTATAGAGTTAGAGCTCTCTTCAGACAGGCAGGACTGTGTATAACAGTGAAAATCATTTCACGAATAGGACATTAATTTCATCAAGTGAAACAAAAACACAAAATTAATTTGACCTATGCAATATTGAAAAAATAAATTCCTTTTTGGACGCCGGTTGGTGATACATTGAGGAATCACATCAAGAACTGTAACGATTCGTCTTTTGAGAGCCAGCAAGTCATGCCATCCATACCCCCTGCTACGTTGAAGGGGACTGATTCTACAGACGATTGTGAGCAGGCAATTAATGCTAAAGACGGAATGAGTGCAGTAGAGTTGGTTTGTGTGGAATGTACACTTATAAGACGTTCACATGAAGTCGACGAACTAAAAAATTAATGTTCGTCGGCTCTATATACTGGTGAGCATACAACTCCTACTTCAAAGAGAAGCAAATTTAATATTGAGGATGAAACAGGAAGTGAAGACGAACATGAAGACGATTATGGCGATTTTCTCGATGCACTGACACACCTCTCCAACATATTTTCTGGAATGAGCGACACGAATAAGGCAGAAGACACAGAGAATACTGGCTAACTATTTCCCGAAGACCCAAATGTACTTGTTGATAGACTCAGATATTTGAATGACCTGCAAAATAGGGTATTTCTCGCGCATTGTTGAGATATCTTCAATAATTAGTAAACTGAAGGATCGGGGATATATCGCATGATGTTATGAACTGTCCTCTTATGAAATTGTAATTACAAAATATTAATAAATTAGTATTATAAAATTATTTTTTTTGATTTTTTTTTTTTGATTTTGTGTTGTATCCTTTTATTCCTCACAACTTTAAAGTGGTGCTGTGAGCACTCGACTATTAACGGAAAGATCTGCAAATAGAATGATATTAAAGACTTCAGTATAAAAATGAATGGATAGTTGACTGCATACAAAATGTTTTGTCATCATGTACAAATGTGGAGACAGTTGGTCAATCGTTTTTAAATATGCATGGATAGAGACAGGCGACAAACCCATGGATTTAATATGGATTTATGATTGATAAAAATATTGCGAAAGATTGACAGATTGGTGGAAATAATGATGGAAAGATTGTGAAAGATAGATGGCAAGATTGTAAAGGGTTGATGGAAATATAGAAATAATGATGGAAAGATTACGAAAGATTGATGGAAAGATTGATGGAAAAATTTATGAACTGATTGAGAAAAACAGATGTAAAGATTGAAATATTGATGGAAATAATGCAGTGTATGCTGTGCTGATTGATGGAAAGATTGCGAAAGATTGATGTTCAAGAAGAGCACGAAAGTTAAGACTGTTTACCGCCCTCATACAATCTAAGTCTCCAGAGCCTGGCAGAATTGGCATTTATATTACCACCAATAAGTATATGCGTGTTGGTAGATGCTTATACACACAATGATTATAACATACTCATGCATGTGGTCGCTATTAGTATGATGGGCTTGGTTTATTAATTAAAAATACATACATTTCGAAAAATTCTGAGTAGCATACTTATGCCTACAAAACTTTCAAGCCAGTGAATAATTTGCAGATTCTTGCATCGTGTATTAATCAGTCTTTGAGAGGGGATGGGAAATGTAGTAATTGAGTGAGTGACTTTTGCATGGTTCCGAAATACTTTATGTATAATTTCGGCACAACATAAAAAAAGTAATTTATAATTTAAAACATTTTTTAAATCGGATAATAAATACAGATTTACAATTTGGCATACCCTATGCCAATAAAAACAATATGGCTATCAGAAGCAAACATATGCTTGAAGAACTAGGGGTGTAACTGCCAAGCACCTTCGGGTATGTTCGGCAAACCTGAGTCGGCAGCTTTCGAGCACCCCCTGAGTCTAACCGAATATTGCCGATCACGTCCGAGTCGAGCCGAAGACCGCCAGCCACAGCCACAGCCACATAACTCCCATTTAAAATACATTGCCTCAGAAGGAACATAATCTTACTACTCTACTGCTTTGCTGCCAACACGTCCAGCCCAAACGGCGTGGATTTGATTTGAGGTTAGAACACTGATAGGTAAATAAGAGTTTTGAGATGTTTTTATAATTCCTGTTACCAATTTGCAATGCAGTTTGATTAAATTCATATTGGTAAAAGTATCTTATTAGCATAAAAATGCTTGTCTTTTGAAATTTAAGGTATGGACAAACACATTCATCACTGTTGACCATATGACTTTGACAGTTGTGTTTCTTTCGAGTATGGCAATGTTGGGTACATGCACGGAAGACGACTAAGCAGTCTTATCTTATATATAGTTTATAGTTTAAACACGTTGTTGGCCAGTGACGCCATTTTGCTTGCGTGTACAGTTAGTGTTCGTGGTACGTGAGTGAGTGAAGAGATTTGTACAGCTCTTAACAGCGATTTATTGAGAACGGATGAGGGTGGTTGAATTGAGCATGGAGCAGCACCGTAATTCTAGTGTGGGGGGGAAACGGGAGATCCCCGAGAAAACTCGCCGACCAACGGACGATTCCCAAATGAAAAAATCCGCGAGTGTCCNGCTAATTTTTTTTCCTCTCTGTAATACAGTGGTCTGTTAATAAGCTAGTGGAGCGTGTTTGTCTGATGGTGTTGTAGGGGAGTCTACACATGCAAGGGCCAGTATAATGAATGTAGGGTAACCTACAGAGTTTGAGAGCACTGTGGAAAAACATATAGAGTTAGAACTCTCTTCAGACAGGCAGGACTGTGTACAACAGTGAAAATCATTTCGCGAATAGGACATTAATTTCATCAAGTGAAACAGAAACACAAAAGTAGTTTGACCTGTGCAATATTGAAAAAATAAATTCCTTTGGGGACGCCGGTTGGTGATACATTGAGGAATCACATCAAGAACTGTAACGATTCGTCTTTTGAGAGCCAGCAAGTCATGCCATCCATACCCCCTGCTACGTTGAAGGGGACTGATTCTAAAGACGATTGTGAGCAGGCAGTTAATGCTAAAGACAGAATGAGTGCAGTAGAGTTGGTTTGTGTGGAATGTGCACTTACAAGACGTTCACATGAAGTCGACGAACTAAAAAATAAATGGTCGTCGGCTCTATATACTGGTGAGCATACAACTCCTACTTCAAAGAAAAGCAAGTTTAATATTGAGGATGAAACAGGAAGTGAAGACGAACATGAAGGCGATTATGGCGATTTTCTCGATGCACAGACACACCCTTCCAACATATTTTCTGGAATGAGCGACACGAATAAGGCAGAAGACACAGAGAATACTGGCTAACTATTTCCCGAAGACCCAAATGTACTTGTTGATAGACTCAGATATTTGAATGACCTGCAAGATAGGGTATTTCTCGCGCATTGTTAAGATATCTGCAATAATTAGTAAACTGAAGGATCGGGGATATATCGCATGATGTTATGAACTGTCCTCTTATGAAATTGTAATTACAAAATATTAATAAATTAGTATTATAAAATTATTATTATTTTATTTTTTTTTATTTTGTGTCGTATCCTTTTATTCCTCACAACTTTAAAGTGGTGCTGTGAGCACTCGACTATTAACGGAAAGATCTGCCAATAGAATGATATTAAAGACTTCAGTATAAAAATGAATGGATAGTTGACTGCATACAAAATCTTTAGTCTGTCATCATGTACAAATGTGGCGACAGTTGGTCAATCGTTTTTAATATGTATGGATAGAGACAGGCGACAAACCCATTGATTGAATATGGATTGATGATTGATAAAAACATTGCTAAAGATTTAAAGATTGGTGGAAATATTGATGGAAAGATTGTAAAAGATAGATGGCAAGATTGTAAAGGGTTGATGGAAATATTGAAAGAATGATGGAAAGATTGCGAAAGATTGATGGAAAGATTGCGAACGATTTATGGGAAGATTGAAAGAAAGATGGAAAGATTGCGAAAGAGTGATGGAAAGATTGAAAGATTGATGGAAAAATTGATGGACTGATTGAGAAAAACAGATGTAAAGATTGAAATATTGATGGAAAGAATGCAGTGCATGCCGTGCTGATTGATAGAAAGATTGCGAAATATTGATGTTCAAGAAGAGCACGAAAGTTAAGACTGTTTATCGCCCTCATACAATCCAAGTCTGCAGAGCCTGGCAGAATTGGCATTTATATTACCACCAATTAAGTCTATGCGTGTTGGTGGATGTTTATACACATAGTGATTATAAAATACTCATGCATGTGGTCGCTATTAGTATGATGGGCTTGGTTTATTCATTAAAAATACATACATTTCAAAAAATTTTGAGTAACATACTTATGCCTACAAAACTTTCAAGGCAGTGAATAATTTGCAGATTCTTGCATCGTGTATTAATCAGTTTTTGAGAGGGGACGGGAAATGTAGTAATTGAGTGAGAGACGTTTGCATGTTTCCGAAATACTCTATGTATAATTTCGGCACAATATAAAAAAAGTAATGTATAATTTAAAACATTTTTTAAATCGGATAATAAATACGGATTTACGATTTGGCATACCCTATGCCTATAAAACCAATATGGCTATCAGAAGCAAACATATGCTTGAAGAATTAGGGGTGTAACTGCCAAGCACCTTCGGGTATGTTCGGCAAACCTGAGTCGACAGCTTCCGAGCACCCCCTGAGTCTAGCCGAATATTGCCGATCTCGTCCGAGTCGAGCCGAAGACCACCAGACAAAGCCACAGCCACATAACTCCCATTTAAAATACATTGCCCCAGAAGGAACATAATCGTACTACTCGTACTGCTTTGCTGCCAACACGTCCAGCACAAACGGCGTGGATTTGATTCGAGGTTACAACACTGATCAGTAAATAAGAGCTTTGAAATGTTTTTATAATTCCTGTTACCAATTTGCAATACAGTTTGATTAAATTCATATTCGTAAAAGTATCTTATTAGCATAAAAGTGCTTGTCTTTTGAAATTTAAGATAAAGACAAACACATTCATCACTGTTGACCATATGACTTTGACAGTTGTGTTTCTTTCGAGTATGTCAATGTTGGGTACATGCACGGAAGACGACTAAGCAGTCTTATCTTATATATAGTTTATAGTTTAAACACGTTGCTGGCCAGTGACGCCATTTTGCTTGCGTGTACAGTTAGTGTTCGTGGTACGTGAGTGAGTGAAGAGATTTGTACAGCTCTTAACAGCGATTTATTGAGAACGGATGAGGGTGGTTGAATTGAGCATGGAGCAGCACCGTAATTCTAGTGTGGGGGGGAAACGGGAGATCCCCGAGAAAACTCGCCGACCAACGGACGATTCCCAAATGAAAAAATCCGCGAGTGTCCCGGCCGAGGATTGAACCCGGTTCGCCTTGGTGGGAGGTGAGCACGCTAACAGCTCAGCCACCGTTGCCGCTTTATTTATAAATTGCGATATTTCATTAAATACTTAGTATAAATAAAAATAGGGAGAACATATTTGTGCTGGTAATGCCTAGTAAGAAATAGTTATTATGTTAAATAGTATTACACTGAGCGCGCACGAATGCGGTGTTTTGTCCCTTTGGTGTAGTTTTCCAAACTCGGTTAAGCTTTTTTTTTGTACGAGGTGGAGGAATATCCTGGAGCTAGAACTTCAGCAGTGCTTCAGGAAAGTTGGAAGTAACCGTGAGCGAGACTATTCAATACGTTGCAAGGGGAAGGCGTTAAGTGCGTGTGAGTGCACAANAAAGTTGGAAGTAACCGTGAGCGAGACTATTCAATACGTTGCAAGGGGAAGGCGTTAAGTGCGTGTGAGTGCACAAGTGCACTTCCGTGGCCGTACGACGTGCACCGGAGAGCAGTTATTGTTCGCCTCGCGGTGCCACGGGAAAGTAAACGCTGCACAAGTGCCCGTCGACACTCGGCGACATAACGTTCGTCGCGCGCGTGAGAGGTCTTCACCGCGCACGGCGTGATGAGAGTCTTGTTGTTGCGCTCGCAAGCGGAGGAGGAACCGACTGGCTGTCGAACAATGCGCACGCCTCGTCCGTTCTACCAGGATTCACTGTCACTGTCGCCTTCGGCTTCCTGGTCAGGATGCTCGGGTTTACTGTAGTACATCGCCGGCGGTAGACCATAGACTAAAGATGAGTTAGACCGATCTCGCTGGCTGCGCACAACCTGTCTCCGAGTCCCAACGTTGAACAGCTTTCCTGCCAACACGTCTAACGAAAACGCCATGGTTTGGATTTTAGGTTAGAAAACTGATTTATAAACAAATGCTTTCACATTTATGCATACTTCCTCTAACCAATTTGTACAGCAGTTTGATTAAGTTCAAATTGGTGCAAGTATTTTATTCATATAATAGTAATTGTCATTTAAAGAAATTAGATATAAACAAATACATTCATCACTGTTGACTATGTAACTTTGACATTTGTGTTCCTTTGGGGTAGGCCTTATGTTGTGCACATGCGCAGTAGACGCCTTATGTTGTGCACATGCGCAGTAGACAAATAAGCGTTCTACCTCATTTTTAGTATATGCGGTACACACGACTCGCGTGTAGTCCATTCATGGTTACGTCCAACTTTTCTGAAGCCCTGCTAAAGTTCTACTTCCAGTAAATTCCTACGCCCCATGCAAAAAAAAAAAAGCTTAACCACGTCTAGAAATTTACACCAAAGGGACAATGCACCGCATTCGTGCGCATTTAGTGTAATAATATTTTGCATATGGACTATTTATTGCTAGGGATTACCAACACATCTACAGTATTTTCTCCCCGATTGTATTAATATCAACTATAAATGAAATATTACTTGCAGACAAGTAACAAGAAAACGTTCAATTTAATAAAGAAAGAGTATTTTTATGTTAACACAAATATAAAATNTACTTGCAGACAAGTAACAAGAAAACGTTCAATTTAATAAAGAAAGAGTATTTTTATGTTAACACAAATATAAAAAGTTTGTAATACATGACATTGTAGGAAACAATCAAGCACGGCATACACGGGGTGTTGTTTAATAGTTTTGATTCGAAAAGTGACACTCGTGTTTTTTACCTTCTAAACTATTTTCATATTATTTTCTGTTAATTGCCGTCCTTGCGCGCAACTTCGGGCTAAATATCCGGGTATTTGGTTACTTAGAGACACAAATGTGCCGTATTCTGCTTTCCGGTTTGGTACTACCATGGTTCATATCACTGTAATTACTAACAATACAAACTAACAGCTAACAGGCTGTGATAACAAAGCAAGTGCTGCAATCGCACCCATCGAATTCTTTTTTTCAACACTTGTAACTATAAATTGAAATGGGCTCGGAAGGGTTAATTATTACTTCTTAGTGTCTTCGCTTTATGTAGAGAAGGCTTACGTATTGTGATAACTTAAAATTTGCTTTTGAAAACGGCACACGCATATCCAGGATTCGAACCTGAAACATCGGGGTACCAAGGTTCCTTAACGGTCTTGGCTACTGAGTCACAATTTTTTTTTTTTATGGGAGTAACTAAAGCTGAACTCACAACCATCAGTCGCATTCGTTAGTCGCCCGTCCGTCAGTCAGTCATCCGTCTGTTTTTTCGTCCGTCAGTTGAAAGCGACTCACAACAATCCTTCGTCCGTCAATCCTTCTGTGACAACTTAAAATCGCGATCGTTCTTTATTTGGATATGTATTTTGGTTGGAAATACATTTTCATGAGAGAAATATATTGGGGAGATGATTTTATTTCACTTGGTAAGAATTTATACTGAATTTTTTTGTACATTTAAATTCACGTGGCGCGCGTTATGGTAAATATTTTATTAGCGGCAGCCAGCCCGCTCCCTCCTCTCAGCAGCGAATCAATACAGCCTTCTATATTTAGCCTCGTTCGCCTAGCTTGTGGCTCCTCATTCGCTCCCGTTCAGGGGTCACGGATCAATTAACATGTCTGCCGGCCCAGAACTTCTCTCTAATGGCTTCCACGTTCCGGCTCTGCACCCCACCCCTCGTTTTACAGTTGGAGGCTCCGCCAATCAGGTTTGCTGTAATGCCCTAATTCCCTTCCCGCGCTGGAGGATTGCTGATTAGCCTACGCTTGACACACCGCGTGACTTAAGGCGCTCGCGTACCTAGAGCTATTTTCTGTATACGAGGAAGAGAAGCGTGGAAACGGTATGGGTCACCCAGCTACGCGCATCAAGTGCGTCATCGCCACTAAGCGCAAGGCTCTGAACTGGCGTGCGGAGTTCTCGTCATGCAGTGTATATCTATGGGACTTTGAGCGGAGAGCCCTATAATTTATTGCTGGAAAGTTTTTGGCAAGGGTCTATGCAGGGCCCTTGAGTGTCTAACGCATATGTTATGAGACACAGCGCTTTGGGAAAGCCATTTTGTTATGTTAGAGATCTCTGAAATGGTGCTTATAAAGTGCGTGACGTCTTGCAAGCACTCAACAATTGGTGATATTTTCGTAGACCAGCACATTGAATGCACGTCTGATAGTTTCGCGGGAAACGTGCAACGCATTTCAAGCGCCAGGTAGGCAGACCCCTTAAGCTGTGAAATTATCAAACATATGGCCATGTCACACAGCACTTGAGAATAGAGACGTTAATAAGCTGCTTATTCCGCTAACTCCAGCCGCACAAGCCGGTAACTTGTCGGAATGCCGTTCGCCAATCAGCGTCTGGTATCCTACTTACCAGCCGGTAGCCCGGCCAAAAGGGAATCTTCCGCAACATAAAGTAGGCCAGTGAGATACACAAGGAACGTTCCCAGACCATCGTACAGCCAATCGGAGAATGGGTACGCCCACTTCAGAGGAAAGGCGGCGCCATTTCGCCTCTGCGTGCGCTGTAATCAAATTTGCGTAATTTTACACAAATGCACGTGTTAGCAGAATCTCCACCGAAGTCGGTGTAGTTTTGCACCAATGCCAAAATTCTTTTACTCGGTGTCTAAGTAAATTCATTNTATGCCAAAATTCTTTTACTCGGTGTCTAAGTAAATTCATTCTAAAAATTAGTAAAATCTCATGTTACACCGTACTACTAATTTTACTGAGAGCAGTGCAAAATTACTATTACTATGCAGCATAAAATGAACGGGGTAGTTTTTGTCCACAAAAATTTACACAGACATTAGAGTTGTAATTTCAGTACAGTATATGTGTTTTCTTACACAAAAGTAAAATCGCAGATTCATTGTAATTGTNTAATCAAATTTGCGTAATTTTACACAAATGCACGTGTTAGCAGAATCTCCACCGAAGTCGGTGTAGTTTTGCACCAATGCCAAAATTCTTTTACTCGGTGTCTAAGTAAATTCATTCTAAAAATTAGTAAAATCTCATGTTACACCGTACTACTAATTTTACTGAGAGCAGTGCAAAATTACTATTACTATGCAGCATAAAATGAACGGGGTAGTTTTTGTCCACAAAAATTTACACATANTACTATGCAGCATAAAATGAACGGGGTAGTTTTTGTCCACAAAAATTTACACATACATTAGAGTTGTAATTTCAGTACAGTATATGTGTTTTCTTACACAAAAGTAAAATCGCAGATTCATTGTAATTGTGAATTTTTCACCGTTTCACTAAGTAATTTTACCGTCAGTACCGCCTATTTTACAACTGCGTCACGTTAATTCACACACTAAGTAAGTGTAATTTTTCAATTTTCAAGTCATTATACTCTGTTCTGTAACTTGGTAGCTTAACAGTTTCATAAGAATTATCTTCAAATATAGAAAACAATTTACTTCGGATATATAATACGTAGTTATAGTGTAAACAGCAGGAATATCCCATCAGCGAGAGTTATGTTTCCGTTTTGAAGAAGGTACGCGGTGGTGTAGTAGTCAGTCTACTCGCCTCACACCTAGGCGGACCGGGTTCGATTCCCGGCGGGGTTGCTCCCGGGTTTTTGCACGTGGAACTCGTACTGGATCTCATTGTTAAGATCCACCCAAATCTCACCATTCCACTCCGTTTTGAACACAAAAATGGAGTTAGATGTAGCTCTACTCTCTACTCCCAGGTCGCATGTTTAAACATTCGTGTAAAATTACAAATATTGTAATTGTTTTTAGTAGATTACACATAAAAACGCAAAAATACCGAAAATGATGCGTGTTATTACACGCTATAAGATACTCCAGAACTCTACACTGATATTGAGTGTTTAAACAATAACTGTGCAGCAGTGAAAATTCACAATTTAAGGTTTTAGTAAAGGAAGTGGGAGTGTTTTTACAAATGCTTCAATATGTGTAAATCAACACCAACTAAGCCGTATATTAATGTTTTTTCACCAAAGACTTGTAGTACTCTCCGGATTTCCGAAAAAGTACACATATCGTGGTTGTTTTTACAGATTACACATCAAAAATGCAAAATTACCAACAATTTGTATGTGTAAATTTACATTTACTTTTTCAATGTACTTATCTGATCAGTGGTCACGCCTGTTTTTAAAATTGTGTAGACACCCCTTCATTATTAAGAGGCACTGGAAAGTTGGTATTATGGAGTACAGCTTGGGTAACATTATCCGTCAGAAAATAGCAGCATTTTTCACGCTATAGGGAATCTGTAGTGCCTGATAAAAAAAACTGTTGTGTACTTTGGACATATACTATACATTTGTGGACGTTGGAACTTGTACACATTTGTGCAGAAGTAGTGCAAGAGTTACGAAATTAGCAATTGTTGTACATCCTACGGACTAGTCCTACATCGACTAGTGTATCTTCAGATGTCTCCTTCTAGTAGGTACCACGAGACTATAGTCTCGATTCGAAACGTTCTGTTTATCTTTTTTTTTTCCAGGGAAGAGAGGTTTTAATTTCATTGGGGATTGTACAAGCACGTAGTTTACGATTAAAAAACGTGAGCTGTTGTTAAGTCACTGTAACTTACATAATTCGTTTGTACGTACGTTTGTACGTACAACTTATATGCTATACCTGCATTTCAGAAACAACATTCTGGACATTTCTGGAAATGCCAGTCTTTCAATTTTGTGGATTTCATTAGATGTCCTTCATTAGGGTTTATCAAATATATTTACGATTTAATCATGTTTATTGCATCCCGACCTTAGAGAAGTTGCTTTTAAATGTTATAATAGCACAATTGTTAAAATAACAGTTTGTTAACTAAGGAGCTGTACGTATTTGGCTATAATTTTGTGATAGCCGAGTAGTAAATTAAGCATAAATATTTTAATTTATCGAGACTCATTCTCTTGGTTATACATGCTCTTAAACATAAGAGCCGTTACTTTCCACCCATAATATGGTGGAAGTATGCACATTTCCGATTGAAAACATACATTTTCTGGCAATGTAGAATCTGTATATAAATATTACGGCAGGTTTGTTTGCTGGGTTCACAAATTACCCTTCAAAGTCAGCATTTTTTTAAAGAGGGTAAGGGTAAAAATGGTCTACAGTGGATTTAAAAGTCATAGCTATAAGATGGATATACAAAACGTTTTATGAAACTAGTTTCATCATGGTGTATGTCTATGCCTTTATTTACGATCCTTGAAAATAGTCCAAGGACAAATAATTCAAGAAAAATATTTTTTATTGTCTTGCTGCTGTAGGAATTTCACGTATAAAACAATTATTTCAAACAAGTTTAAAAGCTCCAGAAATAATTATGGACCAAAAATGTCTATGTTGGGCAACAGATTTTGCAAGCCATTTCGAAATGTGGTATCAGATGTCCAGTATAATCGCCAGGCTTGGTATTCAATATACTTCTGAACGTTCACCTTATTTTGCAACGTTTGGTAGAGCGTTTATTGAGGTAAAACAAATACGTGTGCATTCAGAGAGTGCAAGTAAATATATAATTTTCGTTCATGACGTTTTCCTTAGGCCTGGCTTGAAAAATTTCTGTATTTGGTACGTTTAAATGTCAAACATTTTTATTTCTGCTAGTAGTTGAACTGAGAAGTTTCAAAAGTTAACGACAGTATCGAATTATTTTCAGTTTAAATTATTGAGTTTATTTGCTCTTGTGAGCATTTCCGAGATAACAAAAATGTTACGAATAAGCTAACGTGAAAATAGCAATTCCTGTTGGCAAGGCACACACAACTTTTCCTAAGAGGGGCAATGGTATATCATAAATATTTTGACAGTAGCATTTGTTTGCTGTTGTTCCACGGACCTACCACGACGAAGTTCTTGTTGCTACGTCGTAGGCGGTCGACAACGTCCACATTTCGTGACGACGTTCACAAGCCACTAAAAATGAACCACCAATAAGAAAAGAGGAGCTACGTCATCCTAGTTTTGTTTGACCCCACGATTGATCAATACGTGCAGTTCGCATGGAGACAACTATACAAACAGCGTTCTATTTTTGGTCGGCTGTACGACGATCCACGTGTTAAGTGGTCGGCTATAGTCTGTTCGCGGTTCCTTCACACTTTTTGAATCAGGCATTTGAAAAATCACTCCACTGACATGTATTTTTGTTTCCTAAATATATCACTTATCTCAATCGTTTTGTACTTTTTTTAACATAAAAGTACCTTATTTTTGGTTAAATTGAAAACATACTTACATTTTATTTATAAACTATGATATTAATTTTATAATAGAATAAAAACAGAGAAAAAATAGGCGTGTTGGTAATATCTAGGAAGAAATAGTTCTTACCCAAAATATTACTGCAATGTGTGCGCACGAATACAGTGCGTTGTTCCTTTGGTGTAATTTTCTTGACTCGTTTAAGCTTTGTTTGTATGAGGCGGAGGAATACCCTGCAAATAGAACTTTAGCAGGACTTCAGAAAAGTTTTAAGTAACCGTGAATTAACTATATATAGTCAACTAATATCGTATTCGGAAACACAAGTGTATTGTATTAGGAATAGCTATTAAATATCTGTGAACAAAATTTTTCCGTTATACGCACTTTTGCAAGTGAATTGTATGGCGTAATTTTATGTATAAGCTGTCCACACTTAATTGAGAACTTCTGAAAGCCCGGTTTTGAATATGTTTTCTTCTAATTTTGTATCCTTCCGCAATACGTAAAATTAACATTGCCATTGACTGCCTCACTTTGTTCATGTATCATTCACGTGAAGACGTAGCAATCTTAGGAAAGTAAATGTTTTACTAATATTCAAACTGGAACTCTAATGTGTACAAAACAAGGAAGAAGGGATTCCAGAATCCATAAATTTATACAGTACCCTCACCACAACTTCAATTGTTGGAAATATAATTATTGATTCGTTGCCAACTGAACTGGCAGCCTGCACACCATACCAGTTTCTGCTGATATCACTTAGGTTCAGACTGAGAGCATAGATACTGCATTTTCTTCCTTATATATATATATATATATATAAAAGAAAATTGATATATTTATGATTGATTGATGTAGTCACGATGGTGACTTCTAGGCTCGTAAGTGACAGCCTGAGACCACGCAAACCCGCTCACGTCTACTATTTCTGTACTAGCTCGGCTTTGCAAAATACACTTCCACGAGTGGCAACAGAGTGAATCTTCCCAATACATAATTTAAAAAAAATGAGTCCCGGGGAGGACTTGCTGTGATTATGGCGGATCATACTTAATACATTGCAATGACGTTAGTTATCGGCAATTAAATAAATTTCACACTTTTCTTATAACACTTAATACTAGGGTGTGTGGTTTTAATAAAATGTATTTATACAAGATGATTTTGAATAACATTTAAAAATGCAAACCACAGCATCAATTGTATTATCAAAGTCATCGATAGATAAGTTTGATAATACAATTCCAGTATTTTTATATACAAAATAATCTCAAAAATAAAATTAATAAAAATTTTAATTTCACATTAAAATAAATTAAATTCAAATAATATAAATAAACTTCACGTATACAAAAATATCGTAGTAGCAAAATGTTTGGAAATTTCATATTTTTTTAAATTTAATTTGAAGTTACGCGTAACAACGCCGATAGTCCGCAGCTTTACGTACCTGCATGTGTGACAAGTTGCATATCATGAAGGCGAACGGAATTGGCGCCATCGTCTACATGCGAGAATATGTTTCCATCGCAGCTATTAATGATACCGTTCGCCTTCCAGATATGCAACTTCTTGTGCTCACAGGTACGTATAGCTGAGGACTCCTGGCGTTGTTATGCTTAATTTAAAATTAAATTTTTAAATACTAGATATATTTTAAGAACATTTTGCTACTAGGATTTTCTTTGTTTATACTAGTTCATAGATGCTGTGGTTTCACTTTAGACCTGTTATTCAAAAACACCTCGTATATATTCACTCTCAAAACCGGTGCACTTCAATAAACGTGTTTAATGGTACGTAGTTTATGTCTCACGCAGTGTTAAGTTAAAATCGAATAACTCATGCATGGCAAGTAAGCGCGGTGGTAGCTTTTTGTGATGCCCTGTTACCCTTTCGCATGACGTCACGCTACCATGGAGACGGCCATGCACACGCTATTAACATATCCATAAGGCAGCAAGGCACGTCGTAAAACGGAAGTCTGGCATTCTCGGAGCTGCATGTTGCCTCACGCGACCTGCAGTCTTTAGAGCTCATGCAGAGAATTTCGTAACGTTCCCTAAAGGCGTTGGCCACGCAAAAATGTGTTATTTTCCTATTTGTACCTCAATATATTTAACTTTTAGACATGATAAATTACCACGCGTTCGTAGTAAAAAAAAATTGAGCACACAGTTTTCGCACAAATTAATGTCCAAATCAAAATTTTATTTTATTATAAACGTACAAATAAAGGAAACTAACTTACGTACAGAAATGAGATATAATTCACACTCAAATAAGATACCAAGAGTTACTTTAAGACGTCTATAAAGTCTTAAATGGAAATGTTTGCTATTTAAAAAAAATTGCCTGGAATAAGGAAATTCTTGGATACTTTTGATTTGTGGCTTCCCCTAAATTATTATAAAATAATTCCTGCAAAGCATAATTTAAAATTAATTCAGGCAAAACCTTTCAGTCGCCCTTGTTAAGTATTCTGCAAAGTGTTTGGTTTATTTTATTTGTACATTACAAAAAAAAAAGTAAATGTTGACTTTGACACGTAATTTTGCAAAATCAAAATCATGCAATGGACCCGATGACTTTATTCATGCGCCATTCTGGTAAAAATTATGGAATTTTTAGGACTGTTACATGTGTTGCTAGTTTGTAAATTCCCTCTAATATGGATAAAACAAACCATAAATTTCAACTGCCATAAATTAAAAAGTTATACTCGTAATACAATTTGCTTCCATCGTGCCTATAAATAATTATTCGTTTTGGTGGTTTGTTTCTCTAGTTTTTTTTTTACTGACTAATTCCTTCTTTATTTTTCTTTAAGCTGTTTTAACAAACGTTAATATGGATTTGAATTTTTAGCCCCAGTGAGTTTTGTGTAATAGTCNCGTAATACAATTTGCTTCCATCGTGCCTATAAATAATTATTCGTTTTGGTGGTTTGTTTCTCTAGTTTTTTTTTTTTACTGACTAATTCCTTCTTAATTTTTCTTTAAGCTGTTTTAACAAACGTTAATATGGATTTGAATTTTTAGCCCCAGTGAGTTTTGTGTAATAGTCTGGAATTTTGCGACATCATGCAAAATAAAATCCCTGCAGTGGTGTACACACGAAACGATACTTCATTCAGTAACCCAGTCCTTACATCGCTTGTCGATAGTTCTTAAAGAGATGGGGCAAAACGGTCGTATCATTTCACTCAGGATCAATTCGGGTAGGGGCGAGCAGCCAACGCCACTCTCCACACGTAACATCCGGCCATCATCGCCTCGCGGGCCGAGGCGAGGATTAATCGCGGTGTATCACGCGAAGCCTTCCCACACACGTCCGCCACTGTAGCTTAGTTGGTTGGATCGCCAGGCTACCGTGCGAGGGTGTAAGGGTCTTGACACGTAGTACCTAAAGGCCCTGCCTACTAAGGCGGAAGCCACCACATTTCAAATTGGGAATCAATGTTAAACGAAACTCCTTCTCATTGCGTCAATTTTAAAGATAACGATTTAAAACAAAAAAACATTTCGACGCGACTTTCTCATAAAATGTCATAATATAAAATAATATTTTAAAAAATCTAAATTTTTTTTTCTGTAAATTTTAATTTTACGTTTTAGAAAAAAATATTAAACAAAACAATTGGAAAGATATCTTAAAATAGCAAATTTAACCTAGAATGCTTTTTGTTTGAATTATATATCTTTAAAACTGACGCAATGAGAAGGAATTTCGTTTAACATTGACTCCCCATTTGAAGTTCGCTGCCAACTTGGTGGGCGGGGCCGTTAAGGAGCCTCCATAGTTGTCATATGAGTCTCACCATACGCAGTTATGTCTATTCTAGTTTTTGAAAGAAAAAAAAATATGGACTTCGTTAAGGCAAATATTTTCCAGGACAGAAATAAAATTCGATATTCTGTTGCCAATTTATCAATTTTGTTATTGAATCATAAATGCTGTTGTTGAAAAGTGGCAAAGTAAGCAACAATCGAATTAATTAGCCCTCTGTTTAAGATATTTATTCTTCTGTAAATCAGGGTTTTTAACTATAGTCTATTCACGGTTTCTTGGCACTTTGGAACCAAACCTTCGAAAAATCACCTTATGTATTACGTTTTGGTCGTTTCCTAAATATATTATGCATTAACGGCGTTTTATACTTCTGTTTACATAAAACATCTTATATTTGATTAAATTGAATTTCTACTTATATTTTATATATAAATTACATTATTCAATTTATAATTAACATGAATAAAAATCGAGAGAAAAAAGGTGTGTTGGTGATATGATACTGAGTAAGAAATAGTTCTTATACAGAATTTTATAAAAGCGAGTGCTCACGAATGAGGTGCGTTGTAACCGNTTACGTTTTGGTCGTTTCCTAAATATATTATGCATTAACGGCGTTTTATACTTCTGTTTACATAAAACATCTTATTTTTGATTAAATTGAATTTCTACTTATATTTTATATATAAATTACATTATTCAATTTATAATTAACATGAATAAAAATCGAGAGAAAAAAGGTGTGTTGGTGATACTGAGTAAGAAATAGTTCTTATACAGAATTTTATAAAAGCGAGTGCTCACGAATGAGGTGCGTTGTAACCGCGAATGGACTAGGTATATAGCGACAATGCTGTGTCTTTTCTGAAGAGGCTGCTTTCTTGAAACCCTATAGTAACCGGTTTAAAATTCCGAGGAAGCACACGAGAAGCTTGTTTTGTGCTATTTTCCATCGCCGTCGCAATGCTTTCGTACTGCCGGACCTGACCTTGAGGCGTTTAATTTTATTTACTTGGGAGGATTCTTAAATACACAGAGGCGGAACAGTCGCTCTAATCGCGAATTATAGCCGCACACGCCAGCGCAAAATAGTGAAACTGGCCAGCAAGATGTCGGAACGCCGTTCGCCAATCAGCCCCTTGTAACTTACTCGCCAGCCGGCAGCCCAGCCAACAAGGAATCTTTCGCAGCATTCAGTAGCCAGCGAGACGCAAGACCCGTTCCTCAGAGCCTCGCACAGCCAATCATAGAATGGGTACGCCCACATCAATGGAACCACCGAGTCATTTAGTCTCTGTGTATTCATCTACTCTGTGGTCTTGTCAAGGCGCGCACTCCCTAATGAACACAAAAAAATTAATTAAAGGACTAAATATTTCAGACTGACGAGAGAATACGAAACGGGTAAAGAGTTCGAGGATAGAGGAAGGCGAAGACTGACGCAAAGTATATAAGAATTATTAATTAAAGTTGCTCAGTTATACATGATGATTCACAGCACCCGTATCACCCCTACGGGTTTTCCACCAATAAAATTATAGGGTCACTACCTGAAAGTCCCATAAGTACACGCGTAGTGGCGATGGCGCAGTTTATGCGCGTGTCACTTTCGACCTTATGACTACCGCGATTCTCGGCCTTAAACGCGAAAAAATGCCCCAGGTAGGCGGATCACTTTAGCAGGGTTTTCAAATGTCCTCAATCAGCCGCAAAAATCCCATACCAAAACTGTACGAAGTAACGTCTTGAATACAACTAACGAATACAAGCCATTGCCTGAGTTCATGTGTCTCCTGAAACGTGTGTACATTTCCACTCGCGCAGGGAGTGTACAGTGGAAGCATGGCGACGGAGAAGTTCAGGTCGCGGTAAAGTGAAACGCCTGCAACAAACGAGACGATAATACAAGGCTGTCAGAAGCAGAGCAAGTAGCAGTGAAAGGGGCGTGAGTGAGAGAGCGATTGAACAAAAGTGTAGCTGGGTTGGCAACGCAAGACAAGCTAGGGGGAGAGGAAACAACAGAACAGCCAGCTTTTCATTACTAGCGTCGGCGTTTAACGGTCTGAATCGGAGAGAAAAATATTGCAAGCTTTGCAACATTACCGATGTAACTGAAATATATACAATAATATTAAGCAAACTTAATAGAGGACGGATTTTTAAAACGTTACTGAAAACAAGAAATATCAAACATGCAAATAATATTCGCACACAAAAAATTTTGCACCACCGGGATTTCTGAGTTACTAGGTTGCACGCAGCCCAAGAGAAAGTACAGGATGAAAATACACTGTCTGTAGAGAATACCACGCTGTACTTGACGTATGCATCTTTGTAAAGGCTGTTCGCTGTAAACTGAGCACTTTTAAAAGCCCTGCCTTAAGATCTACTTGTATGCATACTGAGTATTCTTTCGCCATATGTAAAATTACTGTTACCATATGCCTGATCACTTTATTCACGCGTCACTCAGGTAAAACTCTAAAATTATTGAGAAAATAAATATTTTACAAACTTTTTATAATTATTGCATTTAAATGCATTTAAAAAATAGCAAAACAAATCATTTCAGTATTCACAAATGTTTACGTAACACTTTCAATTGAACGTAAAGACATGGGATTAATTTCCCTCCGTCGTTACCGACTTTACTGAGAGCTTGCCAGTCAGTGTGCCCTTTAAAATACATGCAGGTAGGGACAGTAACCTTTTTCCAAAAGGTTGATTCCAAAAGTGTTCATATAACTGTGAACAGCCTATAATGAACAGACTGCCCTAGCGAACATAATTCATGTACAACCAATTGAAGATGGTGCAAAACCTTTTTTACGAGGTTAAATGTGTGACATACAGAAAAACGGGCACGTATTAAATTTCCTGGAAGGTTACGGTACATGCTATAAACAACTCTTCCTTGTGAAGTATGAAACAAATGAGAATAAAAAACACAACGCATCGTGATATGTTCCCAAGCAGTCGTATGTCGTACATAGAATGCAAATAAATAATTCAAATAAGAGGAGCGATGCAACTACTAGATATTCATTTTGTTTACGTCCACGCTAGAAAGCAGAAAGCTATGCTGCCCTGCTAGAAGTGGAATAATGCACTTTATAAATATATTTCCGTCACTTCGCATACCATGTCTCTTATGCTAGGTACATAAAATAAACTTACTAGGCAACCTCTCTGTGTGTAGAACAAGTACTAGCAGCACGATGCCAGATACCGAAAATTTATGCCTGACATAAGTGATACATATTTCCTGTGTGTTTTGTAGGAATATATTTATCACCACGAACAGTATCGTGTTGACATACAAACCACGGCCAGTATATTTGTGTGAGACGGAAGTTTTTTCATTCAAATACGGAGAATGTGATATGAAAACCAATAAAATCATCAGCAGCATTTCATATTATTGTTTAATAATTACTTTGCACGGCCACTAATTGTTGAAATTTATAAACTGCTGTAATGACACGAATTCTTCATGATGACCGTGAAAGAGAATTTTATTTTTATTTACAAAATACCCGTAGGTTTGTTTACGTCTATTTATCAGTTTACCTCCCAAGAATATTCACTTCAAAAAGGCTCTGAAAATGGGTAAACAATAGCGTTTTAACAATAGTTTTCAGCTACAAGTATCCAAATGTAGAAAATTAAATGTAGCCAAGGAAGGCGAATCACACATATTTCTTTATTTTACAGGCATTATGTTACAAGGATGCAGCTTAAATTTTCATGAATGCACATTACGTGACTAAAATCCTACCCGTAAGCTTATTTGAAAAAAATGTCAATGTTGGCCATGAAAATTGTTTTCTAGTTCTTAGAATACATGGAATAGCTTTTAATAGCCACTCGCTATAAGAAACTTACTTGGAATTTTTTTAAATTTTTTGCGAGAATGTCGTGACTTGGAAGTTGCTGAAAAGTTGACAAAAGTGTAAGACGTGAGTTATTGAGTTGTCATTTCTTGGAGTTCATTGAAGCAACATTGCAGCACTAGTAATGAAAACAGGACCGAATTTTGAATAGCGTTACGACAATGTAGAAACTTACGCAAGCAAGCCGGCGATTCAACCTTTCTTTCAAAAAAATTTTGTACTTAAAAAAAATCAAAATGTCATATCTAAAACTGACTGTTTGGCACATAAAGACTAAACACGACATGGCTTTACTATAGCAGCCTCCAAACCACCTGGTAAAATTTGAGTCAGAGCGCTAATTACATATTTTTGATTCGGCCTCCTTGAAAAATAAGCAAAAATAACCACAAATAATACTTATTTTGATGTTTCCTTTCTTTTTCAAATATATAGTGTAACTCAATAAATAAACTCAAAAGGCAAATATTTGTACATGATTCATAGACTTCCTGGGGAAATCCCTACTTAATACATAGCGACTGAATCAGACAACCACAAGCATATTCTGAATGCACAGCATTTATGTTATTGGTATATACCATAATGGAATACCTGCTTGTGCTGCAACTTTCACCATTTTACCTTATTATTAAACTCACATAAAATTGCCATGCTACTTTTTTATTACATATTCCGAACTTACGGAATTCACGAAGTGCCCTGTATTATTTTATTGGAGGTCGATAGTAAATCTATCCAATTCAGCGTGCAATACACTAATTCACATAAAATATTCGCATTCAAAAGCATTATCCACGATAGACAAAAATTGTATATATCGTTATCACGGGTGATAGGTCGTTAAATGAATCTAATTTAAGTTTGACTGCGATGAGCAAGTAGAACAGCCACCAGGGACTCTAACAATGCTGTAACTCTTGTAAGCTGAAAGGTCGTAGGACGAGCTAGTATACAATATTATCAGTGTGCGTGTGGAGAGAACATCAGTGAGAAGCTAGCGAGCCTCGTTGAAGTATTCCAGACAGGTATGGACAGTTTACAGAGTTTGAGAGGAGGCAAATCGTTGGACTGCAGGAGAAAGGATGGTCGTTCTTTCCAATTGCCCGTCGCCTGGACCACTGCGAGTTAACTGTGCGACGGTACTTGGAGCAGTGGGAACACGAAGGAACACATGCAAACCGTGAAGGCTCTGGAAGACCCCAGAATGCCCACCGGAAGAGAGGAAAGTTTCATCGTCCGAAAGGAGCGGAGCGAACCGAACGTGCAGAATCTTTATCCAGCATCCAGACACACGTGGCAACATTGCTAGCGAATCTTGCTTCAACCTTCAGTGCTGCAAATCGACCTGCATTCTCGATGTTCCTTCCATCGACACCCCGAAAACGGCAACTTCGTCGTGATCACGTGATGCGAACACCTGAGGAATGGCAATGAATCGTTTTAAGTGACGAAACCATACGGGCGACGACGGTACATGAGTATGTGGACAATGTACAATGGACAACGCACAAATCTGGACTTCACTGTTGAGTGACACTCCCGCCGAAAGGCATCATGGTGTGGGGAGCATTCTTCAGTGATTTTCGGTATTTCATGATAGCAAAAAGGGAAAACCTGATGGCACAACGGTGAACTAAGGATATTCTGCAGCTTAATGAGCTCCCCTGAATGGCGTGACTCCAACAGGAAATTGCCCACACACAAGTCGACACCCTTCCTTGGAAAGCCCAGTCTCCATATTTTTCGCTTATAAAACACACTTGGGAGCAAGCTGTAATGGTAGTGTCAACCATCAACGCGTTTGCTGCATCTGCAGTTGCGACATCTGTGGAACGATCTTTAAAACGCTGCGAGCTCAATTGTGCAAATTGTCCCGAATGTCCCGGCCGCTTGAAAAAATCTGGAAATTCGGCTACTTCCCGCTTGCCCGTCATCGCAACGTGAGGGACATGTAATTTAAAATATAATAATGGGTTCTTATCGTTTCGTTACTGACCTGCGACGCTGTCCGTGCATTAACTTTGGGCAGTTACACAGTAGCGAATGTTTGGGGTCGGCTGCCGTGCCCGTCCGTTCTCCACCACACGCACTCGCAAGATTGACGGAAACGTTGTCACCTGTCTTTGCTTTATACTTGGGGCAGCACTATTGCCTTGAAAAATGAAATTATGTTTGTGTTTCCCGAAGATGTGTCATGTAGCGCTGCAAGTTCACAATTGGACTTTATGCGCATGAGAGATCTAAAAATGTTGTGTCCGTTTGTTCGGACGCGTATAGGTCCCGAAAAAACCAACCAATTTTCATTCTGTTTTTATATAAACCTTCCTTTAGTTCCCACGAGTGTTTGTACACCTTTCTTTTTTTATCTGTATTAATTGCAAAGGTACTAAAATCTGCAAAAGGCTTATTTTTACCATGCTTTCGCGTCAGGAAGCGCCTTTGTTGACAGCTGTCTGTTTGAACATTTCAGTTTGTTGTTCTCAATGTTTTTTTTACATATATACATATACTTATATATTCATATACTTATTTCAATTAATTTCACAGTAATGAATATAACCAAAATCTTTTATGCCACAGCAAAGCGTGGCCGGGTAAGCTAGTAGGCAATAAAATTAAAGTGGTATTTCCTTATTAGAGTAATTGCATATTTTTTTCATTTCCAAAATGTGTACATTTAGGGTGATTAAAGATAGAGATCCTGTATGTACGCTTTATACTGAAAGCAGTGACTGTTGGCAAAGGAGAGAGAACAATGGCCTTCCTATAGGGATCGACAGCGCTGGAGATTTACCGACAAAGTTGAGTAAACACTACAAATGACCCCATACGGTCCACCGACGGCAATTTGTCAGAGGTTTGATTAACCTTAGGAAGTTATTAACATTTGCAGGTTTGGTGTTCGTGTTGAATGGGGCTTGAACAAAATTTGGCAATTATGTGCACATTTGGTAAATACCCACTATGGGCTTGGATCCAGTACTAAATAAGTAAATTGATTATGTCATGTTTGTTCCTCTGCAAGCAAAAGAAAATAACCTAAGGTAAGTGTCTGCTTGATGACTAAGCCAGAGGCCTGATGGACGAAATCTGCATAAATAAGAGACAGTGGATCACGATGATTATTCTGCAACAATAAGCCTAAATAATTTTGAAGGCGTAGGGTTGGAAACTTTGTACTGTAATTGCATGCTGAATTTCTGTTTTCAAATTGTATACGAAGGTGAGTGGCACAGGTTTATTTTGTATCTGATAAAGCGTTAAAGAGTTGTTAAATAAATTGATTGAAGTGAAGATATATATATATATGTATGCTTCCTCAATTCAGCTTTTTTTTATATGGACAAATGAATTAATACCGGACAAATATTTTCTGGTGGTTACTTAGTCCTTTTAGGTTAATAAGAATGCTACGTAGGCATTCTGGGGAGTAAGTTGGCTGTGATGTAGTGGTTTTCTGGTGTTGTTAGCTTGACGAGAACGTAGTCGGCGATGGTGCTAGAGGCAGCCACATCTTCCACACAATATCATCGCAGAATAGATACACAGAGAAAAAATGGCTTGGCGGCTCTTTTGATATGTGCGTATCCATTCTCTGATTAGTTACGCAAGGTTATAAAAAAAGGCATTAAGCCTGATTGGCTACTGCATGCTGCGAAAGTTTCCCTATTGGGTGGGCTGCCGGCTGGCGAGTAGTTACTAGGCTCTGATTGGCGAACGGCATCTCAACATGCTGGCCATATACGCCATTTTGGTGGCGTGTGCGGCTAGAGTTCCCAGTATGAGCGGATATTTCACCTCTGTATTATTACGTACTCTGTGATCGCATATTGGACGTCTCTGTGACGCCACGCCAGACCACATCACCACATATATCCACGCAATTGTGTAAATGTATCTCTCAACTGTACAATTTTTTCTGAATAAATTGGTTTATTTGTCTTGATGCTATCAGTTATTTGTGTCTTGTTCCCCAATGGCTGTAATTCCATTAAGAAGTATAATTCTGGGTGTTGCANAGCTTAGTGTAATTCCATTAAGAAGTATAATTCTGGGTGTTGCAATTTTTATGGGAATAAGTGTATTACGGATAAAAACTTCAAGCAAATGACGCACGTTCCCATACTCTATGGTAAAACCTTGTTTTGTCCCTTGAAGTTGGTGTTTATATGTACCAACCGAGTATTCAAAAACATTTTCATACCTAATGAAACCTTGTGTCAACAAACTCACACAGTAATTTTTAAGGGTGAAAATACGACAGAATAACAATTCACTATTTATTACAAGGTTACCATCGAGTGAACCTGGAGAAATACGTTTCTCTTTTTGCAGGGATTATACATTTTCCCAAGTGACACAGATTTAAAGACTCAATGTTTGAAAATATCGTTCGGGTGAAGGGAAATGTAGTATTTTCAGGATAAAAATCATATTTCATAAAACGATTAACGATCATAGAAATTATTTTTTTGTTTTGGTAGACGTATTTTGTATATGACGTGTATTTAAAAATACTATTTTTATCTTGTATTTTCAATAGGTTGACAACATGTATTTTGTATTCAGTATTTAAATTACTTTTTAAGTGGCATTCTGTATTTGGTGTCTAAAATACTTTTCGCAAGTATTTTGTCCATCCCTCGGGACAGGGGGTGGCCAGGCATGCGAACCGACTACACTGCGCCAACGGCTGCAGGTATTTCTAGCAAGGAGAGCAGTTGAGGGTTTGATAAACGGCGAGTCCCCTTCATTCGATATTTTGGGAGAGCACAAGTCCTTCCCTTGTCTCGACTCAGTAAGAAGACCTTTTTGCTCGAGGCCAATCCGAGTTGAATCTACGTATATATTGCAGATTATTACCCTGGTACCATCGAGTATATAAGTACAGATTGACTTTGATGTGGGCGAACCCATTTTTTGATTGGCAGTGCGGCACTTTGAGAACGGGTCTTGTGTCTGATTGGCTACTGCCTCCTGCGAAAGGTTCCCTATTGTCTGGGCTGCCTGCTGGCGAGTATGTTACCAGATGCTGATTGGCGAACGGAGTTACAACGTGTTTCTGACTAGTGACGCCATTTTTCTGGCGTGTGAGGTTGGAGTTCGCGGAATAAGTGGCTATTTCACCTCTGTAATCATACGTACTCTATGCTGGTACAAGTTAAGAACTTTTTTACAACGAAATTGTTTTATGACTTATAATTCTGCCTTAAACTACGTCTTACTATAGTGTTTCCAATAACAGTGCCTCGCTTTAGCTCGTAGAGAGGAATACTTGGCAATGATTTCACAAAACAGTTATTATATGCATGGCTGTAGAAAAGGCAATATTTGATACAGACAACAATTTCATGCCATCGGTGGGGCAGAAGAGACCGGACCTTGTGCAGTGTTCCTTTTAGCACTCTAGCCCCTAGTACCACACTGGTGTCTACAAATATTGTTCATATTTAAGGTCAGTAAAGCCCATTTCTTGAAGTACCGAGCGCTTTTGGTAATTCACATTCGGGAGGTCGTGCATTCGATCCATGTCACCTGCAAAATACCCCCCCTCCACCTCTTCAAGTGGTTTTCAATCCTCACTTAAAGAAAATTGCTATGAATTTCCGTAATAAGAACACTCCCAATTTCCTCTCCCGTCTGATTATGGTCTTCGTCAGAATCGGGACGTAAAAGGAAGTGAAGTAGACAACAACCCGTATGGGAAAAAAAATGACGAATGTTAGCGAAAATTTATCTGCTTAAAATGTAATTAACAGAGAAAGTGGCAGATTCCGTAAACTATAGTATTCGTAACTTCACCGCAATATGTGACTGCAATATAAAGTACTTATTTCTCGTAGCAGCCGGTAATACGAGTGTGTAAGCGAAACGCTTCACATAACCTGATTTTTATCGTTATTTCCTAAATACGTATTAAATTGAAATCTATTTAATTCGAGTCTTGTAATAATGTGAATAAATTTTTTCTTGTTATTAATAAGTTGTAATTTTTGTGGAGTAAGACTTTTGCGATTTTAAATACTTTTCAAGGGTATTATGATTATATTAAAACTAAACTGATAAGCCAAAGAAAACCATTTTAGACAAAATAGGAAAAGTTGTAAATAATACAGCTGGGAAGACAAAAATGTTTCTAATGAATTTAAAAACAAATATTGACTCAAGACAAACCGACAAGTTCAAATGCAACTGTATGGACAAATATTATCTGCACGTGTCTACATTAGTTTAGCATACCCAGGTAACCAGTTGCAAAATCCTTTGACGACTAGAACGAAGATGTAAAGTGATGTATTTTGTGGCCCGAATGAGAAGGCCGATATAATTATTGCCGGTTCCAGAGTGTATGTATAGTAGTGACAAATCTTACAACACCCTAGATAAAAAAAAAGCTTTTGATTGAAAATTCGAAGCAGAAATCGTTGAATTATGTTGCCAATTTCGAAGGCTAATCTATGAACGTAATAAATAGAATCATGTTTTAGAGGATTGGTGCTTTATTTATTGAGCACGTATACACGATATTACGCTATCAGGTGTTATCATCCCCAGCAAAGCTGCGTACACAACGCGTGCGAACGGAGTTCTTAAAATCGCACCAACACTCTAATCGCATTAACAGATCCACCCACCTATGCTTTATGGCTCCTGCCATCTCAGGGACCGTCCACTTAATCAAAGACAAGCGAAAGAAAAAAAATATTCCGCGACCTTTCCGTGACCTTTGCGCCGCGGGCGTGTGCGGCGCTGAAGATGGCGGGTGGGCAGAGAGGGGGCGTGGTCCGGCCGGGTGGGCGTGGCCAGGGGAGAAGGCGCGGTGGATCGATACGCAGCTGCCCCTGTGGAGGCAGGCAGCCCGCTCGTGCGTCTGTCAGTTCTATTCAGAGCTGCGCCAAGCGTGGGTCGACAGTCCCTTAACTGACGGGGGTGACGGGGATCCTGCCCCGTATTGCTTGGCGAGCAGGAATTAGTGCGAGCTATGAACTTCTTAATTAAGCATTTTTGAATTCAACCTTTGAAAAATGTTACTGCCCCTGCCTGCGTTTATTTTAATGCTAACCCTGACTGTTATACGAACAGTGAAATTTGTAACGACGGAGGGAAATGAGTTCCACGTATTAACGTTGAATTCAACGTGTTATGTAAACATGTGTGAAAACCGAAATTATTTCTATAGCTTTCTCTTTTTTTAATGCATTTAAGTGTAAGAATTAGCACGTTTGTAAAATATTAACTTTTTCCGATTAATACACAGTTTCGCTGGACCGACNTCTTTTTCCGATTAATACACAGTTTCGCTGGACCGACGCACGAATAAAGTGATCAGTTCCATGGCAATTTTAATTTTACGTATGGTGGAAAAATACACAATCTGTATACAAGTAGAAAGCAAGGCTTTAAAAAATGCTCAGTTTACCTGTACCAAATAAAATTCACGAATTTTTTCGGACCAAGATGTACAGCTGAATTGGAAGGCTGATNTGCTCAGTTTACCTGTACCAAATAAAATTCACGAATTTTTTCGGACCAAGATGTACAGCTGAATTGGAAGGCTGATTATTTGGACATCGTTAAATATAGTTACTCCCTGGAATAATTTATCAGGTGAAGATAAATTAGCATTTTAAAATTAACGAAATAGGCCACCTTGTGTTATTTCGCTAAGTAGCCCCATCTTTTGTAGATGTTGGGAAAACATTACGTATCAGTTTCTCGTAAACGGTGCAGTCTAGCATAGTGACACAGGATTTAATCCTTTTTGTTGATTTTCATGTATTCTTGTTATCGTGTCATGATTATTCGGTTGTCACTTAGTATAGCGAAATTTCAACCAGCAACATTGTAGCAAACCCTGTTATTGCCGTGATCTACTTTTATGACAAAGTTATTATCTTCGTTTAATGGAATACTACCCATGCAGTCACGAGTTCCAAGAAAATTATTTCCCGTGCTATTCGCAATTAACCGGTCCATCATCTCCATTTTAATTTTATGGCATGTGTATCATCATCAGGAGACACGTTAGGCTACATGTGTATATAGACATTTGGCCTACATTTTTTTGTTGAATCATTTGACAGAGTTTGTCTTAATACAATAGCTGGTATTATTTTGTAAATAAGTTATTAGTGTTTTAAATAATAACTTCATAAAAGTCCTCACACAAAGAGGCATACACACGATTGTAAACCCAGTAAGTGTAATCAGAAATCGAAAAGTACACATAACATTTTAAATTAAGAACTTAACTTTTNCACGATTGTAAACCCAGTAAGTGTAATCAGAAATCGAAAAGTACACATAACATTTTAAATTAAGAACTTAACTTTCGGAAAAGGGCCTGCGAACCTACGAAGAACTAGTTATTGGTGTTTTTTTTTTGGCACGACTGCTAGTTAATACATATAGCATAATGTTTTACATTCTAGAAGACTACTTTTTTTATTTNTTTTTTTTTTGGCACGACTGCTAGTTAATACATATAGCATAATGTTTTACATTCTAGAAGACTACTTTTTTTATTTTACTGGGTGTGTAATGCACTTGGAAGACCGGTTGTAAAAAGCAAGAGTGGGACCAACAGCTTTAACTAACTAAATCCATGCACAAAAGAACATCAAATACATACCTGGATTGCCTAGGATTCGAATTTAGAATCTCGTGGTTGTGCCTCAGCGAGTTTAATGACAGACTTCGTTAGTGAGTAAAAGGAAAAGGGGAGACCGTGGTTTTAACTGCTCGTTGTAAAAACTACAAGTGTCATGGGAATTGAAGCAATACCAAGTGTTTACCAGACAACTTGGCCCTAATGTTATCTCTGTGGCTGGGTTCATAGTGGCCATAATTGAATCTCTACTATGTTGGAAGAGATCTTGAAGTAAAACTCTCTTTCGGCCGATCGATTGGTGCAGTGAGGGACGACACATCTCTGGCACTGTCTTGGAAAGACAATATAATTAGAGACCATACGATTATCACATTACAAGATTGCACCAAGCTAAACTTCAGATTCCTCTACAATCTCGAGCAGAAGTAAATTGTTCATTGGCTGCTTCTACAGACATAACTCATTCTCCTGTTTAACTATGTTACACAAAATGAAACTACCAGAGTGCTGAGTGTTTATTGTTGGCCCTGCGTTCTTCAGGGCGTGACGGATGAGCGGAGGCCCAATGACAAATGTGAAACTAACATACTTATATGTAGGGCCAGTANGTTCTTCAGGGCGTGACGGATGAGCGGAGGCCCAATGACAAATGTGAAACTAACATACTTATATGTAGGGCCAGTGACTTTTCGCGTAAAAATCGGAGCCCACAGTAGACTTCAATACTATATACACACATCAGCTGTTGTTATACCTTCATNACTTTTCGCGTAAAAATCGGAGCCCACAGTAGACTTCAATACTATATACACACATCAGCTGTTGTTATACCTTCATTGGCTACTGGTGCCGTGTCCGTCTTTGACCAAGCCACTCAGGACTAAGAAACTCCAACAATGAACCTTCGTGATTCGTGCGTAAACAGTTAACACGGGCCAGAAATTTTTTTAGCCAATCAAAAAAGCTGGACGACCCTACAGTGCTTTGGACTGTATCTTGTCTCGAAATCTTTTCGCGAAATATCACTGCCCCTACTTACATGCCGTCTACCTTGGTAGTTAAGTATAACGCTAAATGATAGGATCTCTAAATATATGTGAGAACAGCACTCCTTCNATGCCGTCTACCTTGGTAGTTAAGTATAACGCTAAATGATAGGATCTCTAAATATATGTGAGAACAGCACTCCTTCAAACCTGAACACGAGTAAGTTTAAGAGGAGTTTGGGGAGTCACTGAAGACACCTTGTTGGGGGTTTGTTGATTGGCCAGTTGGCTTGTGAGCTGGACACGTTCTGCGCTGATTGTGATTATCTCTCAGGCTCATCCCCACGGTGGCTGTGCCAAGATATAGCCCGGGTGTGAACAGCGGCCAGGCACGGTAAACTTATGGGGCTTGGCAGTACGATCAAGTGGTGGTAGAAATTCATTGCCGAGAAGAGTAGTGATAAAAGAAAACAAGAGCGCAGGAAATGTATACGTTTTCTATTTTACTGAATGATTTTATGTACTGAAGTACTACTAGCCAAGAAAGAAAATAACGTGAATTTTTTTCTAAAAAAAAAAAAAANTGAATGATTTTATGTACTGAAGTACTACTAGCCAAGAAAGAAAATAACGTGAATTTTTTTCTAAAAAAAAAAAAAATTATAGCAGGTTTTTTATGCACGTTATATGATCGGGGGAGCTAAATCCAAAGTTTTACTAACATAATTCTCTGACATTTAAAATATTCAAAATGGCGTTCAATACAGATGCCAAGAACGAAACAATATTAATATCGTAATGCTTTTTTTGTGTCTGTGTCTATATTCACAGTTTTGTTGTCACTGATTTAAGGGGGGAAAATGTAATGTTAAAACTGAACCCAATAACCACAGAACAAGTTATGAAAATGGCCATCGCGATTGCCTCTTGCAAGATTACTATGGTGGAATTTCTTTATTTATGAATGTTAGATATCAACCATTTTATATTTTGAGGTCATAAAACACACGTATGTGGTCAGGAATAATCTAAAATTTGTGGAGAATAATTTTATTTAACATAACTAAATAAAAATTAAATTGGAGTTGAAAACAGTTTCAACGCAAAGTAATCAAAAATAATATATTCTAAAATATAACTAAATTTAAAAGCATGTACTTGTTTAGTTTTCAGTCTTTGTGAGGGGAAATATTTACATAATTCATTATACCGTAGAATGACATGTATACACGTTTTGCCGTTTTCGTTTCCTTAGAATTTGCAGAATTCGGGAGTAAAATACTCCTATTTATTCAATAGAGCATCCACAACTTCCAGTTTACATTTTTTTTCCGAGATGCAGCTATAACTTATAATCTAAAATATACTATGGGGTGCTGTATGAACTCCAATTGACAGNATTTTTTTTCCGAGATGCAGCTATAACTTATAATCTAAAATATACTATGGGGTGCTGTATGAACTCCAATTGACAGTGTTATAGGTTATCATCTTTTATTAATTTTTTCTCTGCCCCATCTAAACACATTAAATTGATTTTGTATAGTAAACAAATTCTATAAGGCAGAATGGGGACAGTTGTAGTAAACGATAAACAGCACAGATTCTTACTACCTTCGGCGGCCCAGAGATGGCAGTACGATCAAGTCACAGCAAGTGACTCTTGGTCAGTACTTTTATGGCTATAAGATAGGTTTGTGGTTTGAACTAGGCGGAAACTTATTTTTGACACTAACGAATAATTCTTCGCAAGGGTATTTGTTTCTTATCAAGCAAAGGAGCGTGGCACATTATGCTAGTATGCTGAATGGAATTTCTGATCTGTGGCGTTTTAATGTTGCACCTCAGCTTTTCTTGGCGAATGACTTTGCAAATAATTTCATCCGTGGAATGTACGCTACGTAGCCATACGTCAGAACACATCCTTTTCTCTCAGGAGGTGCATAACCAAGGAGGGGGGTCCGGGTTTAACACCCCCCCCCCTTTTCGAAATATAAATGGGATATAAAAAAAAGAAGGAAGAATTATGGTTAGCTATCAGTAAAATGAGAAATTAGGTAAAGAAAACGGTATAATAAAATAGCAAAAATAAGTAGTAAAATAAAAAATACAGGTGTCAACATCTACTGCTGTTCTCCAGGTGAAATATTTATAGGCGCTGTTTTATCGATGAATAACGACCACACCCCCTCGCTCCTGCGCCTATGTCACCCAGTGAACTTACCCAGCAGGACGCTACAAAATGAAGACGCAAACGGTTACGCAGNTCGCTCCTGCGCCTATGTCACCCAGTGAACTTACCCAGCAGGACGCTACAAAATGAAGACGCAAACGGTTACGCAGGGTTTTAGGGGCCCACATATTCGGGCTTTTCTTGGTAGAGATTTCTCGGCAGTTGAAACGTGCAATGATCCACTGTTAGCAATGTCATCGTCGAGTGAAAACGATGTAGAAGCACTGGCCTCAAGCATTTCTCTCGTATGACCAACAAACTAAATAATCAGGAGCTGTGAGCACAGAAGCTTGTAGTACAAAACAATCGTTAAGACNTCGCTCCTGCGCCTATGTCACCCAGTGAACTTACCCAGCAGGACGCTACAAAATGAAGACGCAAACGGTTACGCAAGGTTTTAGGGGCCCACATATTCGGGCTTTTCTTGGTAGAGATTTCTCGGCAGTTGAAACGTGCAATGATCCACTGTTAGCAATGTCATCGTCGAGTGAAAACGATGTAGAAGCACTGGCTTCAAGCATTGCTCTCGTATGACCAACAAACTAAATAATCAGGAGCTGTGAGCACAGAAGCTTGTAGTACAAAACAATCGTTAAGACNCTCTCGTATGACCAACAAACTAAATAATCAGGAGCTGTGAGCACAGAAGCTTGTAGTACAAAACAATCGTTAAGACTAGTTGGCGGTTAAACTGTTAAACTGAGCACTCTGACGTTAATCCCTTACTATTGCTCCAGATATTTTATACAAAATACCGACTGGCGTGCTTTCAGTTAAACTGACAACGAGGCACGATAGGTAATTCCATTAATTAATGTTTCGTAATATACATATGTATAATGCATACATTGGTGAACGTCAAAATATTTCTTTTCCATGCACATGGTTTAAAATTTTTTTATAAAAAACATTTTTGCTTGATCGGCGCATCAATAAAGAGATCAGGCTAATGACAATGCAATTTTTCATGTGGTGGAAGGATAAAAAACTGTAAAAACGCAAATCCTCAGCAAGGTTTTCAAAAATGCTTAATTTTAGTGTCGTTTAATTCTGTGGCATGTATTGAGGGGCACAGCTAGCACCTTCTTTTTAAAGTCTATTCACAGTTTCTTCACACTTTTTGAATCAAAACCTTTGAAAAATCACCCCACGAATGACGTTATTGGTTTTTGTCGGAATATGCTATGTATTACACGTGTTGTATACTTGTGTTAACATAGAATTATCTTATTTTGGTTAAATTGGACTTATTAGGTTTTACCTATTAATTATACTTAATTTATAATTAATATGAGTAAAAACAGGGAGAAAATATGTGTGTTGGTAATGCCTAGTAAGAAATAGTTCTAACGCAAAATTGTATTACAATACGGTGGGCTGTNGAGAAAATATGTGTGTTGGTAATGCCTAGTAAGAAATAGTTCTAACGCAAAATTGTATTACAATACGGTGGGCTGGCTGTCTTTGGTGTAATTTTTTCGACTCGGTTAAACTTTGTTTGCATGCAGCAGAGAAATATCCTGGAAGTAGAGCCTTAGCAGGGCTTCAGAAAAGTGTGAAGTAATCATGAATGGCCTATAATTGTCGTCAACAAAAAGCATTTTAGTTCATTTCTGCAACAGGCTGTCTTGAACAACACTATTATTCACAACTTTTTCCTGAGCAGGTCTTTCCATTCGTAAAGCAGCTATTGAACGACGCAATATAGCATGCAAAACCGAGCAATGTGGCTCTCTAATACTGAATTATATGCGAGATTATCTCTTGCTAGGAAGATCTCGTACGAAAGCAGGAGTCAGGCGAGTTTTTTTTTTTTAACGAAAACGATTGATTCTAGTGGCAGTCATGTGACCACCTACATAACCACCCATAGAGGTAGGAGAATACCAGAGAATGTAACTTTGCGAAGATAATGAGGTGAAAAATATTCATTGTGAAGGACTCCTGAATGTTTTATTTTGGAAATGGAGTGGGATACAGTAAGTGTTGCGAGAATGTTGGGAGAGTACAAGAAATACCTTTTCCTATTTAATAACCAATACTTCAAAACAGTGTGTGTTCACGAGATTTAATTAGTAAAGTTATGGTTAAATGATATATTCCAAGGCCATGAACTTTTTTCATGCAAAGAGGTATTTTGCTGCAAGTTTGGTCTGCGAACTCGTTTCTCTCTTATGAGATTTCTCATGCGTACGAAATGCGTTTTGCCCCGTGCAAAAACAGCTACAGCATAAATATTTGTGGAACAATGAAAAATCTCTAAGGAAATTCGTCGGCCTGAAAACTTTTTTTTCCATAGTGATGTAGATTTTAACAGACATCTTCAGCCGTAAGGGCATTGGTCATGGGCATATTTGTTATTTTATATGTGTAGCACGTACGGTTCAACTTGTAGACATTATCTTTGACTACTTTTCCTGAAATAATTTTTTTTAGCTAGCAATTCAATTTTTTTTTTTGCAAAACGACACTTAAAATTTAGAATTGTATTGTTTCTGTATTGTACAACTTAAGTAAATCAAACTCTTTGTAGAAAATAAACCAAGGGCAACTGAAAGGTCTCGGGGTCAACAACAAATCATAAATATGCAAACATGTATTTGTTTCTAGCAATTGTTTGAAATTACAAAAAAAAATATATCTCCATGTACGATTTTAAAGATGTATTGAAGTAGCTCTTGGCATCTTCTTTCAATGTGAATTATTTAATTTCTGCATTGAAGTAAGTATTCCATATTTGTACAATTCTAAAACATTTTGACATGTATTTATGCGAAAACTATGNATTTCTGCATTGAAGTAAGTATTCCATATTTGTACAATTCTAAAACATTTTGACATGTATTTATGCGAAAACTATGCTCTCAATTTTTTCGTATCCAACGCCCTTAAAATATGTCCTACGCGAAGGGATAATTTTACCCTGTGCTCTCAGGAAGTGTGCTGAATCATCCTCTTCTCTCTGCCCACTCGACGTGCCGACCCTGCCGGCCGCGTTAACTACCCGCTCGATGCGCGGCACGTGAAGAAATTAACCCCACGACCCTCGGCGCTCGTTAGCCCCGGCGACCTCACCCCGCGCCACTCCGCCTCGTGTCGTTAGGGGCGGAGGGTGGCCACTCGCCCAGCGTCTGAGTCACCCTCCGCAACGCTCCACCAGGGAAGTGAAGGTGCCACCCCTCCAGCTCGCCGACTGTCGCACTGTCCTGCTGGTTGGCCTGCTCTCGGGTGCGGCTAACCACCGGTACACACACTAAGCAGGGCGGCGGGGTCGGCTTGCTCGCACAAGCTTCTTCCCACAGGGAAACACGAGGGAGGGAGGTCTGTGTGGTTAAGAGCTGGCGCCCAAGGCGCGCGAACGCCACCCTTGGTAGGTAGGGCTCAAGGGAACCTTAGTTGCCGTACGGGTCTCATTGCAAGCAGTCGTGTCTATTATAATTAAAAGAAAACTATGGCAATTTTTCAATGAACCTAAATCTTTCTTTCAGGGCAGAAATGATAGTCGATAATTTGGTTGCCAGTTAATTAATTTGGTAACTGGAACGTAAATGTGGTATTTTAAAGTGTCAAAGTCAGCTAAATACGCTGTTAAGTTGCCCTATGTTTACGACATTTATTCTTCTGTAAAACAGTGTTTTTAACTATAGCGACAATTTCCTGAACATNTAAGTTGCCCTATGTTTACGACATTTATTCTTCTGTAAAACAGTGTTTTTAACTATAGCGACAATTTCCTGAACATAATGCTGTATTAAAATCGTACAGCCGCCGCTTCAAATTCTGAGGAAACAGAACACACGCGAAGCTGGTTTATGCTATTTTTCATCGCCGTCGCTGTGCTTCCTCACCGCCGGAAGTGACCTTGAAGCGTTTTACTAGGGGAGGCTTCCTTAAGGGGCCCGCCTGACCGACGCAAGAAGTGCGTCGCAGAGGTTTGGTTGCAAACACATGATTAAACAACAGTNCCTTAAGGGGCCCGCCTGACCGACGCAAGAAGTGCGTCGCAGAGGTTTGGTTGCAAACACATGATTAAACAACAGTTGGGTACTTTGTAGTTGTGCCTAAAGCCCCTGTCACACTGTCAAATTATACTTGACAGTAAAATTTTAAGGCAAAATACGGCCATCAAATTTTTCCTTGCAACAAATTTTAACAAACACTCCTGAATGTGTTTGAAAACGTGCCACACTGTCAAATTTTTTTTTACTTGGAGGATCATATCTGAATTATTATTTTTAAATTATTTTCATAGTGATGTATTACTTTTGTTTTTCCATGCAGTCAATTACAGGATGAAATGTAAGAAACGTTATAATTGATTTTTGCTTCTTTAATAAATTAAAATTTTATTTATCAGAGATGTTTCCTGCACAATGAAGTTCATAACATTATGTGCAATATTCACTTTTTTCTTTGCATTAAAATGACAATTTAACAAAAATTCCCTGATTTTATTTAATTTTTGGTCGTAAAATTGGATTTAGCGAAACGTTGGTTAACGCAATTACATTATTATATGTAATAACAGAATAAAAAAAATTCGTTTCTACGACACACATATTTTTTCCGCTCACAAATTCGTAACCCACCCCTTTTTTTTAAATACTAAAATACGCATGTTTTCGAAAACTGAAAGCCAAACTCAATTGAATTGTTATTGTTTACTCTTGTAAACAGCAGTAAAGGGAGTTGTTATGATTTTGATATTATGTTTATAATTATCCTTAACGGAGATATAGGGACGTAACAAGTTATTGATAAGAGATATGTAATGAAGACTATATAAAAGAGGTTTAATTAACATTAAGGTTGTACAATATCATTTCAATATAAATATGATTATATGAACGGGGGGAGCTATACAAATATACTGAAATATTAAATTATATTTTATAAATATTTAAACAGCCACGTTCTGAGTAAAGCCTAATTGGAGAGTCCCCACCTTGTTCATGATTCCGGAGGCTGATTAAGATANTAAACAGCCACGTTCTGAGTAAAGCCTAATTGGAGAGTCCCCACCTTGTTCATGATTCCGGAGGCTGATTAAGATAGCGGAAGTCGATGGCCGGACACACCCATCTTCAGTGGTCTTCTCGTTCCAATGGCCCGACGACAAAAGAAGACACTGCCCACGGACTACACTGTCCTATATCGGCTGCGTTGTCCCCGTTTACTGGCCAGTGGAGGGGATTCCTGTGGTTTGTGATTCCATAACTACTTTCAGCAATCACGGCCCGTGTCCTGGATAAATAAGTGAAGGTGTGATCAGGCAGGCCGCTCAGCTAGGGGCCTGACCACAACTCGTAACAGAGCGGATAATTATTACAATATAAATTTAATCCTTATTATTTGGTTGTTCAGAGTTGCAGCCAGAGACAAACATCCACACACAAATATATAGAATTTCTCAATTTAACTCCATTTTAAAAGCGACCTCTTTGGAGAACCAGCGCACCTAACGGCGGAAATTTTCCCCGTGCCAAACTCTCTCATAAATAATCTCGTTTTTTTCCTATCCTGAGTGCGATAAACCTTGCCTGTAGTAAGGCATCAATCCAGCAAACCCTTTAGAAATGTCGGGAAACCATGGGGAACCTAAATCAAGATGACCAGACCGGGAATCGAACCCGGTTTACCGGGTTTGCTACTGTGGTTTACTACTACTGTTTCACCTTGCCCGGTACTTGTGTCTGATCGACTGGAAGATTCCTGCGTTGACTGGGCGTATCTCAATCGTATATCAGATTCAGTGCTTTGGTTTTCAAAAATTAGTTTACTCATAACGCTAATAATCGTGTCGTAATTAAACAGTGACTTTAGGTATCAACATACACATTTATTTTGTGACGTCCGGATGAGTTACTTCTGGAAAAATAATTCGCAAAAATTTACATCGCTTTCTCAACGTTGGATCTCGTGTTATCAAAAAAATCTTTTACTGTGGGAAACTTACAATGACTGAAAACATGTGTGTAGGTTGCGTTTTTAAACTATTTTTGAAAATTACAGAGCTGTGATAAAGTTATGTTTTTGTTTGAGTAGTTTTCGAACTGGTCCACATGTATTTCATCGTGCGTCGTTTCTGTTGAAAGAGTGAATTACATCTGGAATGGCGATCGTAGTTGTGTAATAGGCAGCATTGGAGAATGAAGTTAACACGTGTTCATTTACGTGCTCCGATGACTGGGATGTTTCCATGCGAACGGGTATGTAGAGAGGGACAAGTGAACTGGTTGGAGTAACAAAACACGGCGAGGTATTGTGTTATAGGCTCGATGATTAATGAGTTCTCTTGAAAATTCGATAAATAACCAGCATTGAAACATTTGATATGCTAAGGCAATGGCAGCCCACGTTTTGTTAATGACGAGGTATGTTATCTGGAATTACCTTTCCTGAGGGCGTCGTCGACTAATGATAGACGCATTGTCCAAACTCGTTATCTGTAGTCTCTATTATTTTCCTACATTTCTAAATAAAATATTATTTTCTCATATTCGGAGGTGCATAACTCTTTTAACAATTGCTTTTGTTCAAAAGTCGTATAAACGTTTTGTAATGCTATTTGTAAAAGTGGAATCACCTCCCAAACGTTGTAACACAGTTATGGTAAAAATTTATTTGTTTCTAAATGAGAATGACTTTAATTAGTGTAGCAATTCTTTAAAAAATTCCTTAGAAGTTTGAAACGTGCAATGGCGTGATGTTGTAAGACGTTTCCGTGATTTTAGTATCTGATATATTCCCAGTTAGTTACTGAAAAATGCTATAGGTCATTGAATTGAAACGAAGAAGTGCATATTTATTTATAAAAAAACTATAATGCGGAAGAACGTATTACATGTAGATGAAAGGAAGTTATCAGAGCGCATGCACAACGCTATCTCCAGCAACCGTTACGTTGTAAATGTCAACGTTATTGTTGTCCGCACATGTATTCACGTATTAAAATACGCAACTACGTTTGTATGCTTGTGCTTGGTCTCTCCGCACGACTAGATGCTCGTTGGTAGTTTGCTATGTGCCGAGAACACACACTACTTTGCTAGAGGAGTGTTCGTGTGCTTATATTCGCGGCGTGGGTTGACAAAGTTGCGCGCTTCCATTTAATTTGAGTGGACGTTGCTAACACAGTAGGATGGTAAACGTTGAATTTCACAACTCGTAGATTCGACCTCGCCAGATAGGAGAAGTTTCTGTATTACAGAGATTACCCCAAGCGTAAAGCGAGCACGTGCAATTACCAATTTCATTTCGCTCTGTAACGTTATGCACGTAACGACGAGGTGATGTTGACACTCAGCTACAGTGCGAACTTCGGGAAACAAGTCAGCAGACAATGTGAATATAGTCTGTTACGGGCTGTTCACGGTAAAGTGAGCTAATTTAAAATCAATCTTGAAAAAAAAAGCACTGCCTATTAACTGCATATATGCCACCATACACGCTGGAATGCAAGCTCCCAGTTAAAGATGGCAGCAAATTTACAGAAATAGTTCAAGCCGTGAAGTTGTAATGCGAGTTTAAAATTATGACAGTTCAAGTAGGTGAATTTAGCTTCATACACGTGAGAGTACGAACTGATGTTTAAGTGACACATATGTGTTCCTAAAAATGTCACGNCTCTCATAAATAATCTCGTTTTTTTCCTATCCTGAGTGCGATAAACCTTGCCTGTAGTAAGGCATCAATCCAGCAAACCCTTGAGAAATGTCGGGAAACCATGGGGAACCTAAATCAAGATGACCAGACCGGGAATCGAACCCGGTTTACCGGGTTTGCTACTGTGGTTTACTACTACTGTTTCACCTTGCCCGGTACTTGTGTCTGATCGACTGGAAGATTCCTGCGTTGACTGGGCGTATCTCAATCGTATATCAGATTCAGTANCCCGGTACTTGTGTCTGATCGACTGGAAGATTCCTGCGTTGACTGGGCGTATCTCAATCGTATATCAGATTCAGTAATTCGGTTTTTAAAAATTAGTTTACTCATAACGCTAATAATCGTGTCGTAATTAAACAGTGACTTTAGGTATCAACACACACATTTATTTTGTGACGTCCGGATGAGTTACTTCTGGAAAAATAATTCGCAAAAATTTACATCGCTTTCTCAACGTTGGATCTCGTGTTATCAAAAAAATCTTTTACTGGGGGAAACTTACAATGACTGAAAAAATGTGTGTAGGTGGCGTTTTTAAACTATTTTTGAAAATTACAGAGCTGTGATAAAGTTATGTTTTTGTTTGAGAAGTTTTCGAATTGGTCCACATGTATTTCATCGCGCGTCGTTTCCGTTGAAAGAGTGAATTACATCTGGAATGGCGATCGTAGTTGTGTAATAGGCAGCATTGGAGAATGAAGTTAACACGTGTTCATTTACGTGCTCCGATGACTGGGATGTTTCCATGCGAACGGGTATGTAGAGAGGGACAAGTGAACTGGTTGGAGTAACAAAACACGGCGAGGTATTGTGTTATAGGCTCGATGATTAATGAGTTCTCTTGAAAATTCGATAAATAACCAACATTGAAACATTTGATATGCTAAGGCAATGGCAGCCCACGTTTTTTTAATGACGAGGTATGTTATCTGAAATTACCTTTCCTGAGGGCGTCGTCGACTAATGATAGACGCATTGTCCAAACTCGTTATCTGTAGTCTCTATTATTTTCCTACATTTCTAAATAAAATATTATTTACCCATATTCGGAGGTGCGTAACTCTTTTAACAATTGCTTTTTGTTCAAAAGTCGTATAAACGTTTTGTAATCCTATTTGTAAAAGTGGAATCACCTCCCAAACGTTGTAACACAGTTATGCTAAAAATTTATTTGTTTCTAAATGAGAATGACTTTAATTGGTGTAGTAATTCTTTAAAAATTTCCTTAGAAGTTTGAAACGTGCAATGGCGTGATGTTGTAAGACGTTTCCGTGATTTTAGTATCTGATATATTCCCAGTTAGTTACTGAAAAATGCTATAGGTCATTGAATTGAAACGAAGAAGTGCATATTTATTTATAAAAAAACTATAATGCGGAAGAACGTATTACATGTAGATGAAAGGAAGTTATCAGAGCGCATGCACAACGCTATCTCCAGCAACCGTTACGTTNTTCCCAGTTAGTTACTGAAAAATGCTATAGGTCATTGAATTGAAACGAAGAAGTGCATATTTATTTATAAAAAAACTATAATGCGGAAGAACGTATTACATGTAGATGAAAGGAAGTTATCAGAGCGCATGCACAACGCTATCTCCAGCAACCGTTACGTTGTAAATGTCAACGTTATTGTTGTCCGCACATGTATTCACGTATTAAAATACGCAACTACGTTTGTATGCTTGTGCTTGGTCTCTCCGCACGACTAGATGCTCGTTGGTAGTTTGCTAGGTGCCGAGAACACACACTACTTTGCTAGAGGAGTGTTCGTGTGCTTATATTCGCGGTGTGGGTTGACAAAGTTGCGCGCTTCCATTTAATTTGAGTGGACGTTGCTAACACAGTAGGATGGTAAACGTTGAATTTCACAACTCGTAGATTCGACCTCGCCAGATAGGAGAAGTTTCTGTATTACAGAGATTACCCCAAGCGTAAAGCGAGCACGTGCAATTGCCAATTTCATTTCGCTCTGGAACGTTATGCACGTAACGACGAGGTGATGTTGATACTCAGCTACAGTGCGAACTTCGGGAAACAAGTCAGCAGACAATGTGAATATAGTCTGTTACGGGCTGTTCACGGTAAAGTGAGCACATTTAAAATCAATCTTGAAAAAAAAAAAGCACTGCCTATTAACTGCATATATGCCACCATACACGCTGGAATGCAAGCTCCCAGTTAAAGATGGCAGCAAATTTACAGAAATAGTTCAAGCCGTGAAGTTGTAATGCGAGTTTAAAATTATGACAGTTCAAGTTGGTGAATTTAGCTTCATACACGTGAGAGTACGAACTGATGTTTAAGTGACACATATGTGTTCCTAAAAATGTCACGNGGTGAATTTAGCTTCATACACGTGAGAGTACGAACTGATGTTTAAGTGACACATATGTGTTCCTAAAAATGTCACGTTTTTAACTTTCGTGGCGCATAAATAGTCACTAAGTCCGTGGCAATGTAAATTTTACGTACGGCGGAAGGATGCAAAATTAAGAAAAACTATGTATTTTAAACAGGACTTTCAAAAGTTCTCAATTAATCCCTTAACTTACACATTAATTTTTGTGTCGTAAAAGAGAAAATTTTTGTAGTGGAAAGAACTTACGAATTTTTTATAATAGCATACACTTTGGAAAGCTATGGAAAGACTTTAAGTAGATCCATGGCAAAAGAAGCAGGCAATTATAAAATAGTTTGTGCGTCAGCAGCAACCAGCGGCATTGCCCAGGGAAAGGCGATGTCCGTATAGGTGCTAGCTTCTGGACTTAAACAGCATCAACCATTATTTTACCTATTCTGCAAACTGTCACACGTAAACGAGTATACTCGGGATCATATGTTACGAGGTTAACATCAAGCCGCCTACAAGTGTGTGAGGCTCAAAAGGCTTAGCGAGGATGACTTTGTATTGGAAAGAGGAATAGTCTTCAGAACGAAGTCACATACAACCGATCCGCTGACTCCCAAATCTGCTGATCTAGTTCTGTATCAGTCTCTAAAGACTATAATATTCACAGCTAGCCCGACCACGGAACACAGGAATTTGTTTGCGTCAAACTTTCTGCTCTATTTTTGGGCAAAAGTTTTCAGCGCTCTACAAATGGCGATTTATTCTTAAGCAAGCGTACGTAACGATTTACAGTACATGTGTGAGTTGGTGACAGGAGTTATTTAAAGAAGTCCGGCCTTTGGACAATGGTAGTGAATTACTGGGGTCATGTATCGATCGCCTGGCTGCAGAGGTGATCAATGGTCCATAAATACAAGCCATGAATTTTTTAGGCACCATAGATATTTTTAGGGCACCACGTGGGGCTCAATTGATGTTTGTGCCTGTAATCGAGCTGGGACCAATTCGCTGGGACCTGAGGTCCTGCGGCGAAATGCTAACGGAAATATACAATTTACTATCCGAATAAAAATGTAATGATTTTGAATGATGTGTGCGAATTCGAAAAAAGGAAAATTTGTAACGATTTTAGGAGAGCAGAAACTTTATGATGCTACTTGATGAACTAGAAGAAGCTACTGACTCGAATTTGATTCTCGCGAAATTTCACTGAGCTCTCTAGAGTGAGTAATTTCCCCGATCTTAGATTTCGATACGATAAATAACTATGCAGCAGAAAATTAGTTCGTGATACAATTACTCAACAACGTAATTACTAGCGAACCGAAGGAAAATGAAAACGCCACATGTATATGAAGATTGTCTTTTGTGAAGTGACAGGGCAGAATGTCAGTGATGCGATAAGATCTGGGTGGCAATACGCGAGGGTGTACGTGTAGTCTTTATCTTCAATGAGTAATAGATAGAAAATGTTGAAAGATGAATAAAAATTGGTAAATGGAGAAAAAGTGTGTTGGGTTATAAATCACATTTGCATGATATAGACACTCGTTAGTTTACACACTAATAGAGTTTAAGAAACNAAGTGTGTTGGGTTATAAATCACATTTGCATGATATAGACACTCGTTAGTTTACACACTAATAGAGTTTAAGAAACGAAGCAAGAGCGGAGAGGCAAGAAAAACCAAATAGTTTTTCGATGCCCTGGGTGGAAAGTGGAATGCTAGGATGGGGGAATAATATTCACGAACGTCATGAAACCTCATGAAGTCTTCTCGAATCATGCTGGANAGTGGAATGCTAGGATGGGGGAATAATATTCACGAACGTCATGAAACCTCATGAAGTCTTCTCGAATCATGCTGGAACACTGAAAACATCTACATGTTGCTGCTGGTTTCAAAAGGCACGATCGGCATGGACTGCATCACCTCAGGCCTATGCCAAAGGAAACTAGCTGTCCCACTCGACGAAAAACTAGTTCCCAGCCCGCCAAAATAATAAAGTGAACGAAACAGGAGTGGAGGAGGGGGCGGGTGGAGATACTGAATGTAATGGTGGGAGAAAAGAGAGCACCCTAAGAAAATCCAGCAGCAAAAAGTAACCATATTAATATTTAAAGCAAGAGGAAATGGAAAAATGTCACATGTGCAGTCCTTTTATTTCAAAACATGCANGTAACCATATTAATATTTAAAGCAAGAGGAAATGGAAAAATGTCACATGTGCAGTCCTTTTATTTCAAAACATGCATAGTTAATTATCGTGAAGACTTCTTGTTGAATTATATAAATGAATAAATGTTTAATGTATAGGAATGTATTTAGGTAAGTGTGTGTGTGTGTGTGATTTAAATTGGATCAGAAACAATTGAATGAACTATTGCAATGTGTGTAAGAGTATTTGCAAGACGCCGGCGCCTTTCTCCTTGCAANGTAACCATATTAATATTTAAAGCAAGAGGAAATGGAAAAATGTCACATGTGCAGTCCTTTTATTTCAAAACATGCGTAGTTAATTATCGTGAAGACTTCTTGTTGAATTATATAAATGAATACATGTTTAATCTATAGGAATGTATTTAGGTAAGTGTGTGTGTGTGTGATTTAAATTTGATCAGAAACAATTGAATGAACTATTGCAATGTGTGTAAGAGTATTTGCAAGACGCCGGCGCCTTTCTCCTTGCAATATGACAACCAACTCGTGCATGCGACGCCTTAGAGGATACGTATATGGAAAGAAAGCGGCCAATTTCCAAATTTGTAGTTTTTAAACATTATAAAGTAAAGGAAGTAAGAACCGCAAGGGCAATAACCCTTGATAATTTAAAACAAGAAAATACTGAGATATAGCACAATGCACATGATAATTCATATCCTTTGTATGAATGCAACCAATAAAATATGCTAACTGCTGACGACACTACGTTAACATAGCACATATTACATGAGAAAAAATTATATTTATTAAAAGGAAATTTCAAGTAGTCGCAAATGAAAAATATTGAAATTACTGTGGAAATTAAAATAAAATCAATCTGAAATTAGAGAAAATTGAACTGGAAATGACTCAGGCAAATAAAAATTTTAAGAGCGATTTGAATATCACCTCTCTTTTGCGATCCATATTAAATTTCCAACTACGTGACAACATAACTGATACTGGAGTTTCTGGCTTCAATTANGAAATTTCAAGTAGTCGCAAATGAAAAATATTGAAATTACTGTGGAAATTAAAATAAAATCAATCTGAAATTAGAAAAAATTGTACTGGAAATGACTCAGGCAAATAAAAATTTTAAGAGCGATTTGAATATCGCCTCTCTTTTGCGATCCATATTAAATTTCCAACTACGTGACAACATAACTGATACTGGAGTTTCTGGCTTCAATTAAACAAAATTTTCAGTGTCTCAAATTAAGATTCTGGAAATGTTTACACCTCGGCTAGCGTGAATGCTATAATTAAAAATCTCAGACCTCTGGAAAGTCCAAAGTGGTTAAAACTGTAAAACTTCAAATAAAATATTGATAATAAGTTCCAGAATTAATTTAACTTCTGATGAGAAACAAAAAAATGTATAATGTATAACGACATGATGGTAGCATAAGTCGTTAGGAATACTCATCCTTCTGAAGTGGAGTCGGCAGCGTCGGTTGAATAAAACCCACTCAAATCTAAAATCTGGCGTTTCAGGACTCTTGCTTGTTCGCGCAAATTTATAGAACTTTGAGGCGCCTCTCAACACCTCTCCTAAGCTTACGGTGGGCAGACTTGGCAAAATTTACTGAAAAATCGCTGTAAAAAAATTACAGTGGACTGCCTCCCATCATGTCTGATTTGAGAGTACCCGGGGTTCACACAAAGAGACAATGATCTAAGATAATGTAATATCCTGTTATAACAAACTTAGATAAAAAATAGCAAAAGTTCAGTTCTCTGAGGTAAAAATAAACTAACATGCATACGTTTTAAAATAACGTGCTGCAAAGAGAAAATAAAATTACATTAACTTCCAACACTGAATACAAACTGCACTCAGTAGTAAAATTACAATTATTAAAATAATATAATTATTAAAACAATTTAAGAGAGGCTGTACTAAAGATACAGTTCTAACCAAGCTAAATTAAACGTAATTAAACATAACAACTGTGATAAAATTAAAATATACTGACTCAGTTCAGATATAAATAAATAAACATGTGGGAGAAAACTGCCTAGCCAACTGTCCAGATTATTGTCTCTAGTTGGATATAACTGTAGGTTTTATTGCCTTAACACCTTACATATAATTACCCAACTAAACATTTAATTTTGGAAACTGCGAATAAATAACCTTGATTGTAGCATTGTAAATAGTTACCTGTTTTAATTGTTAAAAGATTGGTTTTTGCATGTGTCAAATCACATCTATCGCTTTCATTCCCTTTCTGTCTTTCACTCGTTGTCATTTTTTAGCTGCGCCACTTAAAAATTGGCTTACTGCTATTCAGAACATCCCTAGACAGTTACGAGACGCAAAACAGAATTAATCTAAAAATAAACGTAATAATAGGCAGTCGCGAAATATTTGTGCCGAAAAAAATCTTTACGTTTTGTTTGTCATTTATAGAGTTATCTCGAAAGCTCTAGTTCGTTCTCATTTTAACTCATTACATACATCCAATGTATAGGTTGATCACGATAAAATAAGCACTTTTGAAATGATCCTTAGAAAAAAGTCTCTGCTCCTACCTGCATATATTATAACGGGTCCTCTGAGAGATATGTGCCCAGTAAAGTTGGTAACGATGTAGGGAAAGTAGTCAAATTTCTTAACGTCGAATTAAAATTTTTTGGTAACAATTTGTGGAAACTTAAAATATTTCTTTCCTGTTCTGTTTTTTAATGCATTTGATTGTAAAATTTAGCATATTCGTAAATTATTTATTTTTCTAAAAATTGCACAGTTTCACTTGATCGATGCATAACTAAAGTGACGAGGCTCATGGCAGTGTTANACCCTGGGTTCACACAAAGAGACAATGATCTAAGATAATGTAATATCCTGTTATAACAAACTTAGATAAAAAATAACAAAAGTTCAGTTCTCTGAGGTAAAAAAAAAAAACTAACATGCATACGTTTTAAAATAACGTGCTGCAAAGAGAAAATAAAATTACATTAACTTCCAACACTGAATANAAACTAACATGCATACGTTTTAAAATAACGTGCTGCAAAGAGAAAATAAAATTACATTAACTTCCAACACTGAATACAAACTGCACTCAGTAGTAAAATTACAATTATTAAAATAATATAATTATTAAAACAATTTAAGAGAGGCTGTACTAAAGATACAGTTCTAACCAAGCTAAATGAAACGTAATTAAACATAACAACTGTGATAAAATTAAAATATACTGACTCAGTTCAGATATAAATAAATAAACATGTGGGAGAAAACTGCCTAGCCAACTGTCCAGATTATTGTCTCTAGTTGGATATAACTGTAGGTTTTATTGCCTTAACACCTTACATATAATTACCCAACTAAACATTTAATTTTGGAAACTGCGAATAAATAACCTTGATTGTAGCATTGTAAATAGTTACCTGTTTTAATTGTTAAAAGATTGGTTTTTGCATGTGTCAAATCACATCTATCGCTTTCATTCCCTTTCTGTCTTTCACTCGTTGTCATTTTTTAGCTGCGCCACTTAAAAATTGGCTTACTGCTATTCAGAACATCCCTAGACAGTTACGAGACGCAAAACAGAATTAATCTAAAAATAAACGNAAAATTGGCTTACTGCTATTCAGAACATCCCTAGACAGTTACGAGACGCAAAACAGAATTAATCTAAAAATAAACATAATAATAGGCTGTCGCGAAATATTTGTGCCAAAAAAAATCTTTACGTTTTGTTTGTCATTTATAGAGTTATCTCGAAAGCTCTAGTTCGTTCTCATTTCAACTCATTACATACATCCAATGTATAGGTNCATTTATAGAGTTATCTCGAAAGCTCTAGTTCGTTCTCATTTCAACTCATTACATACATCCAATGTATAGGTGATCACGATAAAATAAGCACTTTTGAAATGATCCTTAGAAAAAAGTCTCTGCTCCTACCTGCATATATTATAACGGGTCCTCTGAGAGATATGTGCCCAGTAAAGTTGGTAACGATGTAGGGAAAGTAGTCAAATTTCTTAACGTCGAATTAAAATTTTTTGGTAACAATTTGTGGAAACTTAAAATATTTCTTTCCTATTCTGTTTTTTAATGCATTTAATTGTAAAATTTAGCATATTCGTAAAGTATTTATTTTTCTAAAAATTGCACAGTTTCACTTGATCGATGCATAACTAAAGTGACGAGGCTCATGGCAGTGTTAATCCTACATAACTCGGAAGCATACACAACGTGCATACAAGTAGATCTTAAGCAGGGCTTTCAAAAGTGCACGATACGTGATGGCTGGCTTTTAGATTACTTTCATTATAGGCTGTTCACAGTAAAGTGAGCACTTTGAGGCCCTAGTTACTTTTTTCTTATCAGTAATATTTTATCTTTCCACCACTTTTTAAAATAAATACTGCCATGTAAGTAATAAACGCAGAGCATGTATTTCACCGGGCTCTTAAAGTTAACGCCTAAGGCTACAATAAAATAAATTTATTGACTATTATTATTTCAAATGAGAAGGCTTTAAAAAGTGCTCATTTTTATCGTGAATAGCCTATACTGATTCTGCTTTTCTACGAGACTCAAGTTTACCGTGAGTCAAAACTTTAATAAATCCACGTCTTCGCCTGTCTTACCCCTGTGGTCCCGTTAACGTATTTATTTTATTCACCGGCCATTTCACTGAGCTCATTAAAAGTACCATCCATGAAGCGTAGCTTAAGGAGAAAAAACATTTATTGTGTTTTCTGATAGCAGTAGTAAATTACTTACGAAATTAATATCATCCTTTATCCTTTTTGTGACTTTACAGCACATTATAGTACGAATTGGCATATTAGTATAATATTTATGTTACTGGCAATTTCACGTTTACATTTGACTGACGCATAAATAAGGTCATTAGGCCCATGCCGAAATTTTACATACGGAGAAAATTTTCGGAATGAGGAGAAAAACAAGTCTTTGGCAGGGCAGTGTGTGCTTCACCATAATATACACGTGGTTAAGGTGAGCGATATTTTTCGGAGGTTGATTACAGAAGAGTTGACTTAACCGAGAACAGTCTGTAATTATTTTCCCTTGTGTCGTATTCGCCAAAATCTCGCGCCACGCAGAGGGACAGCGGTGGTATAGTGGCCAGACTACTCACCTCCTACCTAGGTGAACCGGGTTTGATTCCCGAAGGGGCCGCTCCCGTATTATCGCGTGTGGTAATCGTGCTGGACGATGCCGCTGGCCTGCGGGTTTTCTCGGGGATCTCCAGTTTCCCCCGCCCTTGCATTCCGGCGCTGCTCCATAACTCAACTCGCTTCACTTCGCCGGCTAACAAGACCTCGATGTTAAGAGCCACCCAAATCTCTTCACTCTTCGCCCCCTTGCGCGCACTCGCAAGGAGCTAATTACTTGCCACGCAGGAAGGACGAGCTCGCTTGGAGACGCGGGCGTCGCTAGAAGATTGCGTTACCGCGACCGGTCCAAACGGCGGTCATCCCCCGGGCAGCGAGCCAATATCGGCGCGGCCGAGTAATCTTCCCTCCGTCCCCGCGACCCTCTGCTCGACCCGCGGTGTAACGAGGAATGGGATTAGCTGCGCCTTGAGTGACACGGATAGCAATCGCGCGGACATGAACGCCTCTTAACGCTGGCTCCCGCGGGCGACTCAGCGGCAAGAGTTATTTATGGAGGGCCCGGGTTCGATTCCCGGCCCTACCACCCTGATTTCACATCCCGTGGTTTCTTAAAATCGCTCTAGGTGAAAGTTTCCACGGTTCCTTAATACAGGACATGTCCAACCTCGTTTGGTGTGACATCTCCAATGACCCCACTGTCGTCGAGATGTTAAGATCTGTCTAAAGGCTGCTCATGGTAAAGTGAGCACTTTTGAAAGCCCTGCTCAGTATCTTTTTATCACCTCCATTTCGTATTCTTCCGCCATATGTAAAATTAACATCGCATGGACGTCACTTTAGTCATGCATTAGTAAAGTGTAACTGTGAAATCTTTAGCAATGTAAATCTGTTATTAATAAGAAAATTCTTACACTTCTGGTCCGGAGACACACAGTTGTCCTACATCTGACGTTTATAGCAGGAGCCGTCATCAATTACGACGACTCCTAAACCTGCCTGGGTCAACTTGAATAGCTGACTCGCTCACAGGTCCACGGTGCTAGATCTCCTGGGTTTGAGTCCCGGCTGAAGAATGGGTGGAGACTTGTGTTCGTCTGTTCGGTCGAGGAATTCCTTTCCTCTGGTCTGGGCAGGGTATCGCGCTGTCAGACACCCAAGGAGCTGTTCCAAGTCAGGGACACCCTCACAGCAGTACACGACCTCCGTGGAGAGTAATCTGCACGTACAGCCCAGAAACTAAGAACTGGGATATTCTCAAACGGCGCAGGGGTAACTCCAGCTAACACAGCAGTTGACCAAGTACAAATCGAAAGGTTGGTACGAACGTGTGGCTTTAGTGTCCTCCCAAATCGTCAACGAGACCTTCGCACTCGGATACAACTGTGGTCCGCCCGAGCAGCTACCCTCACTTCTACTGTCTGTCCAGGACATGAAGTACCGGAGCTGTGTCACCGTTCACTGCGTCGTCCCGTCAATAGGATGGTGAAGAGGGGGGCTCAAGGTCTCTTCCAGCTTGCGAATTTTAAACTATAGTATATTCGCATTTTCTTCACATTTTTAAAATAAAATCTTTAAAAACTCAACCCATGTATGATGTGCTTGGTTCTTTCCTAATTATGTCATGTATCACAAGCGTTTTATACTTGTATCAACATTAAAATGCCTTATTTTTTAAATTAAATGCAACTCTAGTTTATATTTTATTCAAATAGGCATGTTGGCAATGCCTAGTAATAAATAGTTCTTAATGTAAAATATTATTACATTGAGTGCACACGAATGCGGTGCACTACCCCTTCCTATCTACTTCCAACACATTCCTCCGCCTTGTGCACACTAAACTTAACCGAGTCTAGAAAATTACACCATAGGGACAACGCACCGCATTCGTGCGCACTGAGTGTGAGAATCAGTAAAGTTGGTAACGACGGAGAAAAGTAGTTCCATGTCATTACGTTTGAATTAAATATGCCAGGTTAACATTTGTAAATACAAAAAACCATTTTATTTGCTTTTTTTTTTAATGCGTTTTTCNTAACGACGGAGAAAAGTAGTTCCATGTCATTACGTTTGAATTAAATATGCCAGGTTAACATTTGTAAATACAAAAACCATTTTATTTGCTTTTTTTTTTAATGCGTTTACGTGTAAGAGTTAGCAAACTTGTAAAATGTTTACTCGTACAATGATTTTGCAGTTTCACGTGAGCGACGCACGAATAAAGTTATGAGGTCCATTGCAATGTTAATTTTACATTTGGCGGAATAATACACAATGTGCATACAAGTTTATCTCAAGCAGGGCTTTGAAAAGCACTCAGTTTACCGTGAACAGCCTATACTTGCACTGTGGTGCAATCTCGTCCTAGTAGGAGCGGTTATTGCACGAGGCGAGGTGGCCGCGCGCGAGGGGCGAACTACCCTTCTTACACCCTCGACAACCACCTTCCCACCACCCACGGCAATCTGGGATAAGGATCTGTAGCCGTGTAGGAGGTGTGACCCCCTAGTCATTCCTATCGCTTCCACCCGTCGCGTGAGCCACTGGAATTGTGTCAGCCGAGAACTTAATGCATGGTATAGCTGTGGCAAGTAAACTGAGCACTTTTGAAAGACCTGCTTCAGATCTACTTGTATGCACATTGAGTGTTATACCACCATTTGTAAAATACACACACCAATACACACACACACATGTATGTGCATATATGCATANTGCTTCAGATCTACTTGTATGCACATTGAGTGTTATACCACCATTTGTAAAATACACACACCAATACACACACACATGTATGTGCATATATGCATATATATATAGAGATAGAGAGAGAGAGAGAAATAAATGGGGGCTATTCATGCGAAGGGGACAGGAGTTTCAACGTCCTTTCCTGCAAAATATCTTCTTGCATATAGCTATATTTGGAACCACCGTACATATAAAATACGAAGCCGCCTCGAATTCCTCATAACTTTGGAATTCGGTGACGAATACTGCCGAGGTTACACGAAGCGTTCTTTGCCGTTGTAGTTGAATAGTTGCCAGTCCTGCGGTACTAAGACATATTACGCCACTTAAACGTATTCATACGAACAGTAAAGCTTAGCACCAATATCATGTATCAGACAGCAGTACTTCTAACATTCCAACATTACAAGCAACTTAGGTACTTGCGTCACTTTTGTATATTTACCTTGTATACTACCCGTTTTTGCCTAAAGGATATTTTAGTTGAGTGGGTAGTGTCCATACAGGTATTATCACGAGCTTAAATATTGTAATTAGTGTTCACATCACGTACAAATAAAATAAAATTATACATTTCCTAAATTTTTATATACAGTGGAACACTCACATAACTGAAATTAGTTTTTTTTACAAAATTTATATCTATAAATTAAAAAACCAACTAACAATTTAACAATGAATTCATTGTCAGATTATGGGAGTATGTGCTGTGTTTATGGCGGGAAAATGGTGTTTAATGTTATAAACTATCGTTAAAAATATTAAAAATACATTCGCAATACGTTTTGTCAAACTTACGGGTAGTTTATTATTAAAAAAAAGGGATACTTTTCAAATGTTTTGTATCATTTTTAAAAGAATTTTACCCTGATTTGCCGAAAAAAATTCTAACAGTGTAATAAAATCGATGAGTCAGCTATTTTTTTTTTTACTTAAATTGAATCTTCCTCCCTATCTCAGTTAAAACTTTAGCCCTGGATGCGGAAAATCTGAAATCTACAACTGATACATTGTGCTTCTACAACACATAGTTTCAAGAAATATACAAAAATGGTTTATGTGGCTTCGAAATCTACAGTACTTCCATGTTAAAATTCACCATTAACTTTACAAATTTAATATTAACGTTTCGTAAATTTTTTTTTCTTTAAACCTCTTGTAGTGCCACGAAAATAATCTTCACTGTAAAAAAATCTGTGTATCTTTACTAACAATTAACTGAAAACTTGTCACCAAGATTATTTTTGTAACACTACAGATAAATTAGGGCAAATTTTTCAACACGCTACTATGGAATGTGTAATACTAATGTAGAATTGCATGTGAATTATAAACATGGAGGTAATTAATAATTTTTTGTTTATTAAAAACAGTGTGTTGTAAAGATACAACTCTACACTTGTAGTGTTACATCAAACGTTTTGGCAACTATAGTATATTAACGGTTACTTAAAACTTTTCTCAAACCCTGCTTAAGTTCTACTATCAGGATATTCATCCGCATCATGCAAATAAATCTTAACCTAGTCTAGAAAATTTCACCAAAGGGACAATGCAACGCATTCGTGCGCACTCAGTGCAATAATATTTTGCATACGAACTATTTATTAGTAGGCATTGCCAACACACCTATATTCTACTTGTTTTAATTAATATTAATAATAAATAAAATAATATAATTTATAGATAAAATATAAGTAGAAGTACAAACTGATAAAAAAAAGAAGATATTTTATGTTAACTGAGGTATAAAACGCTTGTGATAAATGACATATTTCGGAAACAATCAAGCACGTAATACATAATGTGAGTTTTCAAATGTTTGCTTCAAAAGGCGTGAAGAAACTGCGAATAGCCTATAGCAATTTCTAAAGAAATAATTTGTAAAAAGTACATATATTATTTTCTGTGTTGGCAACTTGTTTCTATATGATTATTTTTAAAATTACAGAACTTTCTTTTTTACACCGAGAACGAATAAAGTAAGATCCATTCGAAAGAGCATGACACTAGACCCTCTGGGGAGGGAGTGCAAAGGTGGACAGACTTGCCCCGGCTAACAACCTACTCGAACACCGGCGTTGACGACTTTCTTCTCAGTTCTAGAGCTCCTGCTCGCACAAGCTGCTGTAACAGGGGAAGCCCGGTGGGGACAGCCCATAAATTACGAAGTGTTCCCTTAGCCTTGCAAATGAGGTTAATTATGCCGCCATTCCTCTCTTCTGTCGGGCAGAGCGCCGGCAGGTTTATGGAGTTAACGCGAGGGCTGAAAGCCTTCACGAACTTGTCCCAACAAAATGGCAGTTCTTCTAGAAAGGGAAGTAAAGCACTTAAAAGGAGACTTCAAACCAAGAGAGACAAATGCAATAATTTTTGTTACTTTTAACGATATATCTCAAACAAGATTCCTTCTAAGCATTTTAGAACAATTATTTGTGACCTGGACATTGTCTTTAATTGTAGTTTTATTCAACAGGGGTTACTAATTTTATAAATATTTATTTCGATGCTAAGACATGTGTTATTAAAAGTATATTGATAATATAAGCAATAAGAATTAAATCTACGGACAGCCGTACGCAGATAAATTGCTAGTTTTTAACAAAACTTTACAAATTCGTAATTTTTTTCTGAAAATATGAGTTTCCAAAATACATGTATGATAAGGAGTATCTTGGGCTACAAATCACAACAAAGATAACGTAAACACATGTGCATTACCTTTGACCAGAATTTGGAAATGTAATAAACATTTTAATTAATATGAAACATTCGTTAATAAAGTATTTACAATATTTTTTAATAAAACGTAGCTTCCAGTGCTGTCCAGAACGATCACAAAAGCGAAAAAAAAAAAAAAAAAAATCTGAAACTATCACGAAACATATATCAAAAGCTTGTGGCAACACATTTTGAAAACGTAAGTAGCTATCTGCACTTATATTACACATTTTCGTATAAAACTAATGCGCAGAAATGACAAAAAATGAAAAGAAACCGAACTAGCTTGTTACTAGTATAAAAATTTATTTATAAACAAGCATTAAGACATTCTATAGTTTTTTTTTCTAGTTTTGGCACTCTCAAACTGAATAAGTGATTTCAATAAATTGAATTATTCTAACTGAAACTTGAGTAAACAAATTGTTTCTTAAAGTCTAATCAGTGGAATGCAGCGTCAGGCGTGTGCAAATTCTCTAGGAATCAGTAGAATTCACTATTAAAAAAGTTAATATCAGTAAGCATAATTATTTTTAGAATTTTGCTGATTCAAAATGAAGTAGTTTTAACAGATCTGCAGTGAAATTCACAGATTCGGAGAAGTTCTAACTATTTAGATTTTAAAGAGACTTGCCCCAGTCAGTGTTTAGGTCATAGTACTCGTACAAGCTGGGACGCTTTCGTTTTCCTCAGCGTCTTTTGTTTTTCCTGTCTCCATCCCGTCCCCATTTCAAACCACACAGAACCACTATTCTATTCTTCCAACCGGCGTTTAAATATAGATTTTCATAGATCGCCTCTTCCATTCTCCGAGCAGTCGGTTAACAACGGCTCTGTCGCCAGATAGCCTCTTCCATTCCTCCCAATTTCGGTGAACAACATATCTGTCCTCAGATCGCCTCTTCGTTTGTGGTTAGCAACAGGTTTGTCCACAGATCGCCTCTTCCATTCTCCGAGCAGTCGGTTAACAACGGCTCTGTCGCCAGATAGCCTCTTCCATTCCTCCCAATTTCGGTGAACAACAGATCTGTCCTCAGATCGCCTCTTCGTTTGTGGTTAGCAACAGGTTTGTCCACAGATCGCCTCTTCCATTCTCCGAGCAGTCGGTTAACAACGGCTCTGTCGCCAGATAGCCTCTTCCATTCCTCCCAATTTCGGTGAACAACAGATCTGTCCTCAGATCGCCTCTTCGTTTGTGGTTAGCAACAGGTTTGTCCACAGATCGCCTCTTCCATTCTCCGAGCAGTCGGTTAACAACGGCTCTGTCGCCAGATAGCCTCTTCCATTCCTCCCAATTTCGGTGAACAACAGATCTGTCCTCAGATCGCCTCTTCGTTTGTGGTTAGCAACAGGTTTGTCCACAGATCGCCTCTTCCATTCTCCGAGCAGTCGGTTAACAACGGCTCTGTCGCCAGATAGCCTCTTCCATTCCTCCCAATTTCGGTGAACAACAGATCTGTCCTCAGATCGCCTCTTCGTTTGTGGTTAGCAACAGGTTTGTCCACAGATCGCCTCTTCCATTCTCCGAGCAGTCGGTTAACAACGGCTCTGTCGCCAGATAGCCTCTTCCATTCCTCCCAATTTCGGTGAACAACAGATCTGTCCTCAGATCGCCTCTTCGTTTGTGGTTAGCAAACAGGTTTGTCCACAGATCGCCTATTCCATTATTCCTGCTGGCAGATTACTAAGCACGGACAAAACTATTCTAATGCTTCCAGTGATAAACAGTCCTTGCATAGTGTAATTCTGGTAACGAGTGATTTAAGGCAGNACAAAACTATTCTAATGCTTCCAGTGATAAACAGTCCTTGCATAGTGTAATTCTGGTAACGAGTGATTTAAGGCAGGTTTCACTGAGAAAAACGTGTTGTTGATTAAAACAAAGTTTATTTGGCGCTAGCAAATTAATTGTTTGTATAGGGGCAATAAAATATTTTGTTGTTGAAACCAATTATTTTGGTTGCTCTACATTTGGTTGCCCCACACAAAGATTTATTTGGCTCTACGTACATTGAACAGTTTCGGTTAGTATGGAAAAATAATTGGAAGCGCAATCATGATTACCGTTTGTGCTCGAGCGTTACGTCCTAGCAAACACAGCTGAACTAACTAACGGGAAAAATTAGAATGTTTATAGATACATACATTTCGAATACTGGACAACGTAGGCAAATAAATATTTCAAGTTCCACAGCTTTACTTTTTAGGTTCCTGAAGAACTTGTTTTACTTAATTAAGCATCAATAAACGAACAAACAAAAACAGCGCGTTGTCCTTTTGGTGTAATAGACTTAGTTAACGTCACGTCCCTGCCTGCCAAGTCGGCAGCCGCCAACTTTAAATGGGGAATAAATGTAAAAAAGATTCCTTCTCATTGCGTCAGTTTCGAAGATAACCATTTCAAACAAATAAGATTTTGATGCGACTTTCCACAAAAATATTGCTACATAAAATAATTTTAGAAAAAAAAAATTATTCATTCTTTTTTTATGTAAATTTTAATATTACATTTTAGAAAAAAAAACCAAACAAAATAATTTGCAATATGTTTTAACGCAGCAACGTTCCTTAAGAAATTGCACTTGAAATACTTTTTGTTTGAAAAAGGTATCTCTAAAACTGACGAAATGAGAATGAATTTCGTTTAACATTGATTCCCCATTTGAGGATCGCGGCTGCCGGCTTGGTAGGCATGGCCGTTAAGCTTTCTTTGCAAGAGGCGGAACAATAGCGTGAGAAACTAAAGCAGGGCTTCAGAAATAGATGCATAGTGTGTACCGTGTTTGAAGTGTGCCGTGAGCAAGAAGTCTCTCCGAGGTACGAACTGCTGTCTGCTGGCTGGACGGGTGCATCGGCTCACGAGCGTGCGTTTCACCACGGGGGGTAAGTTATGCAGGCGGAAGTGACGTGTTTAGGCATTCAATGCCCGCCCCTCGTATCGATCCCCACTACACCTGCCCCTCTCCCATCGGCTACCTGCCCGCGCCGAGTACGCACCCGCAGCTACGCCCACACTCCGAAACACTTCTGTAGGCCTACTTGTAACAAAACAAAACATTCTTTTATAGGTTGTTCACGGTAGACTGAGCACTTTTGAAAGCCCTGCTTAAGATCTACTTGTATGCACATTGTGCATTCTTCTGCCTTATGTAAAATTAACACTACCACGGGCCTCGTCACTTTATTCATGGATCAGTAAAATAAAACTAAAATTATTAGGAAAATAAATCTTTTACAATTCTGTTAATTTTTACTCTTCGAAGCAATAAAAAGTACACAAAGCGAAAGAAATAATTTAAGTTATCACAAATTGTTCCCGAAACACTTTTTATTCGACGTAAAGATATGTAAATACTTTCCCTCCATCGTTACAAACTTTACCGGGCGCATGTAACTCAGCGGGCCCGTTAAAATGTATGCAGGTAGAAGCAGTGACTTTTTTATAAGGTTGATTTCAAAAATGTTCACTTTATCGTGACCAGCCTTTAGAAACCAGTTGCCAAGTACTATTTTCTTGTAACTACACGGCTGAGATATTGTAAATTTACATTATGTTATTTTATAAAACGTACAAAATAGTTTACGCAGCACAATTTTTATAATATACTTGAAGTCTTTACAACAAGTAGTAAAGTCTAGCCTAGTAGAATGATTCAGATGAATCTTGCGCAATGGATTCTGGAGTAGGCGCCGACCGCCCGAATGCTGTGACGTCACCCAACAACCATATTGAATTTGGGTGACCTTGAATTGGCCTTTGACCTTGACCCGATGACCTTAAACCCAAGAATAAAAAAAAAACTAAAATAATTCCTCAAAACTTTAAACAGTTTATAGAAAGTTCCAAACATTTATTTAAAAAGTAAAAAAAAAAAAAATGTCAAATAAACTTTTATTTCCGAAGGTCCCTCCACAACCATCCTCGTCAATATTTTTAATTGGTTATTTAATCGGTCAATTACTCGCGTCCGTTAATTAGTCAGCAGGCCTCCACCCCCTTCCCCACAACANTTAATTGGTTATTTAATCGGTCAATTACTCGCGTCCGTTAATTAGTCAGCAGGCCTCCACCCCCTTCCCCACAACAAGGCCTCTCTCTTACCTCGTCTCCGGATGCGATTGTCTCCTATGCTGCTCATGTCGTTCCGCTTCCCCTCAAACATNAGGCCTCTCTCTTACCTCGTCTCCGGATGCGATTGTCTCCTATGCTGCTCATGTCGTTCCGCTTCCCCTCAAACATATAGCGTAAAGGTTTTACTCTTGCACATGGCTCCACGACTTGGGACGGGCTGCGCATCAAACACTGGAGAAAATTATATTTTTTTCTAATATTTTTTCTCACATGAAAAATATTTTTTTACTCCAGAGCCACAAGTATATGAAACANAAATTATATTTTTTTCTAATATTTTTTCTCACATGAAAAATATTTTTTTACTCCAGAGCCACAAGTATATGAAACACGTGTGTTTTGTATGCCAGGTTATAATTTTTGAAGACACAAATGCTTGCAAAAAAAATTAATTTTGCTGCAGCCACAAAAAAAAAACAAAAAAAATTTCAATTCAGAAAATCCTACAGTTCAACGCAGAAAAAAAATACACAAAAATATGGAGAACATTTGTACAATAATACAGGAATAGCATACATGTGCGGAGAACATGTATACAAAATAATGCACTGAGCATACATACAAAAATGTACAAATGTGGAGAACACATACAAAAATTCATTAAAAAACAGACCAAAATGCAGACATCAATGTACAAGTTTCCACACACAACGAAATGCAGAAGACATCAACATACAAAATGTACAAAAAATCATACACGGCAAAATTCGGAGGACACCTAAATATTAAAATAGCCGTAGGGAAGAGTGCGTACACCATCTTAACATATGAGTCGCTTGTCCTCTGTCCATCGTAGCGCCATCTTGTTGATGCACTCCGAATCCAGGAAATGTTGGTGCGATCAAATTACGTGTACATTCATCCTTATGCTCCTATAATTGTTCAAAACATCCACGAAATCTTCAAATTCTATTTCATTCTTCACCGCGCATTTCTTAATTCCCTTGGCACATTTTGTGATTTTCCCCCCGCACTTGTATGTATACAGTAACGCCCGTAGTCCCACGAGTTAGGACATGATTGACCCATCGCACTTGTCCTTGAACTTGCCCACTATTTTCTTGTTGGTGGGCGAAAAGCACTTGTGGTTCATGGGATAGCCACTGATTTCAAACTCTGCAAAGAACTGTTCGTCCGAAACCATGTCCTCGTTAAAGTCCTGTGTTCTAATCTCGAACAGGAANTTTCAAACTCTGCAAAGAACTGTTCGTCCGAAACCATGTCCTCGTTAAAGTCCTGTGTTCTAATCTCGAACAGGAACGAATCATGTCTGTACACAGTAGCTCGATGTCCTCGCCACACCAGGCCTTTATGACGTCATAGTGGAACCTGTACATCAGCATTTTGGACGTGTAGAGCACCGCGAACTCTGCATGTACGGGGTTTTCGAAAAGTATGGCTTCGTGCTGCAGTCGAATCAGGGAAAGATTTTCTTCGAAAATTGTCCTGTCCAGAAATGTCAGTTTGGCCACCAATTTATTTAGTCGTTTCTCATTACACACCAATTCCATANGAAAATTGTCCTGTCCAGAAATGTCAGTTTGGCCACCAATTTATTTAGTCGTTTCTCATTACACACCAATTCCATATTTTGCCATTTTCTTTTTTGTTCTCCATTAATTTGCCGAAAGTTGCGTTGTTTGCTAATCGAAAAAAATTCTTTCTCGAAATCGTTAGGTATATTTTACTCTAACAACTTCATTGAGATGAGATGTGTTCTTCGTTTTTTTTGTTGCGAATCATACACTTGATATCAGCGTTAAAAAAATTCTAGGTTTTTGTTTTCGCGTGGAAGTACTNTTTTTTTTGTTGCGAATCATACACTTGATATCAGCGTTAAAAAAATTCTAGGTTTTTGTTTTCGCGTGGAAGTACTTCTGCCCTTGCTGAGTGGTGTAACAAAAACTGAAAGTGTTCCATTTTTTTTATTGTGGTTTTTTTGACAAGCTTAATTTATTCCGGAAATATTCCATGCGACAATAACACATACTTACGTCTAAAGGCGATACATATCAATAGCTTTCCCGGGATTCGAACGTGAAACGCCGTATTGTGGTCAGAACTCATGGCTTGGTCTCGGCATCAGATGTCGCCTAGCTGCTTCTCCCATATATTTATTTTGTCCTCATTCTCAGCAATCCACATAGCAAGTATTTTTAGTTATTTTAGTCATAAATGCTGTTTTTTGTTTCGTTTGCCTGCATCACCATTCATGTACTGGGTGGTGTATATGTATGCGTGTTTATGTGTATGCCTTCATAGCCAGTAAAAAAACACTCAGATACTAGTTTATCCCATAAGATGCTAAATATTATTTGCTGATTTCTTAATCCCAAAACAAATAAACATACCTAGTTTGGCCAAAAATAACCACAGCACATGCCAGGAATGCGTTTAAAGAATACAAATGGAAACAATGAAAAGTTTTCTCAAATATTTTCAAATTATGATTTTTTTTCGACAAAATGTATAAAATATCATTAACAGCTGATTGGTAAGAAGTTTTACATGCTGTATATTATATTGAACGTCTTTTTAAAATACTTTCGGGCGGCATTGCCTCCCCCCCCCCCNCCCCCCCTTCATATTTTGAATTACAAACCATATTACCCCTTTTCCACACAATTACGCTAAAGCCTCTAAACTCAACGTTTATTATGCAATATTACGCACTATTGAAATCTCAACGCATGGTTAGCGAATAGCCCATTCAGTGAAGTGGCGAGCTGAAAATAAATTCGCGGACGGTGACTCGATGTAAGATTTGCCTCTGGTGCAAAATTTTAATCGTTTCTATGGTTAAAATTTAAAAAATTAACTATGACAACTTACCCCATTAAAAAATAAACACATATTTTAACGAAACTAACATGACAATTCACAGAGTTGAGCTTCTAATGTTTATAACAACTGGATAGAAACTATAAGAAAGTTGATAATTGTTACATTTAAAACAAATCATAGATGTAAATCTATCACGTTGGGCACCGGTTGTTACATTTCAATTAATTCAGAATACAATTCACACTTTGGGCGTCGTTTGTAACGTTTCAGTTTAAATCACAACGTCGAAATTATTAGCTTCACAAATATTTTACTAACTTCGTTCTTCTTCTACAGCAAATTGAACAAGTTAAAATGTCTCTTATTTACAAACAAAATAAAAACAGTATTCAGCTATTCTTTCCTTAATCTTAAAACATAGATTATCACATTATGATTATATGAACTCCCACATGACCATCTTTGGCTGTGGTTGTGTTAGTTCTGCTAGAGAAAATTATTTTCGATTTTACTACTGCCTTGCTCAAGTTTACACATGTCTTCTAATAGGCTGTCGTCTGACCACATCACAACTATGCTCCAATCAGCGATGGCGAGACGAGAGATAACTAGTATATCTTGTTTCATGCATTTGTTCAATTAACTTTTAATACTTGCCACCCTCTTGGAAATAATTAATAATAATAAACAACATTATAATACCGAATATCGTTTAAAAACAAATTAATCTTACTTACACATGATCTCTATCTCAATAAACTATTCAAATAACCAAAGATTATACTGTATTTTTTTTAACTCCTATAATAAAATTAAATTTGGAAATCATATTAAATGAATTGACAATATAAGCAAATACTCTCTAATAATCTGAAAACCAGCAATATTACAAGATGTTTAAAAAAATGTAAATATACAGGCATGAACGTATATAAACGTATATACATATTTGAATGTACGCATTTTCTTACTGTATAAATTCAAGAAGGTATCTATATAAATGTAGACGAAACAATAAGAGAGTTTAAAGAGGTTCAGACTATGTATATATACACACACACACATATATATATATGTATATAAACATTTAATTTTTAAATTTTTTATATTTTTAAAATTTTATTATATGTATATACGCGTTATTGTATATTATACATAATATTTATGTGTATTGATTAAAAAGTTATTTATTTATTTAAAGTCTATAATGTATGTATGAAACTGTACATACAATGTAAATATACACTCTAAGAAATTATTCGAAAATGTACCATGCCAGTGTATACGCTTAGTGAGAAAGCGGGAATTGTAATTTTTTTCTCCTGTACATTCCCACGTTTGCTCAGGAAACAGTCAAATGTNCGCTTAGTGAGAAAGCGGGAATTGTAATTTTTTTCTCCTGTACATTCCCACGTTTGCTCAGGAAACAGTCAAATGTGTAGGGAAGTTCCCAACTTTGTATAGTAGCGACGCTAAACATTCTCCTATATCTGCAGCTTGATGTGAGGTATTATTTCCATACAGTGTATAGGTTAAAAAACTTCCATTACAGTTGAGGAAGTTAATCAGAAAATTTGTTACTGTGTAGGCTATAAAGACGTAGTGTGCGAGGCTCTGGGAGGCTGAGAAGCAGCGAGTGAGGACGGCAAGAGCACGGCCTATCTTCATCAGGTGCTCCCTCCTCCAGCGCAGTTGAAGGACGTAGGGGAGCTAGAGGGGTAAAGGACTCGAGGTCTGAAGAGCGCCGCACTTGTTACCGGGAGACATGCACTTCTTGTGACCCTCGTCCTGGGGACCACATTCAAGGCACAGCTCACTGCTGCAGCCGCGCTTCACGCAGCTCAGAAGGAAGTTTTTCATCTTCCGTGCCCACCGTAGCTGTCTTTCTCAACATCTTATAACACCCGCCGTTTTTGCAAGACTATTCAGATATTACAAAGAAAGCATCACCAAAACTGCGTATTCCAAAAAATATAAACGCAAGTAATTATAGGTAGATTGAACTTAACCCGTTCGACTTGTTCCGTTCGACTTGTTGAGTTGAGTTGCTGAGAGTTGAGGGATTTGGGCTGCTCTTAAAAACGAGGTCTCGAGAGCCAGTTAGAGTGAAATTATGATGGGAATGGAGCAGCGCCGGAATGCAAGAGCGTGGGAAACGGGAGATTCCAGGAGAAANGTTAGAGTGAAATTATGATGGGAATGGAGCAGCGCCGGAATGCAAGAGCGTGGGAAACGGGAGATTCCAGGAGAAAACCCGCCGACCAGCGGCATCGTCTGGCACGATCCCCATTTGCGAAAATCCGGGAGTGACCCGGCCGGGGANGAGAAAACCCGCCGACCAGCGGCATCGTCTGGCACGATCCCCATTTGCGAAAATCCGGGAGTGACCCGGCCGGGGATTGAACCAGGTTCGCCTTGGTGGGGGCGAGCAGTCTGACCGCTCAGCCACCGCGGCCCCTTCAACCCGTTAGAGAGTTGAAGTGTTACTATAACATAACTTTTATTAGTATGCTCTGTATGTACTTGTTCAGCAATTGCCTTGCAACCGTTCATGTCAAAGAGGTGACAACAGATTAATAAAATAGTAGACTAAAATGGGAAACAATGTCTTGGGATTATATTTATATCCCCTTCTCCCCTCGTAACGCTAGGGCTTTAGTATTTTTCGTACAATAAATAGCGTGGAAAGTAGTTCGAATTGTTACAAGTGTCAATGGAAACAAATTTGAATTTGAAAAACATTCGTGGTGATGATTCGGATATAACTTTAATTTATCGTAAAATTTCCTTCCTCGCACATTTACGCTGAAGAAAGCAGTGATAAACAACTGCTTATTCATTATAATCAGATGCACTAGGATTACTTGAGTGTGTCTCAGTTTGCAAAAACACGATGTTGCTTAGGATTCAAACCGGCCTTCCGGTTATATGAAAATATTCTTCTAAAAAAAATTGATTGTGAACTCTCTCTCTCTCTCTCTCTCTCTCTCTCTCTCTCTCTCTCTCTCTCTCTCTCTCTCTGGGTATCACTGAGAGTTTCCGCGATTTTGGCGAACATCAAGTTAAAGTACGTAGAATAGTCTCAGAATGACTTCTAAAGTTATTTAAACGAGTAAGCGTTACACGAGTAAGTGGAAGGAAATAACTGTTAATAAACTAATCTCTTTTAAAAAAAACCGGGTTAAATAATTAATTGTTACTCAATATTTTTGTTTTNAATAACTGTTAATAAACTAATCTCTTTTAAAAAAAACCGGGTTAAATAATTAATTGTTACTCAATATTTTTGTTTTTCCTGGGCAAATGTTTAAAATTTGAGTTCAAACAACTGAACACTTCTTGGTAAGTAACCCAAAATAAATGCGAATCAGGAAGTTTTGCATCGCAGAGAATACGCAGAGTATGAGTGAGGTATTATGTATTGTCACGGCGGCTCTATTTCCTTGTGGTTATTTAGTGTGCTGACACTTTACGATAATGCGGCACATCTCAGATATCGTGATGGACACGGCTGCAAAGTATTCAACATTTGTACAACGGTCAGTGATCTATTGCCGCGAACTAATACGGCGACTGCATCTGATTCATGCTCAATTTGGAAACACTTCTTCACAGCGTGTAAAATAAATGTCACAGAATTTTCACAGAATTTAGAATAAGACTTGGTGCTGCAAAAAAAAAAAAATAACTGTTTGTCTATCACCATATTAATTTTATCGTGCTGCAGAAATAAGAAGCTAGTGATCAATTTGAAGATGAAAAAGTGTATTCCTGAACTGTAAAAGGCGCAATTTTCAATCGTGCTTATTCCATTTCTGTNATCAATTTGAAGATGAAAAAGTGTATTCCTGAACTGTAAAAGGCGCAATTTTCAATCGTGCTTATTCCATTTCTGTACAACATTAGCTGGATCCCGTGTTTGCTACAACCGGCGGCCAAATATTTCAGAACGCGCCATGCACGATTCTTACACCAGTGCAGGCCGGGTTGAATATTTCCGTGCCTGATTCCAGCCGAGTCGTGCCCGACCCTCATCACGGAGCTCGTTTCTGCCTCATTTGAATTTTAGATCTGTCGCCTGATGGAGGGGTAGCAGGCGGGAGGGTGAAATTAGGGGGTGGGAAAAGGGGCTGACGTTACAGGGCTTACCCCGCACGGCGGCGGGGTCGGGGTAACTAATGGCACCTGGCGACCTGGCCTGATTCGCCCCACTTGAAACATTTACCTGGGACACCGTACATACGGCCGGCGCTGACGCGGTAGTCACAGAATACCCAGAGTATACAGATGCAAAACTACGGTTGGGTAGTCCCGACGAAATTTCCTCACTCCCTCTCGACATGGTTTCGCGGTAGGACGTCATCTTGCTGGATGGATAATGAAAGTCTGATTGGCGGAGACGAAGCGCCGTATTCGTGTTGCTAGGGCAGTGCTCAGCCTAGGAGATTTCGTTGCTTCAACTCGTTACGTAACACATTAATTTCTGAGTTCACATGTTGCAGTCATGTAATTTTTTGTATCTTGTGTTCAGCATTCGTCTTGCAACCAATCGAACAACGCGCTGCATGTTCGATGACACCGGCATTGACCACTCATGTCAAAGAGGTGTAGAAAATTCCACATATCAGATTAGCGACAAGGAAGACGGGCACTGATGCCTGGCTATGTACAGTACTGGTCATAAATATCATTCACGTACAACGTGTATACTACAGTGGATACACTGACTGAACGGGTTATGAGGCAGCACACAGCGAAATGTCTATCGAAGAACAGCAATATTACAGCACCTACAGTTTTCTATCTGCCTCACTATCTCTCTGGCTTGAATCATGCTGCCCTCACATTTTAGCACTTTTTTTANCACCTACAGTTTTCTATCTGCCTCACTATCTCTCTGGCTTGAATCATGCTGCCCTCACATTTTAGCACTTTTTTTTATTGTTCTCGTGTAACATGTGCAATAGCTACGTAACAATTTTTTTTTAAATTTCAGCGATGACAATGAAAAATAAAACGAGAAGGATATCAAGATTTTAAACAGTGCTCCTAGTGAACCAAATTGAAGAAATGTTAAACCGTATTTTGTAGAAAAGACTGCAGATTATATCCTCAAAACAATTCGCGATTACTAACNAATTGAAGAAATGTTAAACCGTATTTTGTAGAAAAGACTGCAGATTATATCCTCAAAACAATTCGCGATTACTAACGAAAATTATATAGACATGAAGATCCAATTACTTTTTTTATTATAATTGTTAATTGAAACATTCTCTATTGCTTGGGGATACTAACAAATTTTTCTGCGCTAATTATTACGAATGCCACTGCACAGTTTGCAATAGTACACCGCGTAAAATTTTAGCAACTGTGATGAATCCTCTTAAGTACTCCCACGTACCACATATGTGCCTCATGTTTTATGGACGAATGTACAAAATTTATTGGTGCGCGGTTCTTATAAATATTGGTTTATAACTACAAAGAATGAAAATAATTGAATTACGGTGGAATTTCATTCCACGACGTCCACCGTAAAACTAAGATTGCACCTGCGTACTAAAGCAAGTTCATAAAGATACTAGAAAACAAATGAATATATTATAATGGCTGCTATATTTCAGGAAATATCTCAAGCTCTTCGAAATTAAAAATGATCTTATTGTTGGAAAAGGGATGATCCGTTACTCCGTATTATAACAGTTCTATATACTGTTTGATGGTTGCATAGACAGTGCGAAAACAAGAATTTATTAAAACCCTTTCATGCCCATTGTAGACAATCGTCAACATGTTGCTCAAGAAGCTTATATTTTACCGGTACTGTACTCTACGATGCTCAGTGTCCAATAATTTTACCTGTGGGTAAAGTAATCCTAAACCATGCTACTGCGCCACATTATGACTGATTCATATCACCTAAAACAAGTTCATTACCAGCTTAAGTATAGCAGGCATCAAATAATTTCTAATTTGCAACACCAGAAATTATAAATGAATCTGGGAATGAAAGGGTTCAATTTCAGTTCATAACTGAAATTGCGTAGTGCAGAAGCTGCGGTGGATTATATTACAGGTATAAAGACATTCTCAAACAGAGCACGAGCTGAACGCAGAACCGAGTTGAGTGCTTGCTAATGATTTTTCGAGTTGGTAAGGTTCTGTTTCTCTATAGAGAACACACATAGCTAGCGCTCAAAGGGCTGTTTGTGTGATCGTGAACCGGAAAGAGAATAAAGGGCATGTTTGTAATGAGCGACAAATAGAAAGTCCCTTCTAAAAGGAAAGGCTGCATTTATGTTTTCCTTTATCTCGTGTATAATTCATTGTCCGTATTTATTTGAACGCAGTAAAAAAAAAATAACNCTGCATTTATGTTTTCCTTTATCTCGTGTATAATTCATTGTCCGTATTTATTTGAACGCAGTAAAAAAAAAATAATTGTACGAGTAATTATGTGGAACTACACGTTTATATTATATTTTAAATGAACAGCGATTGAAAAACAAAAAGTAACATTGGCCTTTCTTTATTTCACAGCAACGGTTTGTAAAGTTTTCTGTAGTTTATTTAAATTTTCTAAAAAAANGTAACATTGGCCTTTCTTTATTTCACAGCAACGGTTTGTAAAGTTTTCTGTAGTTTATTTAAATTTTCTAAAAAAAAGTTTTATTAAAATATTTTTTACTGTTTTGCCATAGAAATTTAAGAACAATTGTACTGTTTTTGTCTATAGTACCTCACTTAAAAAAATTATTCCAGTGCAACAGAAAACGGTTCTTACATACCTGATGTAATTAATGGTAGCACAGAATAATTTCACAGTGTGGACATGATAAACAAGTCGGTAATTTTGGTCAGCTCAGNGATGTAATTAATGGTAGCACAGAATAATTTCACAGTGTGGACATGATAAACAAGTCGGTAATTTTGGTCAGCTCACTGCTTATTGTTCAGAACATAGGTAGGTTTCTACAGTCCATTCCAGGTTACTTCACACTTTTCTGATGCCCTGTTAAATTTATACTTTTAGTTACCAATTACGNTTTCTACAGTCCATTCCAGGTTACTTCACACTTTTCTGATGCCCTGTTAAATTTATACTTTTAGTTACCAATTACGTATCCTTCCGCTACATGTAAACATAAACACCGCCATGTGACTTCTACGTTTTAACTGTCAAATTCATTGTTTACTGTTTACAGCTGTTCAAAGAATTCTGTCATATTTTAAAAACCATTACATACGAATATTCACAATTAAGGCCTATAACCATATTCAGGTCAGTTTTGTGACATTTTAACAATGTATGAATTAACGATAGGTCTTACNACAATTAAGGCCTATAACCATATTCAGGTCAGTTTTGTGACATTTTAACAATGTATGAATTAACGATAGGTCTTACGGTTATTATTTTACATTGTTAACAATTTTTTTTATACACGATGTAGCACATTACATATAATCCACGTTAATATTTTTCCGCGACTGTGCTTAACCCTGCTAAAACTGTGGGGAAAGAACTGTAGTATTTAACTTCTTGTTATTGGTGTGTCTTTGGGTTATTTCGTTAAAAGGAGGGTCTTAATTGTAATAAATATTAAAACGTAGGAGCAACCAGTCCATCGATAAAGACAGTAGATTCCAACAAGCAACTCGTCTCGCTAATTTTTTCAACATAGCAGCGACAAACTTAAAATATAGTGGTGAACATGCACATAAATAGGCCTACCGTAACTTTTATTCCAATTATATTTTTTGCATAGGTACATAGTTTTTACTAGGTTTATTAAATTATTTATTTAAAATGTTCGGGCTGGGCTTAGTAATTTGTTGGTATTGTGGCAAACATTCAGATCACAAAAACGTAAGGATGTTACACAATTGTGTTTCAAACACCTAGGGCGAAGTTAAGCTGTGATAAATAAACAGACACGTAATTAACTTCCGTCATAAAAACAGTTTACGTTTTAAACATATAAATTTCGTACTTCCAATATTGGCAATCACACATACACACCGGGCCGGCGTAACGACCACGAAGCAGCCACACGCTTTCACACGCAGATGTTAACGACACGCGTTACAGTATATTTATTCCTGCCATGGAAACGCAGATTTATCACAACANCTGCATTTATGTTTTCCTTTATCTCGTGTATAATTCATTGTCCGTATTTATTTGAACGCAGTAAAAAAAAAATAACTGTACGTGTAATTATGTGGAACTACACGTTTATATTATATTTGAAATGAACAACGATTGAAAAACAAAATGTAACATTGGCCTTTCTTTATTTCACAGCAACGGTTTGTAAAGTTTTCTGTAGTTTATTTAAATTTTCTAAAAAAAAGTTTTAATAAAATATTTTTTACTGTTTTGCCATAGAAATTTAAGAACAATTGTACTGTTTTTGTCTATAGTACCTCACTTAAAAAAATTATTCCAGTGCAACAGAAAACGGTTCTTACATACCTGATGTAATTAATGGTAGCACAGAATAATTTCACAGTGTGGACATGATAAACAAGTCGGTAATTTTGGTCAGCTCACTGCTTATTGTTCAGAACATAGGTAGGTTTCTACAGTCCATTCCAGGTTACTTCACACTTTTCTGATGCCCTGTTAAATTTATACTTTTAGTTACCAATTACGTATCCTTCCGCTACATGTAAACATAAACACCGCCATGTGACTTCTACGTTTTAACTGTCAAATTCATTGTTTACTGTTTACAGCTGTTCAAAGAATTCTGTCATATTTTAAAAACCATTACATACGAATATTCACAATTAAGGCCTATAACCATATTCAGGTCAGTTTTGTGACATTTTAACAATGTATGAATTAACGATAGGTCTTATGGTTATTATTTTACATTGTTAACAATTTTTTTTATACACGATGTAGCACATTACATATAATCCACGTTGATATTTTTCCGCGACTGTGCTTAACCCTGCTAAAACTGTGGGGAAAGAACTGTAGTATTTAACTTCTTGTTATTGGTGTGTTTTTGGGTTATTTCGTTAAAAGGAGGGTCTTAATTGTAATAAATATTAAAACGTAGGAGCAACCAGTCCAACGATAAAGACAGTAGATTCCAACAAGCAACTCGTCTCGCTAATTTTTTCAACATAGCAGCGACAAACTTAAAATATAGTGGTGAACATGCACATAAATAGGCCTACCGTAACTTTTATTCCAATTATATTTTTTGCATAGGTACATAGTTTTTACTAGGTTTATTAAATTATTTATTTAAAATGTTCGGGCTGGGCTTAGTAATTTGTTGGGNATAGGTACATAGTTTTTACTAGGTTTATTAAATTATTTATTTAAAATGTTCGGGCTGGGCTTAGTAATTTGTTGGGATTGTGGCAAACATTCAGATCACAAAAACGTAAGGATGTTACACAATTGTGTTTCAAACACCTAGGGCGAAGTTAAGCTGTGATAAATAAACAGACACGTAATTAACTTCCGTCATAAAAACTGTACACAGTTTAAACATATAAATTTCGCACGTCCAATATTTGTAATCACACATACACACCGGGCCAGCGTAACGACCACGAAGCAGCCACACCCTTTCACACGCAGATGTTAACGACACGCGTTACAGTATATTTATTCCTGCCATGGAAACGCAGATTTATCACAACATCGTAACTTGCCTAGGTAGGTTTAAAAAACACAACATGTACAAACTTGATGTGGTAACTTGAAGTATTTTTCGCAATAATAAAAATAAACATTTCGTTTAGCAACAGCAATACACCATGTCATCATGTCATGTCGCCACTCGCCACTTATGCCAACTTCAGATTTGTAAACCTCCCACAATCACACCTAAATATATTATAATAAGTATTGAAACACTAAAATCTCTTTTCAGTCGTAAATTTAAAATTCAAGACTAATTATTTTTGCATTAATAAGTATGAAATATGCTAAAATTGAAAACATGTATAATTTTTCTGCTTCTACTAGCAGTGCGAAACTTCCCGAGAGAGAGAGAGAGAGAGAGAGAGAGAGAGAGAGAGTGACAAGCTCCGCACAGCTGACAGTTTCTTGGTCAGTTGGAAAAAAAGCACCATGTCACTAGGGCCTACGCACCTACAGCATTTTGCCCTGATGTTTTTAACGTGACAATAAAATATGTTTTCATCAGGACTACATAAAAATTTTAAGGTTTCAATAGGCAACGTTTAATTTACAAATAGCATACCAAAAAACTTGGTTAAAACAATATTTTAACTGTGAACTATCTCCTACTATACGTTGCCAAAACATCTCTGCTCTCACTGTTTTAAATTCGTATTGAATGACAAATAAAAATTACAAGTTATAGAAAATACAAAGGTAAAGTTTCATTTATTCAAACATATAATACTTTTAAAGTTAATCAGTGTTATATACTGGTGGTATTAAAGCTATTTAAAAAAAACAGGTTAGCATATTACTCCTAGGGTGATATTTCAAAGGTTTGTTTCAAAACATCCGAAAAAACCGTGTATGGAGTATAATCACGTTATTTGTAGGTGTTGTATTTAATTTTAGAAAACGAGAATCAAAAAAGTATTCTAATGCTTCTTTAATCATTTGGCAGAAAGATATTGTGGTGTGAACTATTCGCAGAGCCAAAATACTACAGGAATTCAAAAGCGACAGTGTTTTATTCGTAATGAATGGGCGTGGTCATACAATCACAGAATAAAATCAAAATTTTGACGTAACTGGAAGTTTTTATCAAAAAAATTTGTAATGTGTTGAAAATATCGAAACAGAGAGTTTTAATATTTTATTGTAATGCCTCATTCATTTCCAAACATACATATATATCCTCTGCTTACCATTTCTGTAGATTATCTTTAATAACCAAATCTGTAAATCATTGTGAAATAAAATAAAATAAATCTCAAAATGCAGCTGGGTTGACTAATATGTAATGTTAAAAAATTAATTAATACATTTCATAAAGTAACTAGCGTAATTTTTTAATATAATAGTTAGTCATTTTGATAAATAGTCTGTTAAGCGCGGAGTTACACGTAGTCTATAAATTCCTTTTATTTTTTGTTGGTGAAATGAAACGGTTAGGATATCAAATGAACATAATTAACTTCATAAATATAATTGATGAAATAAAACTTGTGGTAATTTATAGTTTAAGTATTTAGTTTATAATAATAATATAACAACAGTTCAGCGAGCAGTCGGAAGAACATTAACAACAAAACAAAAAACACATAGAGGTGACGGTGCTAGTGTCGCCGCCATAGATAATATAATTGCGTTTATGTCACACTCCAACATCCTCCCTTGGACATAAACCCATTCTGGTTGAGCAGCAATCAAGCTTCAGTTGAGGTGTCCCTTTAGTCAGCGCGTCGGCCACCATCTCATTTGTCTGAACGTACTTGATGACNAATAATTTGTCTATTTGCACGTTAGACATAGCCATGTTACTTCGGAGCAAATTCAAATTTTTGCTTTGTAACGGCAAACTTAAAAAAAATTAGAGAAAACTTCGCGGAACTAAAAAAACTTTTTTTACTAACGGAATTACTCTCACAACTTTATGACTTTAACGGCCGTACTGGGCCCATAACCTGATGAAATAAAACTTGTGGTAATTTATAGTTTAAGTATTTAGTTTATTATAATAATATAACAACAGTTCAGCGAGCAGTCGGAAGAACATTAACAACAAAACAAAAAACACATAGAGGTGACGGTGCTAGTGTCGCCGCCATAGATAATATAATTGCGTTTATGTCACACTCCAACAATAATCTATTAGTGAACAGTTCATTTTGAGTATGTTACATAAATCCACATAAATTTTATTGGAATTTGTACCGCGAATTTTAAGCTTGCATTTCTGTGCAATGTTACAAACGTATCAAAAGTTTGTCACAGATGTTAAACTATAAATCAAGTTTACTGATTAACTTCCTGAAAACATGCGATATGCTTTGCCGATTGTACTCTACCAAATTATAAAATTATTTCACTTTGGATGCAATTTTATACCTTCTCTTGAAGATATTTATGAGCCATGACTGCCACAGTTATTTATGCCTTTCAGACTCAGTGTCCCTGAATTCTAGAGAAGGAAAACATTGAGGTATTACTTTTCGAATAACTTCCAAGGAAGAAATTGACATAGAAAGTGACAACCGATTTACCATCCACATGAAATAAACTTAACAGCGCTCATATCTCTTATACTTTTTTTTCCTGTCAGTTTACGAAAACTTCTATTGCGATAAAGCTGTAGAATTTTTAAATTGGTCACAAAGTAACTTGATAACTCACGGTAATAGTTGTACGCGTCTCTATTATTACGCCAATGTATAAGTATTTGACTCAGAATAGTAGAATATCCTTAACTTGTAACTAAAACTTAAGCACCATATACAGTATGAAACCTACAACATGTATTCCTGTAAAGAACGTTTTTAAGCGTTAGGAGTGTTCTACGGAAATCATATCCGAGAATTTCGTTGTCATATCGAACAAACGTTCCTTATTAACAAAAGTTTACAAAAGTTCTAAAGCACAACATTTTTAACAGGAGGATATCTTTGCGCACCAATTATAACGTGAACTTACTTTGGAGCAGGCTACATAAATCTGTCCATTTTGGGATAATTCCTACTTCACCTCTATCCCTTTTACTTTCAGCGATTACCCTGTGCCTTATTTAGAGGCAAACAAAAACAGAGTTTTGAGGGAATTAAAGTTACAGTCTCTTACATTCGAAAGGCTACTTGGACGGATGAGTGATTTGCATAGTATATAACTAGGTTTCCCTCGAGCACACCCGGTGAAGACAGTGGTTTCGTTTAGATTTATGTGAAGAGCGTTCATCTCTAGCTTGGCGCCATCACACATCTTTGTTGGGTTGAGGTCCCGCTGTAACATTACCGGAGCCTCGAACTTGAGGTTCAGCTTGTATGCTGTTAGACCAAGAAGGTTGATGCTGTCGAAGAATTCCACAAAGTAATGGACCACACCTCTATGTGTTTTGACTGCTGCGCCCAGGAATGCAGGTATGACCACCTTTCCTTCAGATTCAGTATTTTTTCCCTCCCCTCCCCTCACCCCTTATCTGACTTAAAGTTAATAGGAGCCCCACATAGCTAAGAAACCACTCCGTAAATGGACACGAGTTTTTTTTCCTGATATAGACTTCGGTGATGAGAGCCTACAGATGAGAAGCATTTATGTACGACTTTACAACGTCGTCTAGAGTTCCTCTGCGCATTGCAGACGTCTGTCGGAAGTTGAAGCTAGCAGCATGGTAACTTTCCCCATCTCTAGATTGTTCACATAGAATTCCAGATCTCAATGTTTGAGGTCAACCGTACTGTTTTCTTGTGGTCATGCCGAATCTTCGGCCAACTCGAAACATATATTGTACACATAATTCATCATCTGCTATGCCGCCGCCGAACCCTCATTCGCCACCGGATGGCATTTAGTGTTGTGAGACCGGAAGCCGAAACTCCCATAACTCACTAGGTGATTGTAAAAACAAATGCAGGGGCTGTGTACTGTGGGGCTTTGGGCACCGGGCCCTTATTTAGGCGAGTAATTTGATGTTGCCTATTTAAAATACAATTACGTTTACGTGTTTTCGGCGGGAGAGTGAAGCTCCCCTCCAGCCTTACGGCTGGAGTGAATGTTGTGTCGTGTGGGTCTGTCTAACAGTTGTAAGTTGTTTGCAAGTGTGCTATTAGTATATTTTGTGTGAGTAGCCCTAGTCTCCCGATGTGTCCTATACAGGTATCCATCGGGGTACTATTTATAGATTCCAAGTGTATCACATAAAGAGAAAACCATTAAAAATAGATTAGAGTTGGAGGGGCCCCTAGCACTAGTCTCTGAACCCAGTACCAATAGGGCCCCTCTTTCCCAAGTCGTCCTCTTCCCAACCTGCAACAAACTGACAGGTCAGTGCGTTATTATGAGCAATTAATTTGAGTTGTAATAAAAAATAAATTAGAAAAAATTAGAAAGTATATGTATATTATATATGTGTTTGTATATATATGTTTTTTTAAATAAAAGTTTTATAGTTTTTTTTTGTTTTTTTTTGTGTTAATATATAATTTTGTTAATTAAAATTAAAGTTAGCCCCCCGACCCCTACCTCGACTGGCATGTGTGTCCCATGACCTGGAACTCGAGTGGTGGTTGGGGCTATTTCCCACCTGTCACGATTCCCACATAACCAGCCTGGGCAGGGCGCCCTTCTTGTGTTGTACTGTAATGTATGTGTGCTGTCTCTCGCTGTCTACGAACGACTGAATGTTGTGAGGAAAAAACGCGGTGTTTTTATAGCTATGTAGCTCTCCTCGCCGCTCACCAATCAGGTGGCTTCGAGGGAGAAGCGTGTTTATTGGTTTATTACTTCTCGTCACTGTCCAATCAGGAAGTTCCGAGATGAGAGAGTGTTTCTATCGATTATGTTTTGCTGTAATTAATAAAAACGTATTGTTTTAGCATTAATTAAATTAAATGTTTAATTGTGCTGATGTTACCCTAAAGTATTTATTTAGGTAGAGTGGCGAGTGCTGTAAGGAGAAGCATCTGCTTCTCCTGTAGTGTGCTCATGGTTTTTGCCTGTGCAATTACAGGCCTAAGGTGTTCTATTAGAGCTATAAAATTTGTTTCTTGCAGAAAAGCGGCCAGTTCCTGCATATCTGCAAACATGGTCGCATTTTCTGTCGCGTTGTCTCTTTTTCTAAGTTTTTGTGGTTTTTCTATCTGCTGTTGTGTAGGTGTTTGTTCTGTGTATGGGTTTTCGAGTACTGGAAATTCAGTCTCTGACTGAACATTTGTATGTGGTTTTTCCTTCGGTTTCTGTTGAGTGTCTGATAATGGTTTGGCAGCCTTCGGTGCCATCCATTGTTTTCGTGTTTGTATATGTTTTTTGATGACTTCGCACTGCGTCCACGCAGCCGAATGTCCCGTTTGTTTACTAAGTGTACATTGCCACTTTGTATTGTCGTGTTCTGTAATCAGACAGTCTGCCTTTGCGTGATCTCCCGCACACAAAAGGCAGACAGGCCTGAGTGTGCAGTACTTCTGAGTGTGGCCCAGCGCACAGCAACGCCTGCACTGCACCACATCCTCAGGACGGTGTTTATACATTTCGATGCGAACTGGCAGATAGTAAAGTCTGCGCAGTTTCAGAATGTCATATTTGTGGTGCTTTTGCACAACAGCTCCAAAGACTTCAGGTGCATCAGCAGGTGTACGAAATTTCCAAACGTGTATTGGTGTGAATTGAAATTCTTTTAAGTGTCTACTAATTCAAGTTATGTCGGCGTTGTGTGGTGGCCCTTTAATTACTACCTTATTCGGCTTTTCGCTTTTTTTAGAGTGTGTGTAGTACTGAATTTGGTGTTCTGTCAAATGCCTGCAGAAGTCAGAGTATTCCTCTAACCCTACAACCGCCTTCAGATGTTGTTTTTTTGTAAGTAGTATCCCTTTCTCAAAGAAATCTTTTCCCCCTGTTCTAACCAAAAACTTAATTTTCGTGGTGTCTGTAATATATACCGGTGGCGCGAGTTGTATTTTCTTAGTATTAGTTTCCGATTCTATTGTGTTTTCCTCACCCAATGGTGAGAAAGTGTTTTCTATTGGTAGTTCTACCCGGAGTGTTGTCTGATTGGTTACTGGTGCAGTGTGTTTACTATTGGGCCTCTGCCATTGTGTAGTGTGTTGTGCGACCGAGGAAGAGGANTTGGTTACTGGTGCAGTGTGTTTACTATTGGGCCTCTGCCATTGTGTAGTGTGTTGTGCGACCGAGGAAGAGGAGGCCGACGCCTCCTCTTCGCTGTGAGACTTACCAAAATCCATGAAATGTGCCTAGGAACACCTAAAGCAGTGGTAGCTGACCAGGCTACCTGAGGGGTAGCGAGGCTAGGCCAGAAGAGGAAGAGCTACCTTCCTCAACCACTGCCTGGTTGCAAGTGATCTGCTATGCACAATCCTGCAACTCCCTTTATACCTGCCGCCTCAGGACCCATAAGAGATCATTTTTGAATCCCTCCCACGATTAGGAGGTTTTCAGGATTGAGGAAAAAGTCAGAAACTCTGCAAATAGCTCTTGCAGCTTGCAGGAATAATCATAAACAGGGCTGCTTCCTTCAAAGAAGTGTCCAAGAAACTGTCATCCTTCAGCAAATAAAGTACCCGACATGTCGACGGGAACGTGGAAAAGAGGACAGCATCCACAGTACTTACATCTGAGTATCATTTCTAACCTCTAACATCGCATAGCAGCAAGCAGAGGTGATAAAACGCAGGCTCATTTGAGAGAATCGTATACACTTTTCCCATTGTGTGGTCCTGGACAACCATAGACATTTATATTTTTACTTCTCGTGAAATTTTTTTTTGTTACACTCTGAATCTGAATCAACGATTTCATTCAGTAGAATTATTTTACTGAATCTTCAGCCTGTTATCTACTGGTAAATCTGCGGAACGCTCTGCCAAGCCAATGCAATTCATTGGTAATATGAAGAAATCACTGTTTAATCAGCGAATACCTTCAAGTAAATCAATCAGTAGAATTTTACTGATTCAAGTTAAGCAGTTTCAACAGATCTGAAGTCAAATTCGTTGATTTTNAGTAAATCAATCAGTAGAATTTTACTGATTCAAGTTAAGCAGTTTCAACAGATCTGAAGTCAAATTCGTTGATTTGAAGCAGTTTTAACAGTTTGCATTTTAAAGTGTACACGTAAAGAATAAAGTGGCCGGAGAATGCAGAAGATTACTTGCGAAATCTACGTTTTTAAATAGCTCAAAGAGAGTCAAAAACATTGTGTGAGGAGAGTTGCTAAGTTTTTCAGNAGTAAATCAATCAGTAGAATTTTACTGATTCAAGTTAAGCAGTTTCAACAGATCTGAAGTCAAATTCGTTGATTTTAAGCAGTTTTAACAGTTTACATTTTAAAGTGTACACGTAAAGAATAAAGTGGCCGGAGAATGCAGAAGAGTTCTTGCGAAATCTACGTTTTTAAATAGCTCAAAGAGAGTCAAAAACATTGTGTGAGGAGAGTTGCTAAGTTTTTCAGAAAATCTTTGGGGGTAAAATATATTTGCTGACAATACTCAAAGTGTACTGTGAAGAATAAGATAGTAAGGTTGCTCCTCGTGGACAGGAAATGCCAAGGTATTCCAAACAGCCCACGAGCTGCCATATCGGGTCTCAAGACCTCGTTGTTAAGAGCTGATCAAATCTCTCCACTCACACCCACGAGCTTAGTCCTTAGTCTGTGAATGCATGTATGTGGGGCTGACCGCGAATGACGTCATCACCATCAACGTCCGCCTAAGAAGTATTACCGAATCCGTGGGGAAAGAAAACAATTTTATACTTTTTACTTTTTCTGCTCCTGTATTTCCAAACATTCCTGAAATAAGAATTCAGGTAAGAATATAGGTGGATTTTATGCAGTAAGTGGAGAAGGAATTTAAAAACACTTGGATTAGTTTACAGGCATTTCTGTAGGTTAATGTTATGAAGGGAAAGGGATGGCACTATTTCATCGGCTTAAAGAGATTACAAAAATGCCACAAAATCTCATTTAACCGCTTTTTATCTCTTCAGGAATTGAAAAATTTCTTCTCTCAGCAACTAGCATGGGGAGTGTGTTTCTGTATCCAGTTGTTTGATCAATGTGTTGAAAGTCAGTCAGTGAGGACTGTTACATTGACATGTTAGATATGACTTCTTTCAATGTGGTGTCAGCATAACTTATTCTGAGTTGTATATTTTAATTTATGTAATTAGGTTTCTGCATAAAATATAACGTCGAAATTTTTTTACGAATTTGAAAAGACAATTTATTTCTTGAAACATATTTGCTGTTGCAATGAGGCACATTCATTGTCATTAGGGTAAAGCGTCTTGTTTTTTTTTTTTGTTGTCTGTAAATGATGTTCTTTTGGTCAACCCCACCAAAAAAAATTACTACATTTCAAGCCTTTTCTAATTTTAAAAGCTCATGCTGCAACATGTTATGTTTCTCCTCCTGTGGTTATACGTTTGTGATCACTGTTTTATGTCAAACGTAAAACTGAAATATACACTTTATCTTTGAAAGTTTTTTTCATTGCCTCTCAACGGCACCTTGTACCCTATTGGTGACGTTATACTGTTAGTAGTAGCCATTGCAGTCATGCATGTTGTTATTTTGTGTATGTTTAAAATCGAACCAGTTGTTCCTATTTTGAACCATCCTTCACTGTTTACTTATTCGGAATAGATTCACAACCGAAACTATCTTCATTTTTCCAGCTTTTCCTCATCTTTCCGTTAGTTAATTCCCTTCCAGAGCTATTGAATCCTCAGAGGCATCTCAGCATAATAGAGAGGATTTCCACGATGTTCTGCAGCTTCGGCGTGCAGACGCCACATTGGCATTAGTGATATTGCGGGATCGTGCCAAGTCCCCTTTGTTCGTGTTTCTCGTTTTGGTTGGGTTACGTATAAGCCCTTATCCCGTACCGGAGACTTAGCCGCTCCAAATCCTGCTCCACGGACTACCCTTCCTGAAGGTATTGCTTTATTGAACGTGCCCATTCTCCCCTCCCTTACTTACCATGTGCACTTTAAACATGAAATAGAAAAAAAAAATAGAGAAATCAGTGAAAACTAGATTAATGGTTAGCATAAGGGTTGAATTTCACGAACTTATGTATGTATGATTTCACCTGAATGTAGTGAATTCCGCNATAGAGAAATCAGTGAAAACTAGTGAATCAGTGCAAGATTAATGGTTAGCATAAGGGTTGAATTTCACGAACTTATGTATGTATGATTTCACCTGAATGTAGTGAATTCCGCTAACGTAAGTCAGTTTTTCCCAATTAATTTGCTTGTATCTCCAATCGGCATAGGCTCTTCACGGTAATCTGAGCCCTTTTGAAAGTAGTGCTCAATACTTATAAGCACATTATGTATCTTTCCAACATATGTAAAATTAATATTGCCATGGGCCTGATCGCTTTATTCGTGCGTCAGTCAAGTAAAAATGCATTTTGGCAACCACGTCCTGATTCGAGGAGAGGAGTTTGAAACTTAAATGTGTCTTTATTTTTACATCCTTTCTGAATTGGAGTATTTAAAATAAATTTTTCTCACTACAAGTATACTCGTCACATACACCCGTGCGTGTGTGTATGTGTGAAAAATGCACACCACGAAGGAAGAATGAAATAAAACGAAACTCACAAGAAATGGAAAGCGGGTATTATATGCAAAATGATTATAATTTAAGACTGATTGCGTATGCTAAGACGCAGCAGCGCTCTCTGAACTGACGCATAAAAGCGTATACATAGAGGGTTGTTGAGGATCAAGACGAGTACAGTTGTTTATCGACTGTGAGGTGTACACGTTCCTACAGTCGTCAGTGTGTCTTGTAGACATAAAATGGCAGTACTTTTTTTTAAAGCAAGTTACGGAGTTTAAACGGAGCCGAGAGATTGGTTTGCGCGAAGGAAGATTTTTCATACCACGAAAATATTGCTCGTACAGAGCATAGTGCCACACGACAGTGAAGCGGGTGGGGGAGTAGTTGGCTGAAAAGAACAGGATGAGTCGAAAATCGGGGGCCAGACCACGAGATGTGACGACACCACGGGATGACAAACAACTTCATCCGCATCACAGTGACGGACCGTCCAGCGTCGTCACTGGTTCAGCTTCCACGGCTTGACGGCGTTTGCTTCCCAGAGGAACTCGTGCATACGTTGTTTTGTGAAAGATTCCCTCGTCCTGAACCATCGAATCCTCATGATACAATGGGCTCTTGAACACACCCACCGTCGTCCTCGGTGGGAACACGCCATTTTCGGACGAGTTCCGCTTCAACTTGGATTATTACAATGATGGCCGCAATCGAATTCGTCGATATCGAGGTGAACACCATCTTCCATAATATATTGTTCATTGTCACGCTGCACGAAATATGGGCATGGTGGTCTGGGGAGCAATTGGGTATCATGGGCGATCTCGGCTGCTACGAATTTCGGGCACTCTCAAGAGCAACCGCTGCATCAGGGAAGTTGTGGAGGCTGAGGTCGTACTGTTACGACTGCAACATGAAGAGCGACGTCCGGTGAGGCAGAAACGCGGCCAGTGGATTGAATTAAAACAAAGTTTATAAACAACTGGAAACACAACTCGACATCGACAAACGCAGGAATCTGCAAAAAATCTGTTGGAATGTGATTGGGTATAGCTGACACAGGGAGGTTGCGGCCATTTTAATAACATCTAATGTCAGTAACCCCGTCATGGCTATAGCTTATTCGCGGGTTCTTCATCACACTTTTTTGTTCAAACCATTGAAAAATCAGCCCATGTACGACGCGTCTCGTTGTTTCCCATTTATATTATGTATCACAAGCGTTTTATACTTGTTTTGACATAAAAAAAATATGTTAGTACATTATATGTTATTACAGTGAAATTTTAGTTAATATTTTAACTATACCTAATAATATTTCAATTATAATTAATATGAATAAAAGCAGTGAGAAAACAGGTTTGTTGGTAATGCCTAGTAATAAATAGTTCTCATGCAAAATATTACTACATAGCATGCGCAGGAATGTAGTGCGTTGGGGCAACGCAATTTGGTGTAATTTTCTAGAATCGTTTAAGCTTTGTTTGCACGAGGCGGTGGAATATCCTGCAAGTAGAACTTTAGCAAGGCTTCAGCAAAGTTGTAAATAGCCGTGAATGGGGTATACAAGATAGAGTCAATATGAAGCGAGTATATCGGAGAAGGCAGAGGTGAACGCGAAGTGTGGTGGACATTGAGGCGAAAGGCAGTGGTGTCAGTTGGCGACTGTCTCCCCAGGGCAGTGGTACGACAACAGCGATTTGGAGGTGTGTCTCTCCACGCTAGGGTGAAAGAGTGAGCCCGGGGTCCACCCTAACCCCGCCCCTTAAGGCACCCTTTTTGCAGAAATTGTTCGATTTCACATCATATTTTCGGATTTATAGTTATTACTTAAAATGTACGGTTATAGAAATTTTACCTTTTCCTAGTTGTTTAATATTATTGTGCGTAATTTTAATTGTGAGTTATCTGCTTTTTGTAAAAAGTCAAGAACATATTTATATTTTATCAATAAGTTCCTGCCTTTTTGCAAGCAAGAAATAACACACAGTGAAAATTTTGATACAAAAGTATTAAACGACAAGTAAAATGTAAATTTTCCATGATTAAACATTTCAAATAATACCTCTGGAACTGAAATTACGACACGAAAACGAAGAATTTTTGCATAAAAGGTGAAACCGAGCCAATCTCTCGTGCCACAGCAGAAATAATACACAATGTAGACTGTGCCTTAGTAAAGATCCTCTTGTTATATTTGTTGGACTCATTAATAATCCCGTCGTTACCCCACATAGGGAAGTATCACCCCCATTTGGAGTATAACAGTACCCTTCTTTCAGCACACTTCTAGAGGAATTTTCCAACAAGACAACGCCCGACCACATGCTGCCAGAAATGTTTAGACCATCTTCGAAGCAAGGGAAGTGCCGCTTCTTCCCTGGTCTGCATGTTACACGACATGTCAGCTATTGAACATGTCTGGGCTATCACCCGGCAACTAGCCCGTCATTCTCATCCAGCAGCCAATAAAGATGAACTGTGGACTTGGGTAGAAGCAATCTAGCAGACGATTTCCCAGGAACACAATCAAGGTCTGTTTGATTCTACGCCACAGCGTGTAACATCTCTGTTTGCACTTCTTCGTGGCTTTATAACATAAGACCAATGGTGACCCGTGTCCGCAAGGTGGCCTACTGTGCGATTCCAACAGTAGTTGTGATAAATACCACTAGATGTCTCCTGCTTCTTATAAGGTTTCTCGATCTAATGTAGAATGCAAGAAGTGAGAAACGTGAGTCGAAAACTGGCCATGTTGCGATGCCGCTAGTCCGGATATGAAGCGCGAAGGTAGTGTTTTATTATTTCTGGTCGAGTAGAAGATCGTAATAACTATAGGTTAGTATATAAGTAAATATATTTTCTTATGTGTTTTTTGAAAGTCTGATGTATGTATGAGCTTTCGAAAATATAAAGCATGTTCAATGTTCTTTGAAATATATTTATGTGAGAGGAATAATTATGTAACAAAATAAGCTTTTCTGCTAGGTTCCTAAAGTGGTCATAGTGGCCCACCTTGGGAACCTAGTGGGCTACCTTAGGAGCAGCACAATTTCTGTAACTGCGCAAATGGTTAAAGGTGTTATATGTGTTACATTTTGTTTCGTTAAATTTTTATATAAATATGTTATAATTTAATGATTTGAAAGGCACATTACAACATAAAATTCTTATAAATGCAAAACTATTACCAGAAGAAGAAGCTTTTAATTATACGTTTTAATTTTAGCTTCATGCTAAGTAAATGCTCAGTTAAAAATCACCCAAACTAACAGAACTCCCGTGGACGTACAATACATAATCACGAGAACTATAATCTAACTTTTTTTTATCTGCTTAAAAATAATTACTTATTATTGCATGGCTGTGTTTCAGATCAAGATGGTCAAGAAGTTAGACAAATTGACTCAAGAACAGCTAACTCAAGCAATGGATGCAGTTTTGAAGGAAACAAAATTGCAGTAAGGAGAGCAGCTGAGAATTTGGTGTTCCAAGAAGGCCACTTAAGAACCATCTAACCTCTGGAAATCCTAAAAAGATCACAGGTGGGCCACCTGTTTTGTCAGTTGATCAGGAAATAGAGCTCTGCAGGAGAATTCATAGACAGTGTATAATTTTTGTTAGATGAATAATATAAAGCATCCATTCAACGTACAAATGGGGCCAACTGGTAGGGAATGGCTCAAGTTGTTTCTGCGAAGGCACCCTGATGTTGCCAGAAGGAAATATCAGAATTTGAATCAGGCAAGAGCACAGTACCTTAACAGATTTATTGTTAAGGATCATTTTGAAAAGTGGAAAAATGTCATGAACTAATTGGATTAAATGCAGAAGCCTCAATGTATATACAATGTCGACGAAAAAGGAAATAGACTTTGTCTACACAAACCTGAAGTTGTTTTCGCTTGAAAAGGTGCAAGACGTGTGCATAGCATAGCTTCAGAATATGGTGAGAATGTTACCATCGTCTCATGTGGTAATGCTTTGGGGCATGTTATCCCCCCAGTGATCTTCTACAAATGTGATGGTTTGAGACCAGAATTATGCGACAACTTATCACCTGGGAGTAAAGTATTTATGACCCCAAAAGGCTATATGAATGTACAGACCTTTGTGAAGTGGCTTTCTCATTTTGCAGAATACAAAACTCCTGGGCCTGCACTTTAAATTTTTGATGGTGCATCTTCACATTTGGATGCAAATATTGTGCATGCCACAGACACTCATGATATCACATTGTTTTGCCTTCCTAGTAATACGAAGCATGAACTCCAACCAATGGATAAAAGCGTTTTTAAATCATATGAAATATATTGGGATGAGACAATGTTGTTTTGGACACAGCATGCACATAGCACTGCTACATACATCGAAGAAGCGAGTGTCGACTGGAAGATAAGAAGAAGCCAATTCGGGAAGCTTTTCTCACGAGCGTGGGCGAAGTCTGCGACACCTGTCAATGTTTCCTCGGGTTCCCCAAGCAACTGGTATCTACCCATTTGATCTTTCTGTGATTGCAGATGAAGCTTTTGCACCTAGCGAACTCACTCACAGACCTTAAGACAGTACGGTGGTAGTTACAGGCGTTCAGCATGTGATGAAGTGAAACTATATGTATCAAAACAAACAGCAAAGAAACCCCGGAATAAGACACCACTATCCCCAGATAGTGACAGTTCAATTTCCGATTGTGTTTTTTCTCTTCATGACTCAACCTCAGAATACTTAGTTATCACTGATTCTTAAAGATATACTATTACAAGCATAACCTCGCTATCGTTGTCTGATATCCTCCACAAACCTGAAGCTCATGTGAAGAAAAGTGTAAAACCAAGGATAAAAGCTATCAACTACCGTGCACAGAAGGTTGTGGTAAGTCTGTTTCAATCCAAAACTCCTATCAAGAGAACAGAAGACTCACTGGTCAAACAAAAAATTGTGCAGGAAAACAACAGATACGCCAGGTGTCTTAGGTAGAAAACGTTCACAAAAAAAAGTAAGAAGGAGGAACAGAAGAAAGAAGGGTGTATGGCATTTGAAGTGCGTCCGTCTACCAATAGATTGCAAGCAACAGAACAAGCAAAAGATAGCTGGAATTGTCATTTATGTAAATTGCATAAAATAGCCGACATGCGACTATGTAACCAATGCATGATATAGTATGTTCATGAGGACTGCGAAGGCATAACATGCTAAGACAAAATTCCAAATTTCATGTGCTCATTTTGCCAAAATTCTGATTAATTTTGTCAAATCTCATTTAAAGTGATTTCATTAAACTGTTTCATTTAAATACATCTTAACAATAAGTATATGAAGGATTGAATGTTAATATGTAAGCATGGTTATTTTCTTTGATGATGTACGAATGCCTATAACATCCAAAGCATTTGCCTGAATTTTAATATGTTTTTATAATATCTCTACAGATATTTAGTGCTTAGGTTTTTTATCCTCATCAATAAGTTACACATTAAAAACTGTGTTACTTTTTAACATACCTGTGTGGCTTATGTCAAATTTGGAAATAGTGAAACGTAATATATAGGCCACCTTTGGTACCATTCGCGGGCCACCTTTGGATCATTATGTTCCAAATATGGCCCACATGCAACATTTTACAATAACGTAAAAAAATATTGGAAAAAAAAAATATTATTGTGGTTGCTTGTAGCTATAGCTGGGTTAAATTATTCTTTCCCAGAATTTGAACATTGTAACTCGCATCAGGCAATTTTTAAAATTTGGCAAATCTTAACTATGGCCTCCATTGGTACACCTACCTTACTTGTTGTTTGCAACTAATATTGTTGCACTGCAGGTAATCTGTAAGCGTTTTTTTGTAATACTATTAGTAATGTGTGCAATATATTTCCTTCCATTCCGATGGTTACTTCATGGTGTTGAATTTTTCACAAACATTATTGTATGCACGCACAATTACGCACGTAATACACCCTTAAAATTAGCTGTCGACTATAGGCTGTTCACGGTAAACTGAGCACTTTTGAAAGTCCTGCATAAGGTCTACTTGTATGCGCATTATATATTCTACCACCATATGTACAATTAACATAATCATGAGCCTGATGACTTTATTCATGTGTCGATCAAGTTGAACTGTGAAATTATTTGAAAAGTAAACTTTTCTAGAAGTTTTTTCATTCTTACATTTTGTATACATATAAAAACGGAAAGCAAAATAAAATTTTTAATATTCACAAATGTTTACATAACACTTTTAATTATACGTTGACAAATTAACAATGTGCATACCACTAGTGTACCCGTTAAAATATATGCAGACAGGGGCACTGGCATTATTCAGTGGTTTATTTCTAAAGTGCTCAATTAACAGCGAACAACCTACTCGTATGTCATTCAATACGCTAGCCAACACAAAACACAAACGACTGCTACATTTTCTTGTGCTACCCAAAGCGAACGGATATTGTAAGACAACACAATTGAACACATCAAGGGTGCGCTGCCCCCAGAAACAAAAGACGATCCTGGCTATTAAGGCACACAGTCGCGGCAGTCGGAACAGGAGCGTATCCAAACGCAGCTCGCCGGCTCGATTGTGCCACCTCCGGAACAACCCTCCACCGGGTGGGGTTTGGAGGGGGGCGAGGGTGTGTGGGGGTGACCCCCGTGGGAAATAACTGCGAGGGGGGAGCTCCATTGTGCTCGTGCGTGTGCGAGAGCTCTACAACTNGGCTGTGTAAACAGTTCACGTCGCTGGTCGTGTCTATCCGCCCGCCCGAAAAAAAAAGAGACGGCAATGTCATTCCGTAGCGACACTTTTTATTTCGCCCCCGAGGAAGATAGCGCTCAAGGCTAGGCGATAACGCTGTATCGCGACAACGCCTGGCGATCTATAGTTGGTTTTACAGGGCGGAAAATTTTACAACTGTTCAAAACTGCTATTGTTCCTCTCTACATCTATACAGATATTTCCACTAACACAAAACTAATACCATATACTAAATTTATATGGTCTGCGTATTCTTCGTCCTTTGCGCATGTACCCAAAATTGACCGACCCCAAACCAACACAACTGTCAAAGTCACATGGTCGTCAGTGATGAACGTGTTTGTCTATATCTTTATTTTCAAGACATTCACTTTTCCATGAATAAAATACTTTAATCAATTTGAATTTTATAAAACTGCATTACATATTGGTTCGAGCAAGTACATAAACATCTCAAAGCACTTGTTTACTAAACAATGTTATAACCTCAAATCCTATCCACGTCGTTTGTGATAGTCGTATTGGCAGAAAAGCAGTTCAATGTTGGAATACGGAGACCGGTTCTGTGCAGCAGTGAGTTCACTCTACCCCATATTCACTATACAACTAATACGACCAAAGAGTTTAAATACTTTATAACTAGGGCGATGCATTTTTCGCGAAAATATTTATGCTCATGATATAATTCAATACCTTACAGCCACTACCACAACTTCCTTTGGTTATCGGCCGCGCGTCTACGTGAGAAGACATGTTCTTATTTGACTGGGCCAATCAGAATGAAGTACTCTGATACTGAACGTCCATGATTCGCGGGCAGACACTTGAGACACGTGACATTTAAAATCTTCCAACCACGAAAGTGCATGTGAACTCAAGTGTTTTGGAGTACAACACTTGTCTTGAAATCTTTTCGCAAAAAGCACGTGGCCCTATTTATAACTAGATAATGTATTTTATATTTACGTGAGTGCCCCCGAACATAGCAAGACCGCAAGGGCAATGGTGCGCGGAAGAAGTAGGTATGTTGACCTATTTTCATTATAATTCGTTTTACAGAGGGTTTATCAAAATTTGTGGGGCGATAAGATACAAACAGTAGTTATTAACACCTTCTGACATTGTTAAGTATTCACTGCCTTTATTTATTATTCTTAGAGCACTGACAAAATATAAGAATTAAGTTATCCTTTATATCTTCAATCAGGGTTCTCCGATATTAACAAAGGCAGTTAATATCTAAGAACTTAAGGTTTTCTAAATGATTATTTGTGTCTTGTCTTGCGAAAAAAAATCTAAAAATCTCTAAGATACAAATTTGTGAACAAAATTAAATAAACATACGTCTTTTTTGCACATTCCCCTTAATAGGAAAAAACACAAGGCAATCAAAAATGGGGAAAGAATCGGCAAGAGCCTGTATTAAAGGGCATCCTAACGTTATCCTGGAGTGATTCCGGAAAACCAGGGAAAAATTAAATTACGATCACCAGGGCGGGAATCGAACCCGGCTCCGTCCTATCGTGGGTCCAGTGTTTTACCACTGCACTACGTAGCTCGGCAAGTTAGACGTCAGTCTCACACACATGTCGACTAATTCGTTACACACCACGGCAAAACGGGTTTGATTCCCGGTGTGGTCAAGCCCGGATTTTTGCATGTGGATAATATGACGGACGTTTCCGTTGGCCAGTAAGTTTTCTAGGACGACTCCCGCTTCTCGCACTAATATATTCCGATGCTGCTCCATCTTCACCTCACCTTACAATTTATTTGTCCAGCACTGCCATTATATCTCACTCACTGTTCATTTTTTTTGGCCACTTCCGTTAGGAGTTATTTAACTTGTTTGACTTAGCTAGTTCGAATTCGGGCACTTCAGTGCAATGTTTTTGTAACTGAGTAATCCATGTCGGGTCAAATTAATGGCTCATGTGAATGGGAGCCACGTACCACAGGTTGAAATTTTAGCGTATCACCGAAACATTAAAATAAATCGTAAGGTCGCGACTCCAAGCTGGACCGTTCGGCACTTCGAAGTTTTGGTGTGATTAGAACCACGTTTCAGTCACCTTGCGAGTGAATATAGGTGTATTAAGATTTGATTGCTTGAACTGCGGCTTCTACTCCAACTTAATAAAATGGACAGTTGTCCCATCTGTGATGCAAATATGAAATTGTTAATTATAATATTTTCTTTGATACAAGTCCTGCCAGAGTTATACTGCCAGATTATTCCTCTGCCTTGTGCTAAAGAAGCGTAATTATATCTGTAACATTTCACTGAAGGGACAACGTGCCGCATTCACGCTCACTTACATTAATAATAATTTGCGTGAGACCTATTTCTCACTAGGCATTACCAACACACATATATTCTCTCTGCATTTATTCGTATTAATTGCAAATAAAATATTTTAACTTATATATAAAATATAAGTGAAAGTTCAATTTAACAAAAACTAAGTTTCTTTAACGTTAACAGAAGTATAAAACGCTTGTGATACATGACATATTTACGAAACGAAACACTTCATATGGTGTGATTTTTCAAAGGTTTCATTCAAAAAGTGTGAAGAGACTGCCAACAGACTATACAAAGCAAGGCATCACTGCCCAGTGTTCCTTGTGGATAGTCTGATTTGTGAAATTTTCAACACCTCTTTGACATAAACGGGCAATGCCAATATCATCGAGAAGGGACAGAACACCATTCACTGGTTGCACGAAAAATGCCGTAGGTACCGAGCATACGAAAATATTACGCGATTGCAACTCAGAAATTAATGCGTGACCAGACAGGTTTTAATACTTCGCGGCGTTTTCGAGACCACGAAATTTTCAGCAAGGAATTTCTGGTTGGATTCTCGGGAAGAAATAAAAGGGAAATACGTGGTGTTATCCCTTTCAGAAGATGGTATCCCTCATTAAAGCAGGGTTGTAAAGAGCTCGCGGAATCCCAGTGAATGTGTGCGGAACCGTTGAAACATTTTCAACGCGCTGCCCTTTTGCTCTGCGTTCCATCCCTCGTCCGTCCCACGCGACAAGCGAGAGAACCTCCCTTTTTACTGCCACCTCCGCTCCTTTCGGACAAGTTTTACGAGCGCTTGGGACCATTCTGCTGCCCCACAAAGAATCTTCCTGCCTCTCTCCACGCCTTTTATTTCTCTATCTTGACGAAGCTGCCTTCATGTAGCCCCAAACTCCCACAAAGAATTTCCCCTGCGCGTTGGACGCCAAGGACGTTTTCGAACAATTGTTTGTCAAGATACAATATTTTTTTTTACAGCGCATACTTTAAGAGGGGGATTCCTTCGTGATTTTCTCTAGCATGCAGAGTTAACCACTACGGCCACGAGTCCAGCCTCAAAGGACCAGTAACCACAGAGAACTTCCGGTGCAACAGGGAATTTCCGTAGGGTCAATAATCCATAAGCCAGACTCTACAGCCCTTCGCATATTCAAACGTCAAGTCTTTGTCGTGTGACTCCCGCCTCGTTGATAGGTGAATTCCATCTCAGAATATGTAGCACGGTTTCAAGTGGTTATATTTTTGGAGGTTTGACTTAACTCATTAAAACCCAGGGATCTTTCCTGCTGGCAACTGATTCGGGGCCGCGGTGANATATTTTTGGAGGTTTGACTTAACTCATTAAAACCCAGGGATCTTTCCTGCTGGCAACTGATTCGGGGCCGCGGTGAAGCAGTGGATAGAGCGTTCGCCTCCCACCAAGGCGAACTGGGTCCGATTCCCTGAGGAGTCTCTCCCATATTCTTGCACGTGGGAATCGTGCCGGGCGATGCCACTGGTCGGTGGGTTTTCTCGGGGATCTACCGTTTCCCCCGCCTTAGCATTCCAGCTTTACTCCATACCCACCTCGAATCACCCTCACCGGCTCTCAGGACCTCGATGTAAAGAGTAGCCCAAATCTCTTCACTTTCGTTGCAGGAAAGCGGACGCTAGGAACTAGGTTGGAGAAGCAGCAGCAGCCTAGCGGAGAACTCGTGTGTCCCTACAATCCGGGACCCTGCGCTTATATCCCCGGTTGTACATTACCCGAGAGAAAATATTTGCAACTGAATAAACCAAAAGAAAACAAAAAGCTCTTGTCCCTCAAATTTATGTGCAGACACACGCAGCTTTAACAGCGTATCTTTGGCCGGGTAAATTCGGAAAATATTAGTCCATCGCGATTCCACCATGCAATGCGTTGAAATGGATTTAGTTTTCTTTCAAATGACCATCTCTTTAAACATCCCCCGTCTGTTAGAAGAATCACCCCAAACATAGCAACACAATTTTGTGCGTCTCTTTTTTGAAAGGACCTTTTTATTTTCTAGCTTAAATATATAGGTGATATTTGTCCTGATAAATTGTGTGGATACGAACATTTCTGCCACAGTAGATACTGATATTTTACTTATAACTTTTATATGGTTAATGTTTGTGTGAGCTATACCTAAACATCGCAGACACTTCGCAAATGGGAATAAAATTACTTTAATTTATAGCATAGAACATTAAGTATAAAAAAATGTCATTACTTTTAATATTTTGTGGGCAGTATTTTATTTTGTTTGTTCTATATCTTCTTAACTTTATATATAGTATTATTTTACTTTACTCTCAAAAATCAGTACCGCGGCCTTTTTTTTTTAATTTTTTTTTTTTTTAAGAATGTGACAGCAGTTTCATTACAATACAAGCAACGTTTCTTGCATCATCTTTTGTGAAACTTGTTTCATTTTTACCGAGCGAGGTGGCGCAGTGATAATCACTGTGGNTACGGCCACACTGATCTCAGTTTTCCATGGTTTCCCGAAATCATACTAGAGGATGTTTCCTTACTTCAGGCCATGGCCGATTCTTTAACCATTCCTGTTTCTCTGAGAAACTTGCTCCGCCTCTAATAATCTCGATGTCGAACAAAACATTAAGCCCTGCTAAGGTTAATTCTACTCGGGTTAGGAACAAAACGATATTTCTTACGGGATAGTTCAGCATATCAAAAATTTCCACCGCGAGAAACGCTGGTATCCACTTTAAATCTGGCGGTAAATGGGTAAATTATATTTATTTGCGTGTAAATATTTGTGTTTGGCTGGAATTGTGATATATTTAAAGTATTAAATTTATTTCGTAACTATTATTCACGCTTGCCAGTGGTGTTTACAAGAGAAAACAGTAAAAATAGAAATGTGTGTTCGGCAGTTGACATTCATTAGCAAGCTTATTTCAATGGGAAAACGTTACGAATTTAAGTGCGAGCTGTCATCAAAAGAAACTTTGTATTTTTGTCTTTCGCAGACAAGCCCTAAAGTTGATAATTCTTAGCCTCTTTCACTAATTTTTTTATTCAGCTGTCATATTTACATAAATTAATTGTGTAAGCCAACATTTTGCTAAACCTACTTTTACGACAGAATTTTAAAAATATGTGGATATATTAAGTTATATTTCCACTCTAGTGCCAAGAACAAAGTTTACTATTTACATACGTTCTAACACAATACAAATCGGAAGAATTTACACAATTATATGTATTACTAGCCGTGCCCGCGGCTCCACTCGATTGGACTAAATTGTTGTTTAGGTTTTTTTTTTTTTTTTTTTTTTTTAAATAAAGTAGAATTTTACTGAGTGTTAATCTTCTATACTCTACACATATTATAAAACTCCACGTCTCGGTGAACGAAATGGTAAAAACACTTATTAGTATTTCTCTGTTATAGATAGACATATGCTACCGCGGAGTTTTTTTTTTAGGTCTTTTTATTCTACACATTTCTTTACTACATGATATCGTTCCGGTTTAGACAGCGTATTGCAAGAGAACGCGCTGGCAGTAAACTTTTTTCCGACTTGATTCACTATTATTGTTTGTAAATTTTTTGAGATATTTTCTCGCTATAAAAAGTAGCCAATATCACCTTTCAGCCCTCCAACTATTTCTGTGCAAGAAATTACGTCGATCTGTTGTTCGGTTGCGACGTTGCATTGTTATTACGTTTGTGTACAAGAATTTCCCCGAGGGAATGAGATATTTTCTCAGGATAAAAAGTAGCTATGTCACTTCCCGGCTCTCGAACTATCTCTGTACAAGAAATCACGTCTATTCGTTGCTCCGTTGCGACGTCGTCCCACACTAACAACTTACATCGAGGCAGCATTGTACCCCGAGCGCTATTTTTACTAAAACTTTTTCCTGAGGGAATGATATATTTTTTCGGGATAAAAAGTAGCCTATGCCACTTCTCGGCCCTCCAACTCTCTCTGTAGAAAAAAACACGGCGATCCGTTGCTCCGTTGTGGCGTGAAAGAAGGACAAACAAACAAACAAACACACTTTCGCATTTATAATATTAGTTAGGATACGAAAATTGCAATTATCACATTTACTTACATAAAAAACGGAAATATCCGGTACAAATGCGGCACTAGTGCATCCTGGTGGCGAAAATATCTAGTTGCCAAACTAAAAGCATTGTGCTTCCCAACCTGAGTAAAGTAAACCTTACACGTTCTTACCTGCCTATTGTTTTATTTTTAAATGCAAGTTCTTCAAAACTGACTCCTTGCCAAATTTTTTGACTAAATTTTCTTTGTTGTAATACTCAATCTGTGAAATTATTTTTAGCTTAAATAGATTGTATATTTGTGAGTTAACTGTGCATTTAGATTGTGCGGTTCTTTAATTAGGATCCAACGCAAGTTTTAATTTTTCCAATTTCATCGCACTGAATAAAATATTTTTGATTAGTCAAGATTGCAATACACTTTTATTGCGGAAAGTGTAGTATTCTTGACGCACTGAAACAGCCCGTTTCTCTTTGTAATATTGTATTATATTTTCTCGAATAGGTACATCTTATTTTGAAAGAAATTTAAACATGTGCCTTTGCATCAATCTCAACCTGATACTAGCTGGAAAGTTAACATAAAAAAATATAACTTCGGCAAACCTTAGCATACTTGGAGTTCTTCCAGAAAGGTGTAGAAAATATGTATTTTAATATTTAGTCATTTTTAGCTTCGAAGAAATTGCATAATTTGTCTACTTAACGAAGTTCAAACAAATGTTACGGGAAGTTCCTTCATAAAATTGAGGATTAATTCTTGTATAGTCGGTGAAAGTTATATTCACCCAAATGTTAGTTAAGATATTACCTGAAAATCCAACAATAATAGATTGAGAAACATTTTCCGGGGGAAAAAAATTCCGTGAGAGTTTGTAAGAACAACTAAGCATAGCTGATTACAAGTGATGACAAATCGTGAGTAAAATTTTTTTACACGCATCCATTTATAAAAATCATCTTCGTCCTGTGGATCCCACGTATTTTTACCACATAAAACAGACCTAAAATTTATTTGCAAAATATTTATAGGAGAATTAACAATGGTATATAAAAATATGCGCGTGCTAGTAACATGATATAAATCAACTACAATTTCAACCGCCGTGTTTGCGGTGGCAGGAGAAAATAATATACATTACGCCTCATCGTAAAGACGAAATGTAGTGGTGATTCCTTAGGTGTGAACTTACCAATCCTCTGATTGGCTACCCGATGCTCTGGGAACGTGCCTTGCGTCTGATTGGCTTGTGCACGCTGCGAAAGATTCCCCGTTGGCTGGCGAGTGTGATACCAGGTGCTGATTGGCTAATGGTGTTCAGACATTTTGCTGGTCGGTGCTGCCATTTTGGGGGGAAGTATGGATGGAGTTTGCAGTATAAGCGACTGTTACACCTCTTGTGTTTTTTGAGTAGTCTGTGTGGAAACATCTGACATTTCGCTGTGGAGCTGTACATGAGTGTCAGATACTGCAGATGCATGTCTCCGGGCGTAGCAGTTCTTCCGTTGTGTGGTACGCCAACGTCGTTCTGACACCAGAGAACAGAGGAAGTATTTTCTTGTTTCCTCCTATGAGCACAATTTACTGTGCTCAGTCACTCTAGGTGGCTGCTACAGATCGCTACGGACTAACGTTCGATTCAAAATTCCAAAAAGTCCTTTCTGACAACTTTACTTTCATAAAAAACCGCATTTTTCTGCGAATTATTATCAATTATTAGCAATTTACTGTGAGCAGATTTTCCTCTTTCTGCTTTCTCAAATAATATACTGATTATTTCAAATATTTGAAGTGAAATCAGTCTTCAAACTGACAATATGTAATAATTTCGTACACCATCAAAATTCATGTACAAGTGATGACGGCCGATAAAATCAAGAACAGTGTTGATGCTCCTAATTAGTTAAATATCAAAACAAGTTATATTATATTGACCTGTTTTAGGCCTAATTTTAAGGTTTAGACATTTATACCATGATAAAAAAATAACTCCTCTGTGAACATGAGTCGGAAATGTCTTGTTCCTAAGAGGAGTGCCCAGAGATACACTACGAAAATTTTAAAATTTAATTAATTTTGTCAGGCTTTACTGCCAAGTTTATTATCCCGTTAGATAATAAAATTTCCTTAGTCATTGTTGTCTAGACATTTCAGGCATGGCCGCTTATAACGATGANATTATCCCGTTAGATAATAAAATTTCCTTAGTCATTGTTGTCTAGACATTTCAGGCATGGCCGCTTATAACGATGAAATTTTTTCGATAATGCTTCAAGCATCTTTGGAAACTAAACGAAGTAATTTTACAGGCGTGTTTTTACAGCCTTATTTACATTTGCCTTCGTACGTACCTCAATTGCAAACTTTGGAGACAGATTACAAGAGTCTTTGTTCCCCGAAAACTTCTAGCATATCTATTCTCTAAGTCTTAATGGGTTAGCGCCGAAAATATGTTCATTACGAATTACGAGTGTAATCGCAGAGTAACAATTTGAAGTACCCGGTGGCTATGGACATCGCACTAAACAGCTGCAGAGTGCAAAGTAAAAATTAACTAGCTCTTTCTGAGAGAGAGAGAGAGAGAGAGAGAGAGAGAGAGAGAGAGAGAGAGAGAGAGAGAGAGAGAGAGAGAGAGAGAGAGAGAGAGAGNATTTCGCTAAATTAATTAATTTATTATTACTTTTTTTATACACGAGATATTTAGCCCCTGGCCGGTTTGCAAATGTACATGTTGAACAAAGGTAACAAACTAATAATTAAATACTAAGCTATGTAATACGTAGTAGTTTAATTACCAACAATAAAAGTACATTGCAGTTTATCTACTCAGCATATAGTCCAGGGAAAACTAACTTAAATACAGAAAAATAATAGCTGATCTGAATGACATTAGTCTTCTTAACTAAAATATTTTAGTAATTTACCCTAACGACGACATATCGATAGAAAACTGTTTGATTAGCAACAGATAAATACTATATATATATATATGTATACATATACTTAGTTACTCTTATTATTATCAAATTACCCTTCAGCCCAATAACTTAGCGAGATGTGCTCTCATTAAAGTGGACTTGTATTTTAATTTAAACACTCCAAAGATTGTTTTTTTCCCCAGTTTCTCTGGCAAGTTATTCCAAGAGGTAAAACAATAACATAAATATTTTTTTTTATAACAAGCGGTAGTGTGGCGTGGAATTATACATTTGTTTTTGTTTCTAGTATTGTGCTGATGTTTCCCGCTCGCCACCGTCATGGTCATACTCATATTTCCTTGTTATAATTTACTTCATCCACCAGCCAAATTAAAATCCACGTCTTTCCGAGAAAATTATGTTACTGAATATGTAGTATTATCACGTGCACAGCTGTTTAATTCTACACTTGTATGCAGTAGTTATTTTATCGTTTAAACTCAGTACGAGTTTATTAAAACATGTGTACATGTAAGTGCTCCTCTGATTTTTGCTGTGATCCATGTTCGGAAATTTTCAAGTTATATGTTGCAACTTCCCCTTCTCCACCCCTCTCGCAGATATATTTCGCATATCTGCATTTCTGTTAATGTTAATCGCTTCTCTGCTTACAGTTAAAAAATAACATTTTCCCATTTACTGGCGTGACGCGTTTAAGATGTATTACCTATAAACAACAGTCCTCTAATACTTATACTTTTGTTTGCACGGTAGCNCTGGCGTGACGCGTTTAAGATGTATTACCTATAAACAACAGTCCTCTAATACTTATACTTTTGTTTGCACGGTAGCGTTTTGCAATTTATTACTCGATACTCTTTTAGCGTCGTGTATAAGTTCCAAAAGATGACAATTATTGTATTTCTNATTATCCCGTTAGATAATAAAATTTCCTTAGTCATTGTTGTCTAGACATTTCAGGCATGGCCGCTTATAACGATGGAATTTTTTCGATAATGCTTCAAGCATCTTTGGAAACTAAACGAAGTAATTTTGCATGCATGTTTTTACAGCCTTATTTACATTTGCCTTCGTACGTACCTCAATTACAAACTTTGGAGACAGATTACAAGACTCTTTGTTCCCCGAAAACTTCAAGCATATCTATTCTCTAAGTCTTAATGGGTTAGTACCGAAAATATCCTCATTACGAATTACGAGTGTAATCGCAGAGTAACAATTTGAAGTACCCGGTGGCTATGGACATCGCACTAAACAGCTGCAGAGTGCAAAGTAAAAATTAACTAGCTCTTTCTGAGAGAGAGAGAGAGAGAGAGAGAGAGAGAGAGAGTGAGTGCACCAGCAGCAGAATTTCGCTAAATCAATTAATTTATTATTACTTTTTTTATACACGAGATATTCAGCCACTGGCAGATTTGCAAATGTACATGTTGAACAAAGGCAACAAACTAATAATTAAATACTAAGCTATGTAATACGTAGTAGTTTAATTACCAACAATAAAAGTACACTGTATTTTATCTACTCAGCATATAGTCCAGGGAAAACTAACTTAAATACAGCAAAAGAATAGCTGACCTTAATGACATTAGCCTTCTTAACTAAAATATTTTAGTAATCAATTTAGCCTAACGACGACATATCGATAGAAAACTGTTCGATTAGCAACAGATAAATACAAAGAAAAAATATATATACGTAGTTACTCTTATTATTATCAAACTACCCTTAAGCCCAATAACTTAGCGATATGTGCTCTCATTAAAGTGGACTTGTATTTTAATCTGAACACTCCAAAGATTGTTTTTTTCCCCAGTTTCTCTGACAAGTTATTCCAAGAGGTAAAACAATAACATAAATATTTTTTTTTATAACAAGCGGTAGTGTGGCGTGGAATTATACATTTGTTTTTGTTTCTAGCATTGTGCTGATGTTTTCCGCTCGCCACCGTAATGGTCATACTCATATTTCCTTGTTATAATTTACTTCATCCACCAGCCAAATTAAAATCCACGTCTTTCCGAGAAAATTATGTTACTGAATATGTAGTATTATCACGTGCACAGCTGTTTAATCCTACACTTGTCTGCAGTATGTATTTTATAGTTTAAACTCAGTACGAGTTTATTAAAACACGTGTACATGTAAGTGCTCCTCTGATTTTTGCTGTGATCCATGTTCGGGAAATTTTCAAGTTATATGTTGCAACTTTTCCTTCTCCACCCCTCTCGCAGATATATTTCGCATATCTGCATTTCTGTTAATGTTAATCGCTTCTCTGCTTACAGTTAAAAAATAACATTTTCCCATTTGCTGGCGTGACGCGTTTAAGATGTATTACCTATAAACAACAGTCCTCTAATACTTATACTTTTGTTTGCACGGTAGCGTTTTGCAATTTATTACTCGATACTCTTTTAGCGTCGTGTATAAGTTCCAAAAGATGACAATTATTGTATTTCGCTGTAGTTATGGGTTGAGTGAAGTTGTCTAGGTTACCGGAGCGATGGGCCAAACTTCGTTACAAAACAATTCCGTTTTGAGAATGAAGGTAAGATCTTTCCAGAATATCTTAATAACGACTGAAATTCCGAGACTCTTTTCTGACCCTTTTTATCTTTCTCGTCCCCTATCCGAGATTTCAGCCGTGTCAGACTAATATTGCCTGCCCGCCATAATCTACGAAAGTATTTATTCGGCATCCAGTGATACCAACTTCAGAACAAGAGACATTATATATATCTTGTATTTAAACGGCGTTTAGGCGTGGCAAATTTTTTTATAGGTTTTAAGGATATTCTTTTCTTATTTTTCTAAGATGACATAAATAGCGTCCAATTAAAATATTGAAATAATTATAATAATTTCTGCTACATACTTCAAAGTACCGTAATTATATATAATCCCTCTTTACAGGGAACGGAGCACTTTCAAAAGCCCTGTTTAAGATCTACACGTAGGCACATTGTGTATTCTTCCACGATATGTAACATTAACATTGCCATGGGCATGCTCACTTTATTCATGCGTCAGCCAAGAAAAACTGTGAATTCATTAGAGAAGTAAATATTTTATACATTTTCCTTATTCTTACACCTATATGCATTAAAAAAATATCTCAAAATAATCATCTCAGTAGTTACACCATTAATTCGACGTCAAGCCATGGATCTACTTTCCTTTCTTCGTTACCAACTTTACTGGGTTCATGCTAGTCTGTGTGCCCTTTAAAATATATGCGGGTAAGAGCAGCGACATTTTTCAAAGATTGATTTCAGAAGTACTCAGTTAACCGTGAACGGGCTATAACCATGTTAACTGCAAAACTTGTATCGAACAAATTTAAAAACCTTCGATTTAAGCTAAAAAAAAAAGAGTTCGTTATCTAATAAGAACGCCATTAGGTAATCTCGGCACGTCTGTTATTTTGAATAAATTTTTAGTTTTTTTTATTTGATGTTATTGTAAAACTTAAAACAAAACTTTATGCTACCACGAAAGGAATTTTCAAGAAATGTATTTATGGTATTCTCGTAATATAAGAACTTATTTTTAGCTTTAGCCAAGAGGATTTCTTGTGTTTTATTTAGAACTTTGTTCGGCAGAACATGCTAAATTGAAGTTTCAATTTTTCCCATTAATCTCGGCTGTGAAAATTAATTTGATACTTTGGTACTTTTGTTGAACTGTAATCTGATATACTTTATACGAATGTAAACTACCCTAGAAATAAATATCTTTGTTGGCCCTTGAGCAGCGTTAAGGGCTGGCGCTAAGAATAAGGGCAACCTCTGAGGTAAGGATCACGAAGGCGTTAACCCTCGCACGATATTTTTTCCATCTCGGATTCTGGTAAAACGTTTTGATTCTAGGTAAACTTCTGGGTAAAAAGTTTTTACTCGAGGTATATTTAATACGTCAGCGAAACTTTTTTTTTTTGCCCTCCAGCTTTACGCGGACGCATTAATAATTGAAAACTAACGTTATTAAAAATGCAATGGCGACATAAAGTTATTAACCAAAATAAAATAAAAAAGTAAACTCTTTATTTGAAAATTATTACCTCATTGCCTGCAGTTCAGAGTAATAAAATATTAAAAACATAAAAAATTAATTAACCACGGGTTTGATTGCATGTAAACTGAGGTGTTATATTTGCCAGTTGTGCGACAAGAACATCCGATGTAGAATAAACATTTTAGTTAGAATTTTTTTTTTCCTGGAGGAGACGAGAGAGTGGCGTGCTCTAGAATTATCTTGGGACATTATTGCGGACACTGGCCATTCTCCGCATAATTTATTCCTTGTGAAACATGCTTTTTCGGTTAATAATATATGACTCAAAAAACCTGTTTATTAGTGACGTCATCTAGCGAATTCAGTCGAGAAATAGCATGCCTGTGCCGTAAACTTGAGTTGTGGATTCGGTTCCCGTAAGTTGTATTTGAAGTGGGGTTTCTTTCCCAAGTGTCTTTACGTCCTCATAAATGACGAGCGCGGGTACAATCCTTAAAAATGAGCCTTCCTCATGCGTTAGCTTCAGATCCTCATAAGCCACGTATAATGCATGCGAAGTAAACATGAACTTTGTCAGTCACATAAGCGTATTGGTTGATGGACAACACAATAATTAATAATTCCTTGAGGACGTATACGTCGCACAGATTACAGACGAAAGGGGGAGGAATCAATTCGCACAGTAAACACAGTATTCAACTTTGTGAAAGGTAAACAGACGTAAAGTACTATCTCACTCCTCCTAATAAATTATCGACATCTACGAGAGCGAATTAATAAGTAAGATTTTCAGTGGAGCTACGGGATGTAGAAGGTTCGCGTGCACGAATAACACATTCTGTTTCGAACGGAACACTTACTCATGCTTTTCTACGTAGTTTTATGTGCGAGTGATCTAATGATCCAAGTGTTAAAAAAAAGCTAGACGATTCCTTCTCTTTGGGTTTATAAGTCTTATTAATACTCCGTAATTGCTTATTTTGCCCTTGCACCTGGCGAAATTACTTATAATAACTCTGCAAATGTCATAAGCAGCTTGGATAAAATAATTGTAAAACATGTTTTACTTAACTTTCCATGAGCTATTGCCACGTCCAATAAAAAATGTTTACGTAAAAAAATTGAATACATTTTAGATTTAGTTTAAGTGCTCATTATTTATATTTGCTTGATTTTCTACTATAAGAAAAATTAAACGACTAGTACACTTATAATTTTAATAATTATGTGGTTCAACATAGATTAGTTAGAACCNTAATACTATAAGAAAAATTAAACGACTAGTACACTTATAATTTTAATAATTATGTGGTTCAACATAGATTAGTTAGAACCGTGAAATAAAGAATCATTAAACATTTATTAACGCTACAGGTAGATATTAGAACCTTATTAACATACTTAAACCACGAGTCAGAAATCTTATCTTAACCATTCGTTACTGCAAACTTTTATTGTGATATCCTGGCATTAAAAATCCTAAATGACTGTAGGATATATTTTTTATATATATTTATTTCCGCTACCTTCTTCGTTAACGACATGTAGTAGTATTTTTGAGGCGTCTAGTATTATGAGTCAACACAAATTTAATTATCTGTTTCAGGATTTATTTCCTGTGCTACGTTCGTGAACTCCATCTTTTCGAAGTGGCTCGTAGGGCGTACCTGTGTGGGCTATAAAACGTTTGTTTTCGCGAATAAAACCGTAACGACGTATGCAAGGTCTCTATTCGAGGGCGTGCAGTTAAACTGCTAATTTACGATTTGTTTTCACGCCCCGTGCTTTTACGACCTTTGCAGGGGAGGTAGAAACTGGCAGGGTGATTTCCCGTCAAGGCTGAATGCAAAATTATTTCAATCTAGTGTTATTAAAATACGGATATCGTTAAATTAATTGAACGTTGCATTATATTAAATGTNGCAAAATTATTTCAATCTAGTGTTATTAAAATACGGATATCGTTAAATTAATTGAACGTTGCATTATATTAAATGTAAACCCTTTTCTCTTAATAAATTGGATAGTACAAGCAAAAAAAACTTTTAAAATAGCCCCCACAAGCCTTGTAAATATTATTAAAAAAACGTTAAAAAATGATTTTTCTAAAGCACAATTAATGTGTGAGTAGAATGAGTATGATTCCCGTAGGGGTCCAAGATTTCACGGCGTTGTGTAGTCTTCGTCTTTTAAATAAAAGTAAAAAAAAAATGAAAGTAAACACAATGTTTATGTATGCAAAGTTCACTGTTATTCACCCCGACTGAAAGTAAAAAGTACTCAACATCCTGAAAATTTTCCCTAGCCTCATGTTGAAATTAATTAGCTACTTCAAAAATGGCGTAATATTTTATGAAAATATAACACAAAAATTTAAGATCCATCTCTTAAAATTCATTGCGAAGAGAGTTTTATTACTTTGCCTTTAAGGATGGTGTTTAGGATACCGAAATGAAAAACACATTTTGTCTTTTTGTGGCTCAGTTTGCTGTTATCGAGTCGCTTTATCTTTTAAGTGAACTAATCAAGANAAAAACACATTTTGTCTTTTTGTGGCTCAGTTTGCTGTTATCGAGTCGCTTTATCTTTTAAGTGAACTAATCAAGACTGGAAACTCCACGTGAAGCTTTAGATGTGAGAAGTTACAGCATATTTTCAGTAGTTTACAAAATTTACCGAGACGAGGGAACCTCGGGGGGCTGCGATAGTGTTACCAAACCAAGGCAACAACAGGAGTATTTTTACGATAAAAACATTTTACTCAGACTTACCAGTAAGGATAAAATATACTATAGGTTCTCGAGTTCTTTTAAAGGTTGTTGCAATGGGGGTGAATCATTAAGTGAAACATTTCAAACATACGCTATTGATTCTATACGTCGTCACAGAAAACTAAGTCTGCAGACAAATTATCATCTCAATTTAGGTTGTCCTTGGTTTTCAATTTTTTTTTTTCGTTTAGTAATTCGTTCTGTGATTTTGTTTTTTGTTTTCTACCGTGTTATTTATTTGACAAAATTCCTTGTGGGATTTATTTTTTGTTTCATTTATATATTTTGACTACAGCCACTCTCGGCTGGTTTTTTAATGTTCGTCCTTNTGTGGGATTTATTTTTTGTTTCATTTATATATTTTGACTACAGCCACTCTCGGCTGGTTTTTTAATGTTCGTCCTGCGTATCTCAGACTTGCTTGTCTATGACGACATAGTGAAGTAGTGAAGCAATGGCGTATGTTAGAAATATTTCAATTAATCACATGTGTTCTCGTTATTTTGCCCGAATTTAATTTATTAAAATTGTTTTGGTTTTTAGCTTACGGATTTTTTTTTCTGTAGTCTTTAAAGTAACGGTGGTACAAATTATATGCTGTAACCCACTGTCAAATTTTTTTTGTACGGGGAGGGGGGTTGCATTGTATCACTGTTGCCCCCCGTTGCTACACCACTGTAGTAATCTTATTTTATTTCGATATTTTCATCGCCACCTCTAACGTCGGTAGCTTCTCACGGAGCAAGAAACGTGACTGCCTCAGACGCCACCCTCATCCCTAGGGAAGAATCCCTGCTGGCACGAGAAGCAGGAGGGAGGGTGGAGCGAAGGGAGGGTTGACAACACGACTGCCCTAGACGGATCGACTTGCTCCACTGCGGTNAGCAGGAGGGAGGGTGGAGCGAAGGGAGGGTTGACAACACGACTGCCCTAGACGGATCGACTTGCTCCACTGCGGGGTAACGACCCATTTCCCCGTCCGGGCTCTCTCAGCTATTCCCCATCTCTGTCAAATTCGATTATAGGCGTGACCAGAAAATAAAAATGATCTTTGTTTATTTTTCTTCCCTTTTAAACTTTTTTTTTGTGATTTTAATACAACGGAATGCCTATTTTGAAATGAGCTTGTCTCAATTTTTGTTGATTAGCTTGAATATGTTTGCTAGTTAAAACATAACACTACCGAGACGGTAAAGGACATCGCAGTAAATGGGTCCTAGAGCATTTCTTAAAATGAAAATCAAAACAATGCCTACGGCTGCAGTCAAACGAATACACGAGTCTTTAACCAAAAATTTATTCCATTTTACCGTCGAAATTGTAATACTTTCACGATCTCATGTAAATAATTAAAAATACTGTAATGAAACAGTGATTTTATTTTAAACTTTATTTCCGTTTTTCTATTCTTCACGTTATTTATATTGTCTGTGTTTCGTTCAAGCGAATTTCGTAAGGATTTTTTTTCTTTTTGCGTTTTCGTGAAGAATGTTGTATTTTTTTGGACGTACGAGTATCAAGGATCTTTAATTGGTTGAAATTTGATAATTTCATGAAATACACGACCTCAAGAACCATATTTAAAGCTCTTATATACAAATTGTAGCCACCACTACATGCAATACCGTTGGTATGCCGTTAACTGAGTTCTTTGGTAATTTAACCTTTGAAAAAATTACTTGTGTATATTGAACGGACACATTGAATGCCCTGCTCTTCCATTGAAATTGGATGCAATAAAGGTATTGTGATTATATTTCTTAAAATTGTAGAGAAAGTATAATGTTAAAATTTGTTATCGCTGAAACAATTTTTATGATTTTCCTTTTTATTTAGTGCACATAGGAGTAAGTATTGGAATATACTGTGATATCATAAAGTTAGCTAGCACGCTGTACGTGAATTATGTTCCCTGAACCATTGTTTAGAGAAAAAAACTGTTCGTCTTATTTTTTTCACCTCTGTTCGTCTGACGAATCACGTTTTTCAACAAGAATGTTCATGCATGTTGTCACGTCGCTTTCGCCGACGTGTGAAATAGGAAATTCTCGTTTGAAAAGTACGCATTTACCTGTTCTGTAATTGCAGAAGTGGTAAAATACACTGTTTTTTTATATATCTAGATTTAAAGCTTTAAACCGCCTGGTAAATATCTGGTAAAATTACGCTTGTCTGAATAATTCTACGTACTACCCTTTACTTATTTGTTTCGCGCACTTTTCGTCCCAGTTATATACTAAATACAGGTTTGCAAAAATTAATTTTTTTTTCATTTTTATTGCTGGAAGAAACATTTTTTTTTTTTAGAAAATCCAGACTAATTATTTTCTTCGAAAATTGTTACGGTGCTGTTTCCTTGGTAACAATTTTTTTTTTAAATTAAATATTTTCAAAAGTATGTTTTTTTTTCTACCTAGATATGGTAAACTGGCACGTAACTCGACTGCGCAATTTTTATCCGGATTACGGAAAGATGTTAAGCGAAGAGGGGAAGGGGGCGATCCATCAAGCGAACGCGATTCGCTGCTTCTATCGCTGTAAGCCATCAGGAGCACAAATGATCCCATTCATCAGCACCTTGGCAGGGACGTGTGGTATCCAAGGGGAGCAGGAATGGAGTGAAAGTCTTTCCCACCGTCACACTTCACTCCGCTTCCGCTGGTCAGCTGGGAATTTACTCCTACGAAAGTCTTCAATAATGCTGTAGGTCTAAAAATAAAATTTAACGAAGACTTGAAATAGTAATGTTGCTCCAGTACTTACATTTTAATTCAATTTCATCCAGTATTTACATTGCAATCTACTTCAAAATGAATGCCCCGCTGTTTTTACAATAACGTGAAAGCGCTGTTACTTGACTTGAATTTTTTTTGTGGGCTTTACTCGAGTTGATACATTGCAGTAATACCAGGTCAAACAAGGTTTACCGTAAGTTGCAACATTTTGACATTATAAACAACTTTTGCTATGCGAATGCGTTTGTAACACTGGTGCTATGGTATGTAAAGCAAATACTAAAATAAATGTTTTAAGCGGCTTGAAGTGTACCTTTAATGATATTCTATACTGCGATATTGGGTCACGTCCGATGGAGATATAAAGAGTACTCTGTTCCATGAAACTTTGATTTACGTAGCTTTTTATAATAATCAGTTTAATTTTATCTTCAACAATTGAAGGGCTGTTGACAATTGAAGACAATGAAATACAAAATAAACAAAAAATCTTTTTAATCATTCTACAAATTACATTCTACTTAGGAAATACAGTAGTTAATTTGGGTCTAATAAGTGAAAGGGTTGAAATTTAAATTATTTTTGTAAAAGCATGTGTTTTTAAGACACCTACGAGATAGATGGATTGTCGAATAACGTACAGTTAATGGTTCAACAAACAATATAAGAGTGACATAATATTCAAATTCGTCGTAATGTGGCTAAACTATTGTTAATACCCAAGCAAATCTGGTTACATTCAATCACTACTTCTGGCCACTTATCTAATCATGGTATGGGGTCAGTAACCGATCAGTTTCAAATAATTTCCATGTAGTGCAAAATTAATGATAACTATTGTTTGATGAACACAATTAAAAAAACACGAAGTACATTAAAAATAAAGTGAATTCTTAGAGAGGATATGACCGGAGGCGTTACACGTGTCAAGTATACCAGCATTTTCACAATTAATTTTCAAAATAAATTGAAAACGTAATACTTTTAACGTACTTATGAAGAAGAAAAAACATCTGCGTCTATGAAAACTGAATACAGTGATGAGCCATTATGAATGTAGAGTCAGACAAATGTAATTTTCTTAATTTTAAGCTCTGTATTCTCCCCCTTCCACAGTTTCCAGTGACCTAATTGTAGAATGTAATTGTTTCAAGAAAATGTTTACATAGGTTTGTTTTCAAGTCATTATTTTATAATAATAACTTCTTATTTACACTAAGGTCCTACTAAATAATAAAATGTAAAATCAATTCACAGAGGTCCCCGTTAACTAAATAAGTTGTTAATTGCATTAACTTTAGAATTTCAACACTCGAGACTAAATTCTACACAGTATTTAAAATCTCACATTTATTATGTTTGCAGCTTTGTCATATACTGCATGACTCTAAGCCACTGAGTTTTGAATTAACGCTATCAGGTTTAACCCTAAGTCTGGATTTAAACCATTACCCATTTTTATATCTCATTTGAAATACTGTATCATCCATAACATACTGATAAATTGTTATGTTTTTCCCTGATGTGAGCTATAGTCTATTCGCGGGTTCTTCACACTAATTTTAATGAAAACTTTAAAAAAATCACCCCATGAACGATGTGTTTGGTTGTTTCCTCAATTTGCCACGCATCACAGGCGTTTTATACTTGAGTTAACATTAAAGTACCTCATTTTCGGTTAAATTGAACGTTCATTTATTTTTCATATATAAATTATATTACTAAATTTATAATTAATATGAATAAAAACAGCGAGAAAATACGTGTGTTGGTTGGCAGTGTCTAGTAAGAAAAAGTTCCTATGCAAAATATGACTACACTGAGTGCGCACGAATGCAGTCTCTTTGGTGTAATCTTGTTCACTTGGTTATGCTTTGTTAGCATAAGGCGGAGGGATATCCTGGAAGAAGAATTTTAGCATAGCTACAGAAAATTTATATGTAACCATGAATGGACTTCATCCACGAAACCGTCACGTCGTTTCATCTCTGTGTACTCTGTGATGATACACTAATTTTTATGACAGATGTTTCATATGTTGTGGAATATTTATTCTCAAAGTGCGTAATACTTTACAATGCTGCTCTTATAAAAACTCGAAGAAAACGCTGTAGGCCT